>PVHY01000005.1:372344-562035 GCA_004024945.1 Uropsilus gracilis | reverse complement strand
TAATTCAAAAGGACACATGTACACGCATGTTCATTGCAGCCCTGTTTACAGTTGCAAAGAATTGGAAACAAACCAAATGCCCCCAAACGGATGATTGGCTAAAAAAAATGTGGTACATGTACACGATGGAATACTATGCATCCATCAAGGAGGACAAACACATGTCATTTGCAGCAACCTGGATGGAACTAGAAAGACTAATATTAGCAGAAATAAGCCAAAAAGAAAAAGAGAAGTACAGGATGGTCTCACTTATATGAGGGATATAGGGAAAATCAAACAAACAAATAAAAAATGAAAACAACCAATGGGACTGAACCATGGAGCGAGAGAGGAGGAGGTGGAAGAAGGCAGGGGAGGTGTGGAGCACAAAAGATCAGGATAGTTAACAAATGTTAGTGAAGTGGGAAAGCCCCGGGGTAAAATAAATAAATAAATAAACAAACAAACAAACAAATAAATAAATAAAACAAAAAACCACACACACACTTACCATATATCGGAAGAGAACAACAGGCCAAACAACCAACAACTAAACATCAACTTAACCAAACAACAATTTGCAGAAAAATGGGAGGAGTGACTGAAGGGGAGATACAGAGGGGGGATATGGAGGGAGGAGGAAGAGGGATACAAAGGGGGATAAGGAGGGAGGAGGAGAGATCAATTAATGCACAATTGTGATAAATCAATAAAATGAATTAAAAAAATAAAATAGTAAAAAAAAAAAATCCAAGTGTCCTGGTATCTAGTTCCTTCATATTATCAAAAGTTTTAAGACTATTTTAAGACTAAATACAAAACACATCCATAGGGTGAGTTAGGCTTTTTCCTTCATTAGTGTATATAAGCAATATATCTAGTATTGTGTCTTCCCCAAGGTTGTGAAGTCCTGTGGGTGTGCACATGTGAAAGTGTACACAACTGGACCTATGAGAGAGAGCATAAAGGGAGATAGAGAGCACAAGAAAGAGCACAAGCATGAGGGACAACAAGAGAGAGAGAAAGAGAATGAAGAGTGAAGTTTCCTAGATTTGGGGGGTCGAACACACTTCCAGCCCTAGCCCTGTTCTGCCCTGCCTGGTGCGTCTACGTAACTGCTAAAACTAAGAAGGACCCTACACAGATTAGTGAGCCTGAGGCTTAAAATTGGCAACAAGGGTTGCCTTCATTACAGCATTAATTACAATATTAGGTTACTCTTTAAAGATCATCATAATGCAGTTGGAAAAAAAGAGAAATTCAAGTCAGTGGAGCACAGGATAACAATAGTGTAAAATCTCAGATTATTCCATTATTATTTGGGATTTAAATGTAGTTTACTTTGCATCCTTACAGTTTATCTGATAAATCTGGTTAATGATTTTAGTGTATTAATCTGTAATATCACTCTTATTTATCAAAGTATTTATTTTAACAAATATTTAGTTATTAGTATAGGTACTATTTTAAGTCTCAGATATAACTAGCCAAGTCCTGTCAAGATCTAGATTTTACTCTATTTTTTGCACTTTATTTTTTTCTGCATACATTCTTTGCTCTTATTTTTATAGTTATGACCCATCCTTTTACCCTATCCTATCTCCACCCCCCCACCCCCCCACCCCCAGTGAATCCCACCTCCCTTTCCCTGCAAGTCATTGATTTTGTGTTTGGCACATTGTTCTCTTTCTTCTCTGGTGCAATGTCCCTTTTTTCTCTTCTCTTCTCTTCTCTTCTCTTCTCTTCTCTTCTCTTCTCTTCTCTTCTCTTCTCTTCTCTTCTCTTCTCTTCTCTTCTCTTCTCTTCTCTTCTCTTCTCTTCTCTTCTCTTCTCTTTCTTTCTTTCTTTTTTTCTTTCTCTCTCTCTCTCTCTCTCTCTCTCTCTCTCTCTCTCTCTCTCTTTCTTTCTTTCTTTTTTTTCTGATGCTTAGATTTCCAAGGGTAGCTTTATAACAGATAACTACTCTGAGCATGTTTGAAAATCTCTTGTCACTGGGTTTGTGGAACTGACATCCTGGCTCCTTGGTTCTGGCACTTCCTTTGATAGAGATGATTGTCTCCTTTTCTCCAGACCTGTATGATTACGGGTTTCCTGCCTCCTGGTTCACATTGGCTGTCTCCACCAATCTGACATTTATTCCATTTGCTGCTTCCAAATCTTATTGTTTCGGCATCTGGGGTTGAAACAATAACTGAGACTTTCTCTAATTATTATAAAATATTAAACCACAGATCCAGGTAATTTACAAAACAATATGGATGATAAATGATAAAAACTAAACAACCAAAATACCTAGACCTAGGCAGTCACAAAAATCAACCAAAACTGAAGAAAAAAATTCCAAAAGAAGCTGGAGGAAAAATAGAAACATATTACCTACAGAGAAACAAGAGTTACATCCTACTTCTCCTCAGAAACCAAGGAGCAGGAAATTATCAAAGGAAATATTAATGCATTGATAGAAAGTAATCATCCAACTATAATTCTTTATCTTGTACAATTTTCTTCAAAAGTGAAAAAAGATGTAATGACTTTCTCAGACAATTTAATATCAGTGAAATATTTTGTCAGTAGATATGCTTTGTAAGAAATGCTAAGAAAATTTGTCTAAAGGAAAGGAAATTATATTGATAAGAACATGTAGAAAATCATAAATAACAAAAAATTATGAAACCAGTGTGTAATTATAATCATACTTGCAGTATACAAGCTCATGTATTAAAAATTGTTACTTTCCTATATGCCAACTATGCACTGCTGGAATTTGAATTAAAAGCACAATGCTAATAAAATATTTTCTGAGTGAAAGCATATATGGCAAGATGTATTCAAATGAAAAGAAAATTCTTAGATATATTCTTAATCTGACATATTGAATTTATTTGGTAGGAGGTGGCATCAGGTCAATTTTATGATATGTCCAATATGTCATCCACTTTACATGCATAATTTTTTCTTTATTTTTCTAGGAAAGATGGATCAAAAGAACCCATTGTGGAAATGAGAACAGAAGATGAAAGAATAACTAATCATGAAGATGGAAGCCCAGTAAATGAGCCAAATGAAACCACACCACTTACAGAACCTGAGTATGTAACTTGGATGCCTTAATTATTTTTGAATGAGTATTTTTAAAGCCACTTGTAGTGTGATATCATTTGCAGAAAATTATTTCAGTGATAATATTGTCAATCCCTAAAACCCATTATTTTATTGAGCTACTTCACATGGAAATCTTGGAATTATTTAAAGAAAATCTAGTGTTTAAACATATGTTAATAATTTTATAGACAATGTTAAAATGTATTATGGAGTTAGATTTTCCTACACTAACACTACTTTTTAAGAAAGTAAAACCTTCAAAATGTGACTAATTATCACCTAAGTCAAGAAAATCAGTCATCACTCTGAATTTGAACCTAAAATGGAAATAGTGTGAAATATACACAACTCCACTTAAGAAAGAAAATATTTGCTAGGAAGAAGAAAGTTATCATTTTGTATTTTTGATATCTGCATACTCTGTGATGACTTGATCATCATTCAAGATTATTTACTTCTTTCTGCATCCATCAAAGTGCCATTAAAACCACAATACATGTTTCAGTGAAATCTGTGATGAAACTCATGTGCAAGCTGATTTTCATGAACCTGAAAGCAAAATGATTCAACCAAAGGCAGCATTAAGCTGTAGAGATAGTCAAATTCCACTGATGTGCTTGATATTGACAAAACTATGACTATCACATTATTCTTGAACTTCTGCTTATCAAAGTGACCGTAAATTGTATTGTTTTACACAACCAAAATCCCTTTTCTTCACCTGCTAGATTTCCTTACAGAGAAGTTTGATTTAAACTTCACATCCTAAATCAAAGAATGAATGCTTCCCAAGTGAAGAAAATAAATTACTTGCTTCAGAAAACCCTCCGATCTCTGCTCTCGAGGGGATGAAATGATCAATATTTAAACAAATATGAAGTACTACCCTACAGTTAAAATTTTAATATTCATCCTCAGGCTGTGATTACTGACTACATTTAGAGATTATTGCTTTCTAAATTGACTTTACTTCTTCTAGAGGCAGTTTTCACAGGTGAGTTCTGTAATCTTCACTCAGAAATCAGAAGGATTTTCAATGAAGCAAAATATTGCACATCTAAACAAAATTTTATCTATTAACAATAATTTTGTCTATTAACTATTACTTAACTCTATATAGTGTTCTATATGTATGAAAAATAACTATAAAACACATCGCTACATATGATAAGAATATACATTAATTTGAAACAAGAAGTAGATTTTTTTGAATGAGACAAGTTTATATATGAAAGAAAAAGTCATATATCAGAAATACAAGAAGAAAAGAAAGCAAAACACCCTGGACTTTTGCAGTCCAGATGGGGTAGAAGAGATCATATTCTAAAATACACTTGATTTTAGCCAAAAGGCTAAGTATTGATTATGTACCCCAAAATAGAATATTTAATAGCTACTCAGCATCTTAATAATAAAACTAATAGTCATCGTAAAGTAATAGAATTAACAGTAATGCTTTTGAAGAGCAAGTTAAGCATGTGCAGTGAAAATTATAATTGCAACAATATGCCATCCAGGAATTAGCTGTAGATACCAATGCACCAGAAATCCATCATTGACTAAATTGATGCCTCATCATAATCAGAAATGGTTTCTACTGGTTTTCCCTCTGACTTGCTTTGATTAGTCTTTTCATAATAATTTTGATTTTCATAATATGGCTTACATCACTACTAACATAAAATAAAGATTAAATGAAACCCAGAGAAACTGGCATAGCAGTACTTATAGCCCCACTTGGTAATGAAACTAAGGCATAGAAGTGAGTTGAAATATATTTGTAACTGAAATTTTGATATGGAAAAATGTATCAAATGAGGAAAAAAATTAACCCCAAACCAGTGATATAGAATACAATAGAAAACCGCTGAATTAAAGAATGGAAATGTAGTATAACACATAAGTAGAAAGAAACTAGATCTTTAATCATTGGTATCATTTTTAAGATTTATGAAGTTGTCAAAATATCAAAAAACAAAGACCTCTTATGACTTAATAGTTTATATATGGAGACAACTCCCAGAAAAAAAAAAAAAAACTCATAAGAGATAACATGTAACAACAATCAAAATAGTGAAAAGATGTCAATTAAAGAAAAAAAATATATAGTGACTATTAAAAAGTATGCAAGTCCCAAAATATTTTTTGGATTTATTTCCTAAGTCCCAGTTTCTGAAGCATACGCAATTGAATTTCACAAAATCATTGATTGAAAAGTACTAGAAAATCAACTAGTTGATGTATAAATCTATGGTTTTGTTTTTGTTTAAAAACTCATAGTTTATATATCAACCAATCTGTCTCCCCCAAGCAAAAGATTAAATGCATCTAAATCTGCACATATTTTTTTCATTCATCAAGCATCATGTTTTTACAATGATATTTTAATCTTTCATATTATGCTTCTGTAAATGCTGTATGACTTTAGCAATTCTGTTTCTTTTTTTTTCTTTATTCTGATTATTACAACATAATTCATCCTATAAAACAACAACCTAAATGTTAAGGGGTACTGCTTCAAGTGAATCAATGATGCTTATATTTGTATATGTTCTTCCAGAAAATTGCCTTTAAAAGAAGAAAATGGAAAAGAAGTCCTAACTCCAGAAACTATAGAAATCAAGGTTTCTAATGACATCACTCAATCAAAAGAAGATGACAGCAAAGCATAACATGATTACAGAAACTTGAACCACAATAGAGAGAGCATTTGGATTGCAGTGACCCTATGACCAAAACTATTACATTGACCTTAATTTCTTGGGAACCTTCTAGCTTGGAATAGCTTGTACACATATACATATGATCAAATACTCCTGTTCACAGTCCATTTCCTTCTGTTGTTGCTGTTGTTATTGCTGTTGTTTATTTTGTTAAAAATTTCAGTGTAGAGACCTGACTGGCACCAGCTCTTGGGTATCTATTTCATTCTGATTGAAGTACTGCAATTTACTATATGGCTAAAGTGATCTGTTTCTTAAAAACAACGCTTTACACTACAACCGCTCCCATCAATAGGGGTTTAAGGCAAAACAAAATGATGTTTTGTGAGTTAAATATATAAGAAAGCCCTGCATGTTTAGTTTTCATCTATTTTGGGCAATTAGGTTATATTAAATTGACTTTGATCTAAAAAGAAAATGATTATTAATGACTACATTTTATATCGGGGAATTTCAGGGAACCCAGGCATAAAGGAGTCAGTGATCTCTAGCAGATATTTAAAAATTGAGAGAGACTTTGGGGAACTCTTTTCAACTCATAATTACAGTGCTATTTCAATGTTGATTTTTGATAGACTGAAGTGCCAGATTTAAATTGGTACCCATTTGAAAGCATATTATTTGAGTGTAAAATTAGATTAGACATATTCCGTAAATCCCTCTCTTTATATATGGCATATTCACTAACAGTGGATTACACATGCAAAATAAATAAATCAATATATAAATGTATTAAAAGTGAAAATTATATTGATTTTTGCCCTCAGCTTCAAATAAAGTGAATTGAAATGGGAACACTATCAATGTTGTCTTGATATATTTATAAATATGTGATTATCTTTTAATTTTTTCAATAATTTTACCAAAAAAGTGAGTCTTTACTGTTCCAATACTTGAAACAATATCTCCAGGTATAATTTTTGCCCATTACTTTAGATAATCTTTGCCTAAACCTTATTTTTTCTTGTAAGTCAATAATTAAATGTAGCTTGCTAATGGAATTAAAATTTCCAGTTTGGTAAAATTAAGAAGAAATTATTTACATAGAAGCATGTCATAATGTGCTGATGATAAACAATTGAATTGCCACCGCTTTCATTCTGGATATTCTACAAGTCATATAAGATTTGATGAACAACTTTAGTTAAAAAACTTGTTAACTCTTCAATATAAACTTTCAAATGTTTCTTGTTTGGGTCTATCCAGAATGAAGTATTAACTTCCAAGCTATGCAAGCTCCCAGAGGTTAAAAGATGAAACTAAATAATTTTAACTTATATGTAAAATAAAACAAATATATTTATGATAATAAATATACCTATCAATTGGGAGCAGGTTTTTGATTATTCCTTACCCTAAAGAGACAAAGTTTCTTTAGGCCCCATCATTTTCATAACTTTTAGTGTTTCGAGTGGTATTGCAGATCAAATATTTACTGGATGAAGAATGCATTCCCAGAGAACATTGGAAGGATACTTTAATAGTACAAGAGGAATCCACTTAGGGGATGTTTCTCTGTAGAGATAATTTTCTGAACATTAAATGCTATATGAATGCCTGCTAAACATTTACTTATGAAGCACTTGAAACTGTCAACCAAGGAAAGACAACTAAGTAAAAGCAAAATTAGCTAGTGGCAGGGCAAGTGCCCATCTCCATAGGAACCTCAATCACCACAGCTTCCTTGCTATAAATTTCCAGGTTAAAATTCAATAATCTCTGCTTCTTCTTTATCATATATTCTGAGAAAAAGAATTCCTGTGCCTATCTAGAAATTTGAGGCAGCATTATGTTACTGGTATTTACATGGATTTGACTATTTCTGTTTATGTTGTCTGGTCAGCTGTTTGCTTTATTTACCTCAGCTTCCCCCTTTTGTATCAGTGTGCTAAAGCTAGATAAAATACTTGAATTAGTTTGTGCAAAATAAAGGTGTAAAGTGTTCATGATGCAATAACCATGAATGATACTTTCCCCCCCACCCCCCCGGAGAGGGCTCCATGCTTTTAAGCAAATGATAACAAAAGAGTTAGGAAAACTGAGAAAGCAACTAAGCATGTTTACTATAATTATGTTCATACTATACTTTAAAAGAACAGGAAAATGATAACAAATATTTTTGTGTTTTCTCCATTTCCAAATTCGTTTTTCTCATTTTTTAGACTTTCCATGTAAAGCAATTTACATAAGCATATCTTATATCTAGATCTGTATCTACATATGCTGTCAAATTTCTTGCCACTGATATGGAGCAATGATCTAAAGTTACAGATAATCCAGAACGAATTGTAGACAGACTATTTCAAGTGCACTGTTTCAATTGTCTGAGTGGTCCTTATTTCTTGTCCTTAAAATCTATGCCTTGCAAGAGCAAAGAAATAATGTGATTAACGTTTTTTGTTTTTTGTTTTTTTAACATTCAGTGGAATGCTCCAAATTATTTGTAGAGGTTTCAAATAAGAGATGGTTTGTAGTGAATTGTAAACTGTGAGTAGATCTCAAATAATCTGTTAATTATTTTTCATTTTTATTTTAGACTAAACACATTCATGTGTATAGATGTTATTTTTACTGTTGGAGAGAACTAAATTGTTAGTACAAAATGTCAAAACAGTTGTCTGAATATAAGTATTGTTAACTAATCAGAACCTTTAACTACTTTAAACAAAGTGCAAAATATCACTGAAAATTATTGCTATTTCTTGATAGATTGTATGCAATTAGACAACGACAATCTGTATTCAACAACATAAAAAAGGGAATGGTAATATTAGCATTTTAGCACATATTGTGTTTTCAAACTGGCACAGATTAATGTTAATGTACTTTGTAATTACTTGTGAAGAAAATTAAGAATTGTGACTTGTTAATATTTATTATTTTTTATGGGCCAACATATTGTCATCTTATTGATACTAATGTCTAACATTAATGTAATGTTTTTCAAGTTTTCTTTAATTTTTTTAATATTAATACCTATAAGACATTTTCAAATACTCTTTGATGCCAAAAGTTTACATGAATCTTAGTCTTTAGACATTTATATAAATAGGTTTTTATTAATCATACTATTTATTTGAGTGCCAGCAATTAATTGTAACTTTATAATCATACCCTTGATTTTATGCTTCTATTTTAAAAATAATTAAGATGGATTTGTGCCTTTGAATTAGCATGACATACTGCTTTATTAGAAGAAAATAACAAACTACAATCTTCATTGAACTATTTAGCCATGATGATTGACTGATATGTTTTATTCACTTTCAGTAAATAATCTCAACTCAAACTACTATACCTGGAATATAAAATCTAAATGTAATAAATTGCACCATGTAATTTCTTTCCACCATGACAAAATGATCTTTTAATGCACATGAAAAATATTCTCAATTTGTTCTGTATTATTTTTCTAGGTAAGCAATATATTCTAGAAATGTTGAAACATATTAGTCAATCATCAAGCAAAAGACAACAGATAGCTTTTTTTTTTAAAAAAGTAAAAATATAGTGTCACCTGGGTCTATCTTCTTCTTCTTAAATATTTGATTTGCAATCACAAATCATCTTTACTGTGATAAGGTAGTCACTAATGAAAATATCTACAATGAGAGTGATAGAAAATTTTCATTTCTTAATTTAAGAAATATTGAAGTAGCATATTATAATTTCTTGCTAAATTCATAATTTTTTATAGAGAATAATGTAATTTCTCAATTTTAGTACGTGGAGTTCTTTTCCTTAGTCACATACAGAGTGCATATTCAATAAACTTTATGAAAAGTCAATATATTTTTAAATGAGATTGTTTGCATTGGTTATCTCTAGAGAGAATAGATTTGCATCATATTAACCCTTTGAAGCATCAATACATTACATCTCATATTGAAGTTGCATATGGTTTTATTAACATATGCTAAATTTAAACTGTTGAATATCACAGAAATGAAGTACTTCAATCTCACATAGAAACTATTTCAAGAGAAATTCTACTCATTCATCTTAATAATGTTTTAAGATGAAACAATTATATGTATAAATGAGAAAGATATCAAAGGGCCTTGATGTAGCAGTGCTGAACAAATATAATTTTCTTCTTGGGCTCTCCATTATTTTATTGAAAATTTGCATTTACCCGTGTAGATGCAGCTATTTAACATTATATGAGAATGCTAATTATTTCCCTTCATATAAAAGTCACACTTTTATATATAATGTTCAATATTTATTTAATAACACATTTAATATTCTTAGAAAGTATTTCATTATTCATTATAAGCTTTTATCAATAAGTTAAATATATGAGATGGTACCACTTCCAATTTATTAAAATAATTTTCAGAATTTCATAGTAATTAATATAAAGACTGTCCTTATAAATTTTATATGTCACTTCATTTTATTATTATTTCCAGAAGTAAAAAAATATATATCTTTCTAGTTTTATTCTTCCTTGGAAAAGAATAATCAAAGCAATGACTGTCAGACCATGTCAAGTCATCACCAGTCATAGGAGATTAGAGGAATGAAAAACTGAAAGAATCTAGAAAGACAATATCAACTCCATCTTTGAAATAAATAAGAAGGACCTTAGGGTTAAGAAGTGCTGGACCAAGGACAAGGAACACGACTAAGCAGAAAATTAAGGTCGATTATACAGATGCAAAGGAAAAATCTTAGTTGCAGCCAGAAGAGAAAGTTACATACATAAAACTGATAATTCAATTTTGCAAATAGCATTTTCTAAGAGAACAACCTGCATCATATACATTAATGGTACAGCCAAGAGCAAACATTTGTTCCAATTCTCAAAGGAATGTTCATGGGTTAGCATTTGCCTCTAAACTCTGTTAGGAATATGTGAACTTCTTAGAAATAAAGGTTAAAAACTTTTTTTTTTCTTTTGGTATGTGAGTTCTCTACTGTGTTCAGTATGCATTAAAACATATTTTTTTATTTTCGTTGACATATATTCCATTCAAATTCTATACTACTAAGTCAGTTACCACAAAGCTTTCTTATTGTTTCAATATAGTATGTCCCTATGAAATGCTGTATATATATGTCTAGACTGTAAAAATTATGCTGCAAATGTTGAAGTTTTGTATTTATGAGAGACATTGAAAGTATGGCTTACAGTATATCAGAATTGTCACTCTTCACCATTTGTATATTAATAGTAAAGATACTTTTACTTTAATAAAGTGTTGCATTTTATGTTTATTTTGAATAATATCTTTGTGATGAGTGAAGTTATGATTTGACAAATACTCTCAGTTTTTACATAATTTCCCAATATGTCTCTATAAATTGAAGAGAAGAAAATGCTTTCTGCTATCTTGTTTCAACTTGAGTCACAATCTTTTAGCTGCCATTCTGTGCCTAGTTCAGACAACTTAATGAGCAAATATTTGGAACTGTTACCCAATCTCAATGAGATGGAGCCCTCTCTTTGCTCAACTGTATCTTCTGACCAGTTCACTAAAGCCAGTTAAGACTGAGTTTGGAATAACAGAGCAGAAACTTTATTCATGATAAATAATGGAATCATCCCCTCCCAGAGAAGAAAGGTATGTTTCATAAAGACAGGAAAGATTAGAAACAGTAGAAAGTGGGAGCTGGGCATTCATAATTCGTTTGGCAAAGTTGGTCATTTTGCACATTCCTTTGGTTGTTGTTTGACTTAGGTTGGGTTTTAAGAAGTCCGGGATCCATCATTCTCCTTGACTCTCTAATGCACAAAACAAGGTGGGGCTGGGGGTGGTATGTACATTCTGTTCAAGGTTAATTTAGAAGACAGATCATATAACCCAAAAAATGCTTTTATTTTCTAAGAGCATGGCATACGAGGGCTTGAAGTGGTGACAGCAACTTAAACAATTCATTGTGGCACAAAACATTCTTTCCTGTGTACACAGACTTACTATTCAGTAGTATGGTTGGGGAAAATTCTGTTCAGTGGTGTGGGAACAGAAAGAGCAGTGATACCCAGCCCAGTCCCTCAGAAGCATCTGAGAAATTGTTGGAAATGTACATTTCTGGACTCCCCCCCGGCAGTAAATCAGAAGAATCTGGGAAAGGTACTAGGAGTCTGTGTTTTAACAAACAATTGTAATGCACAGAGACCTTCATTCTCCACTAGATTTGAGATACATTTTGAGTGACAAGCTAGTATTAATTTCTAGTTTATGCTGGGGGTTTCATTTCTCATTATTATATAGGTTACTTATTTGTAGGACTTCATGAGTTAGTAAGAAAGCTAATCATTTCTCACTTTTATAAGGAGCTTTTATTTATTTTTAACTAATGTAAAGTTTAAGCCATTTCTAAAATGATAATAAAATAATAGTAAATGCCAAAGTTTTACAGGGGCATGAATTTCAACATATGCTTCAAAAATTCCACTAAGTGCCTATGCATGCAGAATAAAAATAGCATTACATAGGTTTCAAAGGGGAGAAAGAGTTAATTATATATTTATATATTGTGCTTGTTCCCTCATAACTTATACTTAATTAAAATAGTTGTTATACAAAATAATTTCTAAAAACATATCACAAGAAAGAGGACAAAATTAAGTCTCTGATGTATAACAGAAACTGAACAGGTAACCTTGCAAACATTTTTAAGTATTTGTCAACTATTAATTCTCTTTACTTGTATTACAGATATTGAATGTTTATCTCCTAAGATTCTCATCATCACTTAAATTTTAAAATGAGTTTTTATCATACAAGTAGAATGTCTTCAAAACATAAATAATATATTCATGTGAAGCTATTTTTGTGTTACTTAGCATTTTCATAGTTTATTCTTCAAGAGAAAATGCATACATATGGGGATTTTAACTTTCCTGGATAAATTCACTGATCATATATAGAAGTTTTGGGGTTTGGGGTTGGGGGGAAGGTTGTAACTGTACTACTAAACTTGAAAAATATCAAATTCAGTAAAAAATTATTCACATTGAATTTTTATTAATCCTGTAGGTTACAAAGGAATATGTAGATGCCTTAGTATAAGAGAAACATCTCCATGAAAACTCAGAAATTCTCCATGTTCACTGCTCGAAGTGATGAGCTAAGCAGCAGGTGAAGCTGCATGGAAGGAAGGTTAACTGAAGAGGCAGGTGGAGCAGAGAAAATACGACAGCTCCCCCCACTCCCTTGTCTCTGGACTTTGAATTTGCACCAGAACTTGGCAGATTTGGAGGAGTTATATGGAGCTGAGATATGTAAAGAGACATAAGTGAGAGACAAGTGGGGAAGTTGACAGTGGCTGTCATTATCTTGATTTGTGGTTTGACTTTACTCATTTGACCTCAGTTTTCCGGGACCTGATTCAGAACTCCTTTCTTATGGTTCCACACAAATAAGTTTCTTAGATTTGTTGCCAGGATATCATTCAATAAGTTTCAAAACTAATCTGCCATCCCTTGCTTAGCAGGGTGGATCTGAAGACTTGAATAGATAAAGGAATTGATAAGGTTGCTGTGGGAACCAGGCTATAAGAACGATCACTTTGACCCAGAAAGCAAAAGCAGGGACAGGACACAGGCAGAATACAGGTCAATACCCAAGACCAGACACCCCAGCAACTAACTGTCCAGAACTGCTCCCTCGGTCATGAAAAGTTCACAAAAACAGACTATAAGAGGGAGCCCTAAATCCTTATTTGGTGCAGACTTCTCCAGTCTAGCTCACTGCTTTTCTTAGCAGTACATTTCAATAAATCTGCTTCTGCTCTCTATTCTGTTTCTGGTGAAATCTTTAACCCCCTCACCTGAATTAATTCTCATCTCCTTTCCCACTACACTTGTGGTAAACTTTGAGGACTCAGTGGTCCCACTTTAAACAAAACCTGTTTGACTGGATATTTACCTACAAGGGGGTGACTAACTTTAGGTGTTTCATTGAGAACCATTATCCTCCCTTCTCTTTCCTCTCTATGCACAATAAGCTTTTTTTTTTTTTTAATATTAAGAGTTGCCTTGGTTTTGTATGCTTACATTTCAGAACACAAATAAGGAGGTCTGGGGGTTCCCTCAGATTGTCCATTAATAATGGAATTAAACACAAGACCAACATATGAACATGGGAGATCTAAACACAAGCATGGTTTATTGAACAGGACCATAGTTTACAGTGTGACCACTCTGGTTCTGTCCCTTAGGATTTCACATTTTTCCACATGCAAATTCATAGATCTCATTTCCAAATCTTCCAAAATTTTATCTCATTATGTCATTAGGTCATGCTGAAAAAAAATCCTATATATGATACATTTTCATGTTTCCCTGAAGATTTGTTTTTTCCAGACCTCCATGCTTAATATAAGGGCCAGAAGATTGTAGCAATGGAAACAGGTATTCAAGAAGATTCACTCCCACAGTAAACATTGCTATATGACTACACTATTTTTCTTTCTATGAGGCATTCTTTTTGAGTAATAGCATGATATCCACAGAGAGGAGAGTTCCCAGCAAAGAAGGGTGGAGCTGCACAGAAAGGAGGAGCTAAAGAAGACAGTGAGAGAAAGGAAGGAGGTCAAGAAGAGTTAAAGGGGCCACTTGGAGCAGAGATATGTGAATAAGCCCAAAACCACACTATCTTCATGGTCTTACATTTATGCTAGGACTTGGGGAACATAAAAGGAGACACTTAAAAGAGACAAAGACAGAGATATGGATGAGAGACTTATGAGGAAGTGGACCATGGCAGCCTTTATCTTGACTTGGATTTTGAAGTCTCCTTTTAACTTACAGACTGCCTGGCCCTTTCTGTCCCTTTTCTAGGTAACTACCATAAGGTGCCTCAGACTGGTGACAAGCTCATTTGCCAGGTGACATTCAGGTTGAGTCTAATTCCTGTACTCCCCATGGTGTCACTTGTATGGTAGAAGACTGCTACAAAAACATATATAAAATGGAAGCTTTTTTTATAGTCAGAAAGAGGGTGAGGAAAGACAATACAAAATAATTACTTCAATCAAAATTGAAACGAGTTTAGAAACTAATTTTTGGCAGGTATACATAAAACACTGTGTATCTGTTCCTTCTTTCTTTCTTTGAATAGCATTAAAAAGACAATTTAACTGCCTCAGAGTAACCTATAGGTGAATGTGAGACAGGGGCAGAGAAATAACAATTGACATAGCATTTCAAAAAAAAAAAAATGGAGTAGAGAGGAAGTGATGACATTTGACAATTACTTGTCTGTACATATTTTGAAATTCACTCAATCAAGTTCCTAGTTCCCTTACTTCCAGTAGAGGGGATTTTTCCATTAAGAAGATCTGGGTCTACTCTGGGAGTGGTACGATTGCTCTCAGCAGCTCTTAGGGTCACTTTTGATATCTTCACTTTTCTGTAGAAAACGATGTGTAATTACAGCTGAGTAAATTTCTTGGCAGGTTTCCTGGCCAGATACATTTAGTACCTTAAAATCTATTTTTATTTAAATGTCTAAGTCCCATTAAGTTCAAGCTGATACAAATCCTTTACAAACAACATGCATTTTTTAAATGTATCAAATCGATTCCATTAGACAAAATCCGCACTTTGAAATCTCTTCAAGAGAGCCCCCACCCAAGATTGGACTGCAAAATGTACAATCTCCCCCACCCAAGATTGGACTGCAAAATGGGATGCACAGAATAATGACCTTAAGATTCTTAAAAGCTCTTTTGTGCAACTCAGAAAGCTTCCAAGGCACCACTTTCAATTTCTGTTACCTAAACAAAAAAATAACCTTAGTGTGATTCTTGACCTCATGACTGTGTTTTACTGGTGACATGCTGGCTTGGATCTTTGTCCTTAAGTCATTCATTGCTTTGAAAAACTTTTGGCAGCTGCAAGTGTGGAAGTAAGTGTAAGTGTTAAGTAAGAAATAATTTCTTCTAAATTCTTCTTGAATTCCTCTTTAGCACATTTTTTTTTTCATTGCAACACCTTATCATCCCTGAGAAGAAGAAAAAGACTATTACCACTTTTAATGTGCTGCAAGAAAATCTTAGATTTACAATCTCATTAACTACATTTCTGGTTTCCAGTTTATCTCAGGGAAAAATTTTCCTAATTATTCTGCAAATAATAAACATGGTTTTCTTTGTCTCAAGTCTCTAATAGCTATCTTTGCACTGCTCTTGCAGATTTCACTAACAGTCCCCTTAATACATGCAGATTTCTATCTCACTCAGTTCAAGAGCTAATGACACCTTTTGTTACAATATTAGCCAACTTGTAGTTTTACATTTCTATTTCACCTACCTGTATGGTATTATTTTTCAATTGCTGCTATATAGGAGTAAATGAGACTTGTGATTTAAAAGACACAAACTAGTCATTTAATAGTTCTACACATAAGTATCTGGTATGGGATGTGCAGGCCTAACATCAAAGTATCAACCGGATTGTGGTAGTTTGAAGGCGCCAAAAAGTTTTAGTCATATGAATGACTTAGGAAACAAATTTTCATAGTATGGATGGCATAAGAAACAAGCATTTGTTTTACAGTTCTGAAATCTTGTAGTTTGACTTCAGAGGATCAACAGTTTTGGTTTCTTGAGGAAGATCCTTTTCCTGATTGTGTCCTCATTGGTGTGGGGAAACAGAGAGAGAAAGAGAGAGAGAAGCAGACAGACAGACAGATACAGAGACCCACAGTGAAAGAGAGGGGGGGAGGGAAGGAGGGAGATAGCTTTTGACTTTTTCTCATTTTATAAGGGCTTTAATCCCATAGTGAGAGCCCATGAGCTAATCTAACCGTAACTGCTTCCCAAAGGAACCAACTCCTAATATAATTGCTTTGGGACTGGCAGTTCAACATCTGAGTTTGGGGGAGTATTAATAATTCAATATAGCACAAAACTATCCACCATCCTGGACTGATACCTCCCCTGCCCAACAGTTGCAGCACTGATGTAGGGTACATGGGAAAACGGTTTTCTCAGACTGTTTTTTGCTGTGGCCTTCCAGCAAAGGTGGCCTAGTAGATGACATGGAGCCTCACTATGGAGTTCATGTTAGCAGAGATCAGTAACTAAAAGTAACCTAGTTCACATGAGCAAAACATACTTGTGTAAACTAGGCCCTATACTTACTGGCTCTGTCTGATAAAAGGTAGTGACCCAGTTGAAAATTGTGTGGCTGTCAAATGCCCTGGGAGGCGGAGTCTGAGAGAAAGGCTTATGAGAAGAAGCAAGAAGCAGGAGAAGGGTGGATAAAAAGGACAAGGGAAGAGAGAGAAGGAGAAGAGAATGGTGGACTGATAGAACAGGCCCATGGCCTGGCCAGGGTAAACCCCCTGGAAGAGTGAGCTGATGGTGGCAAGAAGCCATGGTGGGAGAATGGCCAGCAGAGAAGTAGCCAGTGTGGTGTGGAGTCAGATGCCAGAATGGCAATCCAGGACTGACCAGGGGCTGCTGAGGCCAGGTCTGGTGAATTTGGCCAGACTCCACTGAAGATGGGCCTGGTAAAAAAAAGGTGTGGAGCCACAGCAAGGTGTGGAAGCTAGCTACAAAGCTGATATCTGGTGAAGTCAGGGACTTGGAAAGCTGAGGTTGCAACAGCATTTGTTGGAAAAGTTTGAACAGCCTTGGAGAAGTCACAGTTCGCAATGTTGGACGAAGCAAAGAGAACACACTAGAGGAGGACAGGACTTCGTAGAGTGCCTACCTCAGGAAAGGGGAATCATCTTGGGCATGTGTTTTTGTTTGGGGACTAAACAGCTATTGGGGTGAAATAACTGGTCACTTGTGGCATTAAGAACTTTTTATTTTCCTGGTTGATTTTCCTTGTAAATAAAACCCTGGCATTTGAATTACATTTGACTAGCAACTGCTACGCATGAGTAATGTGAATCTGGTAAGAAGATGAGTGGCGGAAGCAGCATTTTAAAATGCTGCTTGTAGGTTGTTTCCATCCTTGCAATTATACGTAGTGCTGCAGTAACCATCCAAACACAAGTGTCCCTTTGTACCCACATTGAGGTCTCTTTTGGGTAGATTCCCAAGAGAGCAATTGCTGGGTCAAATGGTAGTTACATTTTCATTAATTTGAGGATCCTCCATACAGTACCTCCATGGTGGTTGAATCAGTTTATATTCCCACCAGTAGTGTAAGAGTGCTCCTTTCTCTCCACATCCTCGCCAGCAATTCTTGTTGCCCGTTCTTTGGATGTGGGCCATTCTTACTGGTGTGAGGTAATATCTCATTGTGGTTTTGGTATGCATTTCCCTTATTGCTAGTGACGTTGAGCAATTTTTCATGTGCCTGTTGACCATTTGTATTTCCTCTTTGGAGAAGTGTCTTTTTTAGTTCCTATAACTGAATACTGGATGAAAAAAAATGTGGTATATATACACAATGGAATAGTACTCAATTAAAAATGACGAATTTGATGATTTTATAACATGGATGTTCTTAGAAGAAATCATATTAGCAGAAACAAGTCATTAAGAAGAAGCCAGAAACCAAATGCTTTCACTAATATATGGGATATAGGAAGAAAATGAACAAAAGCCACGAGGAAAAGTCAAAGCAAGCTAAGCACCAAACTAAACACACAACTTGGGGCAGGAAGATGGGGGGGGGGAGGGGAATGGTGGGGATGGTGGAGGGCAGTGAATCCTTTGGATTACAAAGATGTGGAATTTAGATATAAATAAATAAATATCTAAAAAAGTAAAAATGCTGTTTTTTTTCTTGTGACTTGTTGGTTGGAGGCTTCTACCCATTTTGACCTGATATCATGCCCTCAATCATATAAAAGCTAAAAGGGCTCCTACATGAGGGGTGGGGGTCTCATGTCCTCTTACGGGACACAACTTTCACACACAACTTAAAGAAACACAACTTAAAGAAAGCATTTTAGCTTTCTTTGCCTTTCGTTTCAAAAATTTAATAATGATATATCTGTTCTGGATTTCTTTCAGTTTATCCACTTATAAGCCCATTCAGCTGCTTGTGGGTTTGTATATTTTGCTAAACTTGAAATTTTTTCAACCATTATTTATTTTTATGTCCTTTAAGCCTCACTCTCTTGTCTCCTCTGGGACTATGATGATACATATGTAAGACTTTCACGCTAGACTATAGGTCCCTCTGGCTCTGTTCAATATATTTTAGCTTTTTTTTGTTGCTCATACTATATGAATTTGATTTCTCTCTATTAAAGTTTATTGATTCTATCCTCTGATATCTTACCTTTTCTGTTGAGTCTACCTAGTGAGGCTTAATTTTTTATTTTATTTCTCAATATAATATCAACATGGTCCTAATTTTCAGTTCTATCACACCCATTTGACTCTTTACTGGGAATTTTTTTCTACCAAATACATTTCAAAAGAATCTTCTATAATTGATCATTGAACTATTTTTATGACAACTGCTTTAAGATCTTAGTGAAAAAATTCCACTATCTGACTCATTTAACATCAGTATTAGTTGATTGTCTTTTCTCATATAATTTTTGCATTTTAAACATGGTGAGTGATTTTTATTTGAATTTTTTGTCTATTATGTTGTACTTGCTCTTTAATATTCACCTTCAATAATGTTTAAATTAAGTAATTAACTAGTTAATTTTTAACTGAGGTGGCATTGGAATTTCCCATTTAGGTGTCTCCACCATAGTACATACTCAGCCATACATATACTCAACCCCACAAACTTTTGTGCCTCCTCCCTCCTTCCTTTTCCCTCCCCTACCTCCTTTCCCCTTTGTGTCTTGTTTTGTCATCAACTGTCAAGGGCTACTTTCTAAATCAGAGACATATCTTTCAAGTATTTCACTGCAAATAAGAAAAAGTCAGTTCCCCTTGGAGCTTTATCTTTTCCTTATGATCCAAGATGCCTGCACATGGGAATCACACTTACATGAGTGACTAGACATGTCATAGGTGAGGGAAAAGGAAACCAATTATCAATTTATTGAAAAGGAAAAGAGGCTGATACTCCTGACCTTGTGAAAGGGTCACTTTATTCCAATCATTATACATGTAAATGCAAATTTTGATGTATGACAGAATCCTTCAACCAGATATCTAAACTCTCCCAAGGTCACACTCCCTTGAAATGTAAAATGAAAGACTTGTTTATTGGATAATTATGAAGCAAGACAGAGAGTAACCACTTGGAGTCCTCTTGAGAGACAAAATAGTCTACAGCATCAAATCAGAACCATCTACATTAAATAGTGGTTACAGATTACCACTTTTCATGGTGTGCGAGCCTTAGCAAACCATGAGTTTTTAAGGGAATGTTGAGAAATTCAGAGAAGTTTAATTTTTCTCAGTTTGGAGGCTCAGGGCCTATTTATTTGTTTTTATTTTGTCATTGTAATCTATAGATAGTGTATAGAGTTAGCTTGCAGATTTTGAGGCTGCCCGTGGATGTTCAGAGGCTTAGCAGTTGCTTTTCTTTTTTGGTGTACCTGTTATAGCTGGCATCCCACACCCCTCACCCCTTGCTGCTTAGGCAGATGGGGTTTTCCCAGACTGCAAATAGGAAAAAGGGGTATCATGGGATCATAATGGTAAGTCCCACTCCCTCTTAGCAACTTGGCAAACATATCTGCATAAGGAAAGGATGGGTCAGGATCATACCCTATGTGGAAAATGAGGTTACTGCCAGTTGTTTTCACATTTATGTAAGCAACTTCATCTTTTTTTTTTAAATAAATTTTATTATTGTTATTATTTTTGTATGTCACATCAATTTAATATCCGTTTAATTTCCCAGGGTCACCCACCACCTCCCCTCCCTGACCATTCCAACTGATCCCCACCCTCCCACTGTGTATTTTCATTTGGTTGTCCATATATTAGTGAAACCATTTGGATTCTGTCTTTTTCTTTCTGACTCATTTCTGCTAATATGATTTCTTCTAGGTACATCCAAGTTTCAATAAATTCATCAATCAGATTTGTCATTTTTAATTGATGAGTAATACTCCATTGTGTATATATACCATATCTTCTTCAACCAATCATCTGTTTTTGGACATTTGTGTTGCTTCCATGTCCTTGCAATTATAAACAGTGCTGCAATGAATATCCGAGCACAGGTGTCCTTTTGTGCACACATTGAGGTCTCCTTTGTGTAGAGTCCCAGAAGAGCGATTGCTGGGTCAAATGGTAGTTCCATTTTCATTAATTTGAGCATCCTCCACACTGCTTGCCATAGTGGTTGGACCAGTTTACATTCCCACCAGCAGTGTAAGAGTGTTCCTCTCTCTCCACATCCTCCCTAGCATTTATTGTTGCCTGATTTTTTGATGTGGGTCATTCTTATTGGTGTAAAGTGGTATCTCATTGTGGTTTCGATTTGCATGTCTCTGATTGCCAGTGATGTTGAGCAGTTTTTCATGTGCCTGTTGGCCATTTGTATTTCCTCTTTGGAGAAGTGTCTTTTTAGTTCTCCTGATTTTTTTGAGTTGTTTATAGGATTCCAGGTTGAGCTCTGTCTATCTCTGTTCCTTGTTAGAATTTTCTTTTGATTCAGGATAGAACTGAATACATTGAGCTATCTTTAATTTCCAGGCTGGAAAACAGTAGATCTGTAAAATTATTCATTCACCTTCTGGCTCTATTCAGAGACTTGTTCTGGTTGTCTCTTAGTTACCTACAGAGTTTGCAATTATAGGTAGTGGGAAGGAACAGAAAAGAAGAAGGAGAAAAAGGTAAACTCCATCTTGTCTTGACTGAATGGCCTATGTCACACTTAAAAGAAAGCAAACACAGAGATTAATGTACTTTGGGAATGTTTTAGGAAACAACTATAAATTAAGGGAAATGATTAAAAGCAAGATTTGTGACATTATTTTTTGTTAATTTAAGAAATGGAAGTCATAATAGATATTGTAGGTATGTTTTAGCAAAGAGATACTTTGAGAAAAAAACTTGCTTTAAATTTGTCTGGGATAAAATATTAGTTAAAAATGTACATATAAACTTTACATTTAAAAATAAGTTGGGTTTATAATTTCCAGAGAAGGTAGCTTTCATTAAATTTGCTGACTTAAACTACTGGCTATTGATTTGATAAGGGTGCTACCCTCCTCATTGTCTCCTGTTTAAGATTGCAAATTTCAAGGACAGATATGCTAAAATGTAAAAATAACCTTAATTAAAATTTCCTTTCAAAAAGATGCAAGGGTGAAAAAAAGTAAAATGCTCCAAGTGCAGTTCCTGGAATGCAGGAAATCAGGGTATATAAAAGGCTTAAAAACAAAGAGGGATTCCAATATAGAGATCCAGTAAAAAGTATTTTTCTTGTCTCCCTGTTTCAGATTCACAGCAGACTTATGTTTAAACTGTTTTATTATTGGCATAATTGTTGCTATAGCTAACTTTGATCTCTTTTCCTTCTTGACTTTTTTTTTTTTTAGTATATGCACATGATGCATTAAAAATCATTTTTACGCTGTGTCTACTTATAAGGTTGGGCTTCAGATACATTCCCAAACAAAGAGATTGATTGAAATTACAGCAAGTGATGTCAGGGTAACTAGTCTTTCCAAATAAATGTGAGTGTAATCCTGAATTTGATCAGCAATCTTGCAAGTACGTGAAGGTCTCTGTCTGAAAACGAAATAACCTAGAGATAGAAACAAAGTCTAGTAATAGAGAGAAACCAAATTTATTGACATTATTTGAACCTTATCTAAAAGAAACTGCCAAAGCTACTGTATCTACTAGAACCTTACATTAGAAAACTAATAAAACCCTAACAGTTAAGCTGATTTGATAAAGTCTTCCATTCATTCAATTTCCAAAATATTCCCAAGTAACAGCATAGTATGATGTGCTTGCATATTATTTAATTCATTATGGTACTTCACATCTTCTCTGGCAGATTATTGTTTGAAGAGTCTGAGTCCAAGTTAATTGTGCAGGTTTCTTGATGAGTATGGTCTATTGGTAATAACTCTACCAATAACTCTATGAATATAATTTCTGCTTTTCCGCTAGCTATTTACTTATAGATAAGAGACCCAGGAGGACCCATAAAAATAATGATCTCTCTTCATTAAGAGGATCAGAAGGAAATTGGGCCATCTGTGATGTTCCCAATGGTAAATAATAAGTGGATGTCAAGCAAATAACAATGAGAAACCCCGGCAGGGTATTTAATGTTCTGATAATCACAGAAGCTGTGAGTGACCTATGCTGTAATGACTATAAATGATCATGGACATAAATGAGTCATTAAGGTTTGCTATTTAAAATGTTACTCTAAATAAAGGACATCTGACGATGTGAATGAGGGTGAAGGAAAATATGCCTTTATTATAAACTATAAAATTTTTTCTTCAATAACATCAATTGTGTCAAAATTGTGTAAGAGATAATTATATCATATAAATTCTCAGCCTTTCCAGCTTTGCAATGCTAAAATAACTAAAAGTTACCTTAAAAACTAATACATAGAGCCGTTTTCTTGCTTTAGCTATATCACTTCAAGTGGACATTACTTGTAAATTATTGGATAGGTCACCAAGGAAACCAAGTTCCTTATTGTTCTCACACTTTATGCATCTCCATACTATCACACATCCAGTCATGTCACACTCTGACAGGTTTTCCTTCTATGGAAGCACTCAGTGAACACACTCACACATTTTCCACAGCGATTGGATGTGCTCAATAGCGAACCAAGTACATGATTTCTATTGCCAGCAGTGAGCTCATTTGGAAGATGTTCAATTCCAAGCGAAGGACAATAACCTTCTTTGTTTAACCTGTCCATTTCAGATCCATTTTGTGATGACCTCCGTGGCCAATTCCAAATGTCACATACTGATATATGCAAAATGGCTAAGATCTACATTCTTGGTCTCTTCTTTATCCACTAGTTTAATCTCTTTTAATTCTGTTCACCAGAGAATTCTTGTTCTTATTTCCTATATCACAAACCTCCCCACATGACTTGCTGTGGTGGTCTTATTAGTCAAAATGTTCTTCTTGTCTGACTGTATAGTGTCTTTTACATCCATTATTTTCTGAATCAAATTTTAGCTTTTGTTTGCTTCGTTTGTTGTTTGTTTTTCCCTCAACTTTTCTTTCACATTAAACCACTGTTGCCTTTATTTTAGCTGTTTGGTTTTGATTCCTTAAAAAACACAACTGGACAAGAAAAAGAGTTCTTGTTCATCTTGATTGGCATAATTTTAAGTTTTTCAATTCAATTATTTCTTCTGTTTTTTTTTTTTTTTACAAGATATCTTTTGTAATGGTTTAGTGAATTCAACATGGTTCTCAGCTTATTCAAAGGGACAAATTCTTTTTTAAAAAATTTTAATATTTGTATTGATCGTCTTTGTTCTTTACATATTTATGTGTGGATTTCTGTCTATATCATTGCTTTCCCTGGGGAAATCCCACCATATATCACCCATGAGCTGTCATTTTGAGTTTTTGTGCTCACCCCATTCCAGTATTCTTACTCCCACCTCCTTAGCTACTTACACCAGTTCTGAAATCCCTTGTAGGGATCAAAAATTATATATATAAAGAATGTCTATGAAATAATTGTATATATTTTATCATGTGTACAAAACAAAGAAGTCATCATTTGATAAGAGAGCTATTCTAAAAGGCCAAATCTGTCCTATACACAATGGAGGAAGAGAACACTGAGTCTAATAGATTAGGAAAAAATGCTAAAGGTCAAGGAACAGTAGGGAACTCACCTTTGTCATTTAGTCCTTAGAGTATCTAGTTTTTCATTTTATATTGTAGCAGAATTTACTTAGTATTAAATTTAATATTTAATATGTAAACTTTAGTGTCATTTAATAAACGTGCATGCTATGCATATTGTTTTGTAATGGATAACATTTCCACAGACATCAAGCTAGATCAAAATATTTTCTTTAATTTGATAAGAAAATGACGATAAAATTGAATTGCATTAATCCTAAATATGATTTTCTGGAATATTGGTATGAATTAATGTTTCAAAGAAAAATAGAAAACTGTAATACAACCATTGACTTTGACATTTTTAAATAAAAGCAGTCATTCTTTGCCCTTTGCAAAGAATGTTTTGCAATTAATGAATGATTCAAAGGACAGTGCAAGGGAATATCAGCATGTGAAATACAATTTAACTGCAATTAAATCATTAACCCATCTGTTCCTGCCCCAACTGAAAGCAAACTAAAAACAAAAATCAAGTTGTAAGTATGCAGAATAGTAAACTCCCATACTTGCATGGTTATGAAATAAAGAATATTTTTCTAAATGCTCCTTTTTTTGTCTGATGAGACATACATGCCTTTAGTGAGTTAGAGTTGCCAGAGAGTAGTTGCTCCTTTTTAGTCTCTGTTTTCTTTTATAATAAGTAAAACAGTGATATATTTAAATCGCTTTGTTCATACCAATGATTTTCTTTTCTATTGGACTACAAGCAAAGCATTTCATTTCCTACTACATACTCAGTATCTACGAATCTGATACACAACCAGAGCTCAGAATATACTTGATTGGTGGGTGTATCACTTTTTAGATGAATAACTGAATGACTATGAATGAAAGAAAATGCCTTTTCCTCCCACCTGAATTCCTTTCTCCCATATACCCCATTCCTATGGCCTAGACCCATCCACTCTCTCTCTTTCTTTCCTATCTTGCAAACAGCTTTCCTTTTTTCTCTTCCTCAGAATTCTGATACCTTCCTTTCAGTTTGCATCATTCATAAATTATAATTGTATTTCATATAACACTTAAAAAAGTCACACTGCTTTCCTTAATTTTAAAATCAGAATATGCAGATTTTAAAATATAAGATAATAACTTCTATTCCAAAAAAGGTAAAAATATACTTCATTTTCTTATTTCTTTTCATTGCCTCTAGATTTGATTTTTTATACTATGTATTTAGAAATCTTTGATATACAAAAAAATCATCCCTATGCCACAGAAATATGGGGTGAGAAAAACATTGCTGACATTTTGCAAAACAAACACATTAATTACAAACAAAATCTCACTTCCAATAAAATTTGAATTAGCAGTATTAAATTCATGGTAGTGTTGATTTATTGATGCTGTAATGTTGAGTTGCATTTTGCAGAAGAATACCAGGTTTACATTCCACATTTTTCTTTGAGTCTTACTATTCAGAACATAGTACATTCCCTTTTGAGATGTTTTTATTATTGTTGTGATTTATATCCTTGAAAACAAGCTTAAAAAGGAGTAAAACTAGTAGTTAATTCTGCTTTAGTTCCCAATATTTTAGGGATCAGTCCATTCAAATATGCACCCACCAAATACAATGATTATATAAGATTTACTGGTACTAAGTGAGAGTTAAAACTTAGGGTGCAAAGAACCCATAATCACTTAGTAGTCTAGAAAATGCAAACATTTTATGGCCAGATATTTTGCTAACATCATTTGTTTAGTTGTGTTGTAGTTCAATATGCCTATATTCATTTTTACTTTCAGTGTAACTTATATTTTCCATCCTTTTAATTTTTTTTTTTTTTTTGAGACTTGGTCTTGCTTTTTTTTGCCAGTGGAACCGCAGGATCTCGTTGCCCAGGGTACCACAGACTCAAGCAATCCCCAGCCTCAGCTTCCCAGTTAGCTGGGATTACAGGCACACGCCACCACACCCAGCTATTTTTTTTTTTTTTTTTTTTTTGGAACTAGGTGTATTTCTCAAGATTCTGTACATTCAAAACTCACAATTAAAAATATGTTAGAATTTTATAAATCCTTAGAATAATTGAGAATTGATAAAAAGAGCATTTGTGAATTATAATTTATATGAGATAAATCATGACAGATTCATGTTAGGATCCTAAAATATAGTTTCGGATAAGTTAAATATGTAACAGCATCTCACAGTAATAATTTACAAAAACTTGATTCATACTTGGCACCCCTGTTTTTTCTTCCATTCTCCTAATGCCTATTTTGATATATACTATCATTTCAATCATTTAATAAATACAGTTCAACATTATACACACCACCAAACATTTGCAAATATCATGAAATTCCTAAGATAAATTTGATCAAAAATTTTCTAAGTATTACTGATTAAATCTTCAGTGATCATTCAAAATTTAAAAAAAAAAAGATAATTCAGCCATGTTCTTTCTTCATCTCAATTATTTGCTGCTCTTTTAAACACCTATGTTCTAGTTCTAATTTCACTGAATTGAATCCTCAACAAAGAACTGAAATAATGATGATAGGTCATTGACAAATATGCTCCTTATAGCTCTGCTGTGATTAATAGGACTGTGAATTTTTGGTATAGTAGAAGGGGGGGTGGGGGAAGAAAGTTTAGGCATATAATTTCTTACTACAAATTTTTTATTATTCATTCTGCCATGATGCTTTCCATATGGCGCATTCCTTTACCTATCTTTTCATCTTTTCAATATGATGTTCTTTGGGTTAGTCTACATTTAATAAGTTTGCTGATCTCTCTGCTGTACTTTTTACCTATTCTCTGTTTTTAGTACCAACAGATGGTTAACTGCAATATGAATCTGAAATGGTATGGATGAGATGAAAAAGTTGTAGAAAAAGCAAAATCAAATTATGGGATATTACATATTTCAATGGCAATCTATTTTAAATCTCACGTTTTAATGGAAAATAACTGAACTTTACAACCTCTGACCTTTTCACAGTAAAGTGAATCACAGTTCTGTATTTCCATCATAAGGTTTTCCTATTATACATGTTTTTTCCCCATCGTAGAAAATAATTGACATACATAAACTCTTATCTTTCCTGAATTTGAATATATATTTTGTTGGAATATAGCATTAGCAATATTTTCTAGATTTGTCTACGATGGTATTTTAAAATAACTTCAGGTTAAATGTTAGATGTCTTCTAAGGTTTTAGTTGAGTTTTTATTTGATTTTACCCTCAGCCAGCTGTGAGCAGTTTTTTTTTTTTTAAACTGAAAATACATTCCTTTTAAAACTGTCATTGACTCATAAAATATTTTTTTAATTGTAGTGCTTTGGTTTAAAATAGGATATTAGTATCAGGATTGCACATTTACATAAATGGAATTTCCACAACATGCCCATCTCCAGAGGTCCACCTAATACTTACCACTGGTCAATCAGGCTTCTCTTTCCTTCTCACTCCCTTTCCTTTATCCTCTAGTAGCCATCATTTTGTTGTCAAAGTACATAGGTTTGCTTTAGTATCATGTCTCAGGGTTAGCAGTTGCCGCCAACTTACAGCTCCACTCTCAGGTCATAGTCTCCAGGACTGCAGAATTGATAAAAGTGCCAGATGGATTCATTCATAAGTGGAATGTAAAGAAGTCAAAGAAGGGATCAGATAAAATCAAGGTAAAAACAAATCTTTCATAGAATAGTTGTATTAGTCAGGTCTTTTGCTCCATTAGCTTCTATGACCAGCATCCTAGGTATTGCATCATTGTATATGTCTGGGTGTGCGCATGTGTGAGTGGGTCCATGTTGCCTGGGAGGAAAGACTAAAAGGGCAGTGTCACCTCTGGGTAAGGGAGCACTGGGAGGAGAGAAGAGAGTGTGAAGAGAGCACTAGAGAATGCCAGAAAGAGAAAGAGGTCAGAGATAGAGGATGAAGTCCTGGGAACTTGTTAAGGGGCTCACCTGACTCTCAGCACCCTGAGCCCTGACCCTGTCCTGTCTTCCTGGTGTGTTTGTGTAACTGCTAGAACCGCTAAAGAACCTCCAAGAATCTGATGCTTGCACTACAATTGGCACTATAAGCAGGATGGTTGCACTACACCTCAGAAATCTTACTAACACTAAGGTTATTGAAGGAGGAGGTAAACATCAGTGAACAAAGAGGGTAGAGTCCAGTCTTTGGTGAAACACTATGTACCTGGGAGGTGGAAGTGGTAAACACATGTCTGAAGAGACATGAACCAATGTCTCTGAATCTTATATGACAATGTCAACCAATGTTGCTGCAATAAAAAATAAGCAATAAAGTCATCGTAAAGATAATTACATGTGAAAATTTAAAAATGCAAAATTTCAGTATTAATTATTAATCAAAATTTTAAATTTAGTTTCTATTTTTTCTCTTTCTTTGGTAAGATAAACTTCATGAATATGAAAGGAAAATACCCTGAAAAAATGGAATAATGCAGTATTTTCAGGAATGTTGTGGGTAAATTTAGGGGGAATTAGATGGGGGATTAACAATGTATAATGAATATTTGAATAAATATTAGAATGAAAACATGTTTATATAGCTAGAGGGCAAGTTTCAGCTGCTCCCAGGCAGATTTAAATTATGCATTCTTATTTTAGAGGATACGTGACCTTTATATTTGCATTGTTTTGGAAAGGGCTACTTATCATGGTTTTAGTAATAAAATGCCATGTTTTTTTTTTTTAAATTTAATTGGGTATAATGAAACTCAAACTAGTGTTTTATGTAACAAAGCTGCCTGATTGGTATCCTTTATTTTAATTATGATTTAACTGTAAGCTGGTTATATTCCTTTCTATATTCATATGCTAGAAACAAAAAGAAAGCTCATCTTGGTTCTTAAGACTCTGGCTGTTTAACCAATATTATGTCTCATGTGTTATGTTTTGGAATCTGTTTACTATGTTGAGAGAAAGGCCCCCAGAACAAAGTCTTGTGTTTGCATTCCCTGTGACAAACTTTTGAGTCCACAATCCCAGGATTGAGAGCAAAGATTCCTTTCAATTCCTATGCTTAATAGCTCTTCCATGCTTTATTATATTGCTGATGAATGCCATAACATGCTAGGGCACTCTTAGTATGAAAATTTTGGCATGAAGAACACAAATAGTACTTATTTTCATATCTCTGTCAGAATGCTCTAGATATTTACTGAGTATATAATTAATGGAAGGTGTGTATGAGCTAAGCATCATCATTGACTATTTTTTTTTAAACAACAAGGTTTTATGAATAAGGGAAATTAACCTGAAAAACAAAAACTTCTTAATGCCACAAGTGGCCAGTTATTTTACCCCAAGTACTGTTTATTTCAAAATTTTTGAACACATGTTTAAGATGATGCTCACTCCTTCTCTTTATCCCCCCTTTTCCCACTTCCCAGCTTTTTTCAAGGGTCTTTCTCTTAGACTTCACCCACCAGGATTTTTTAGCATCTACACAGATTTTTTTTTTTAATTTTTAAAATATTTTTTGTGGGAAGAAAGCAAGTTACATAGATAGGTATACATAATACAATACCATAACTACGAAACTATAACCATGCAAAATAATATATTATTTATTGATGTGTGATTTAAAAGTTTCAAATACCACTGGGATGGCAAACATCAAATTCAGTATACTGATTATTATTTCTGGGAATGTTTAATGGGGAATAGGATTTTAAGGAGCTTTCCAGTTAGTTTGGGTTGACTATCTTCTATGGCTTTGCATTCCATTTGGAAGGTCACATTTATGATGGATTCATTGCACACATCTTATGCTCCTCTCAGTACTCATTTGAGTGATCCTGGGATGGCAAGAGGAGAGTTAGATTGTAGGCTTCCCTAGAAGATGAACAAGGTGAATAGCAGTTTTTGTAATGAAATAATCACATAAATGAAAATACCGTTCGAACAAGAGGCAAGGACTGAAACATAGTGGGTTCTCTTCAATGTGCAGATGCTGGTATGCAAGGAAGAGGGAAGCAATGGTTTGTGAATCAGCAGAAAGTAGATGATATTTCAGGTGTTTTGGTCTGGAACTTTTTTAATCAATGTCTTTAATAATAGATGGAAGATACAAATTTAAGGTTCAAAGGAGGCTCTGAATAACCGCTTGAAAAACATAAGCTATGTACAGTCCATACTCAGGTCTTAGGGAGGTAGTCTCCAGGTTCCCTATGCCTCTTGAAGAAAAGGTGGAACTGGGCAGGGCAGAACAGCTAGAGAGAAGACTTGGGGAAGAAATGATATAAAAGAGACCTGTCGGAGCCACATGAGCAGAGAGGTATGTGAAAAGGCTACACTTGCTTCTTAGCCTTGAACTGGTACAGGAACTTGGGGTTCTATTCTCTGGGGGGAAATGCCCCCTTCTGACTGGTTGGCCTCAAACAGGTTGCTTGACTTTTGCTTTCAGAAGCAAAAGACACTCCCTAACCCCAAAAAGCTCTCATTCAATAATAAAAATATGTGTTTAAAATTTCCCATATCTCTCTTTCTGACTTTGATGGTTTGGTACAAAAAAAAAAAATCAACAAAACTTTATATACAGATTCTGCCTTCCAAATTATTCCCTTCTTACAGATCAATCTTAACCTTGTGAGACACACTTTTTTCATGTTTTCTGAATGAGAAAAATTTTGCAGAGATTATTGGCACCACAGGTTTAGTTCTTTAGGTTTTCATTCTTAGCCAACTCTAATCTCTCTGAGATCTTTTCTATTTTCTTCTCCCAGTAAGGAACACGTGTTGCTAACCTCCTGTTGGGTACCTTTTCCAATACAGTGGTTTTGCTGTTGTCATTTTAATAATTTCCATCGCAGAACATTTTATTATCTGTGTAGATTATTTATTTGTTCATTCATTCATTCATTCATTCATTCATACATCTATTCATTTTATTGCTTATTAATTAATCATTAAACAATTGTGATTTTGTGCCTTCTATAGAGGATTATCTTTCCACTGAATTACATTCTTAATCCCACCCAATTACATGAGCAGTAAATAATCAGATCTTCTCTACCTTTGATTCAGATTTTTATTTGACCATTTAACAAGCGAGACTGTGCCACTATCAATAAACAGGCTACCTGAATATTAACAGTTCTGAATGATCACAAAGATCATTCTTCCATTTTAAATTGTCAACTCACTAATTAGTGTCAGTTTTAAATGTATCATCTACCTTATGTGAAGAGACACAACCATTTTAAAATGTTTTCTCTATATTTTCAAGCTGACAATGAAGCATGAAAAGCACTTAATTCCTGCATGCTGAAGTTTACCTCTCTGAATACCATACAGAAATACTTTCGGGCCGGGCACGGTGGCTCGTGCCTGTAAGCTTCAGCCTATGAAGTGGCCGGGGTAGGGGTTGCAGTTCGAGTCCCGCCTGGGGCCCATAGCGAGACCTAGTTCCCAAAAAAACAGCTGGGTGTGGTGACACGCGCTTCTAATCCCAGCTACCCGGGAAGCTGAGGCTGGGAATTGCTTGAGTCTGTGGTTCCCTGGGCAACGTGAGCCTGCGGTTCCACGGGCAAAAATAGCGAGACCTAGTCTCAAAAAAAAAAAAAAAAAAGAAATACTTTGATCGAGCTACCACGTGACTTTTCTGATCAAAATTAAGAGGTTCTTTGAGAAAGATATTGCTGTGTGCCTTTGTTTTCAAAGAATAAGTGTTTAACATATATTAATAATGGCATCAGATGTTGTGAAACTAACCCCCAAAGGAAAAAATAGCTCTGTCTTTGTTCTCCCTGCTTCCTCTGCACTTTTGAATAATTTGCTTCTGTCTGTATACATTGGGATATGCCACCATCTGACAGATGGATTTAAGTATTCTTTATGTATGTACAATATATATAAAGCTATATATTTGTATATATATCCATATATATATCCATATATCCACACGCACATATATACATACATATACATATATACATACATACATACATATGTATGTATGTATATATACATACATATATATATACATATGTATATATATATGTATGTATATATACATATATATGTATATATATATATATCCCAGCTCCTCTAATTACCATTGCAAGTTTATAAATTTGTGGAGATTTTTTAATGATTGTAGGTGTATATAGGTGTGTGTCTATCTTTATCTTCTCTAGTCTTTTTATCTCTATCTTTACATTGTTGATTACCCTGAAGTTCTCCCACCACGATGTCACCCGTGAACTGTCACTTTTGCTCATTCCTCCCCCTGACTTCACCCTCTTTCTCTCCTCCTCCCTTACTATATGCTTTAGTTCTGCTGTCAGATTATTATAACATTTTCTTGTTCTTTTGTATGTTTTCCCTATATCCCACATATCAGTTATGTCATCCGATATTTGTCTTTTTCTTCCTGGACTATTTCCTATAATACTGTTCCTTCGAACTCCATCCATATTGCTGTAAATGACTGAATTTTTCTTTCATAAATGATATTTCTCAACATATGATAGGATATTAGAATTTGAGAAAACAACATGTTAATTTTAATATGAAGAATATTGTTTTGATTTAGGTGAACATTGAGCCACCCAGGTGTCTCTTTATTTTGTTTGATTCTAGAGTAAGTAATATTTATTTAAACCCAGAATTGTAATTTCCATGATATGGTTTTAATATTAAAAAATAGGACAAAAAGGCCTAACTATAGTTTTATAACTGGATATATATTATAATATATATAATTATATATTATATATATATGAACATGAAGTACCTAATTTGAATCGCACAAAAAGAAAAAATATGGACATCAATCTAATCATCTTTATTAATAAATTGATAATATATATATATATAAATGCTGAAAAAAGAATATACATTCTGTTCTAAAAAATAGAAGACTAATCATTAAACTACCCACTGGCAACAATAAAATATTTAGATAAATAATTTTAATTAATTTTAGACATTTTCTATATAAATTACTCTTATGAGTTTGGGATAAAAGAATGGTGCAAGAAAAATATTAATTTATGAATATCGGGTATGATTATTTCTAAAACATGTATTCCAAACCATTTTGTTGCACTGAACTCTCAATTATTCCAAATTTTTTTGCGAAAAGTTTGCAAACTTGTCTTTCCTTTTGCAGTTACATTAGAAACACAGTATGGACATTTCAACATTTTGTTGATCCTATACTAGGATCTTTATGACTTTGCCCTTGCTGCACTGAGAACTGAGCTCTGTGGAAACAGGATATGTTATTTATTATTTTTCATACTAGGGGAAAAGCTTTTATAGACTTCCCCATGAAGTATGAAATAAGAAATTACTCCAATCTGCTACCCCTCTTACAAGTCTAGGGCCTTTATAGGGTAAGAGGAAGCCAAGTAAGAGTCTGGATTGGTCGGAGAGAATTGAGTGGAAAGCTGAAAAGTAGGTGTAATGACAGATCATTCTGCCTCATGGGTTGCATGTTCTCTTGGCGTGGGTGGTGTTCAGCAAATGCTACACAGGGGATTTGGAGTATTTAATTTCCTGACTTCTTTGCCTTAGATTGTAGATGGTTTTGCCTTAGAACAGAACCACTGGATAAGCTACTTCAGCCAGTTTCGACTAGACAAGGTCTGTTAGCTTTGTTAAAGCAAGTTGGCTAAAGTTTGTAGAAAAGAAAGTGAAGATACTTTGGAAGAAGAAACAATCAGCATGCTTTGATTATATCTTGGACTTCCTAAGACAGTTTTGACCACATTTTAATACCTGTTGCTTTAGTCCAGTATCTGCCTACAGATGAATGAGCTTCAAATCTCTATGACTTGCTCTGTAAGATGTCTACACTTCAGATTCAGATACAGAATGTCCTGCTGGTGACCAGTCTTGGTAGCCACCAGGCATCTCAAACTCATCACATACAATTTTAACTCTCTCAGTTGCTAGAATTAGCAGTGACCTAAAAGAGCGTGTGGTCTTATTTGGTTCCTAATTACCCTTTCTTCTCTTATCACATCAAGTCAAAATGTGTCAACTTAATTCATGAACAAATGCCTCACTGATAGTCCTTATATCAGTGAGAAGAATGTATCTTTTATATGGGATAAGAAGAGAGGTTCTTAAACCACTAGCACTGATAAGCTCTTAAATAAACATTAAGAAGCCCTAAACATATTCCAAAAATCATTCCCTAAACATTGAAAATGTCAACTTGTATATTTAAGGCTGAGGAAAGTAAGCGTAATTTTTTCCCCTCATTTGGTATTGCTCTAGTCCTAAGAAAGATGTTTCTTTGAGCAGGTGCCTCCAGGTGTCAGCCTGCAGGAAGTCATTTAAAACTGGGGCACACCAGGGTAGTTTCCATGGAAGCAGGAATTAAACCCCAGGAACCTCGTATGTTTTAACAACCTCTAGAGTACATCTGGTATAGTCGCCATCAGAGACAACAATTGAGGTAAATTCTTACTACAAAAGACAAGTAGAGGAAAGAGAATGCACCATAATAATAATTTCATAAGCAAATGTAAATCTTCCCTTGAAGCGATATGTTTTATATGAATATTCTAAGTAAATAGCCACAATTTAATTTGATTTTAAAGTAATCTTTTCCCAAACCATTAGTTTTCTTGATTTTCATTGTCATATGCTAGTAAAAATATTTAAGTTTGATAAATAGTTTGTATAAATGCATAAACTATTACTTTCCTTTTTTTGCATAGCTTTTCAAATATCTGTTAATGTCTTTAATTATATTGTCTCAGAAGACATTTCAATAACCAAGAAAAAAATTGAGTAAAGATTGTGCGTTCATCATAAAGGAGATCACATGTTTTCATAGCACATAGTAAAGCTGGATCTTATTGGATTTATGTAATAATCTGTGCAGAAACTGCTTGTTTTCTAACTACCAACACATTAATATTGTATATTTGTGAACATTAACTCATTAAATCTCCATAACAGCTCTGAAGAAGGAATTGTCATCTACCTCCTTTCACACAAAGAATGAAACTCTGACAAAAATTTGTAAAGAAACCCCCAAGTTAAAAGTCACAAAGCAAAAGATCAACTTTGGTCAGTCTGAAGTCAGAGAGAGGAGCTGGTTTTAGCTATCTGTCTCTTCTTTCTGTTTTTGATGCCTGTTTTGTACCTAGTTTAAATCTGATGAGGCCACAAAAGACACTATGAAATTATAGCAAATGGAGAGACACATTCCAGAGTATTTGCTACAGCATAGCTAAAACATACTGTTCCAAAAACAGTTCATATTCCAAAATGTTCATTATATCAGCTTTGATTTGTTTCAGGCAAAGACAAAGTAGATGGAATTCCCAAAAAACAAAACCTTTAGAAGGTCTGTAACTTCATTTTCTAAAGATTTAAGATTTGAATAGAAAGATAAGAACAAGAACAGATTTTTAAAATCAGTTTTGTCCACTTCTATTGATTCTTTCCTATCATCTGAATGGACGACGTCTTAACCTTCCTTTGTTGTCTTTGATTTCTGTGACTTCCGCTGTTGCAATCTTCCTTGACTTTCACTGGATAATAAACATCTTCAAAGAAGAAATGATTTTGCTGAATAAGTAGATCCAGAGCCAAAGTTGTCTATTTTTTGCATATCTGTTTAAAAATGACCGAGGAGAAGCAAAAATTTAAGTAGAACCAAATTCTGCTACTTGAATTGGAAATAGCAATATAATACAATGAAATAAAACATATATTTTAAGTACTACCTTCCCAACAATATTCTTAAAATAGTTCAGGAGTAATTTCAAATATAATTTAGCCAAATGTCCACATTTCTGTTCTTTGATATTACTTTCCATGAAAAGTTGTCATGATCCCCGGGGAAATGTATTCATTTCCAAGTCAGGTAACAGACAAAATCAAGAACAAAGTCATTTAAAATTAGTAATTTTTATGGCCAAAATTTCTGAGTGATAAATGGAGATATGAAGTGCTCATCAAACTTCCTATAGCTGAACAGGCCTTTAAAAGATGAACGTCATAAACAATAATTTTGTAATGGGAGCTGAAGTGACACCAGGAAGGAAAAATTGCCCAGATGAGACACACCTTGAAGGTGCAAGAAAAGAAGCACTGTGGGTGGATTCTGGCAGGAGAGGATAGATACCACAGAAAAGCAGTGTGGACAGGCACAGCATTATGGGCTGCAGCCTAGAATGTTAGCTCACTGGGGTTTGGCCACGTGTGGAATAGGAAAAGTTATGAAAAACACAAGAATGGACCTTTGATTTGAAAGCAGGAATTTGGACCTCTGAAAAAGAGAGAATAACTTGCTGATGAGCTTGGAACCTGGATTACTTTGACTCTTCAAATCTTTATATTTTAGATGTAAATTTCAGTAAGGTTTGTTCTGTTTTTCAAGAACACAGAACTTTTTAGAATACTCACTAAATCTATATACAGTTTTGTGAAAGATGATGACTTTAATAGTTAATTCTTGTAATCCAAGAACAACTGGTATCTTTCCACTCTTTCTTCTATTTCTCTAAAAGCCTGTTAAGCATATTGCTCAAGTTAGTTTACTTTGACCTTCAGAATTATACAAAATTGACAATACATTTACACAGTTTTTCCCTTATTTCTGTATCAACTTGTATTTTACCTCCTGAGCATCTTATCTCAGGCTTAATATCATCTACGTTTTACATACTATCAATATCTCTAATATTTTAAACTTCTTGACAACTCTTCAATATTACAACATTCTTTTTTATTTTCTAAGTTTTCAGGGGTCATAAATAATACTCCATTTTCAGGTCACATTTCCTTTTTGTACACACATTAGTGTTAGTAATGTTAAACTCTTTTTTTGTCCCCCAGGAGAAAAAAGTCAAGATTCCTTATAATGTCAAAACAAGGCCTTTCACAAGTTAGTTTAATTTTACCTTATAATCTAATCTCTGTATTTGTGCCACCCAGAATTTCTTACTATCTTTCTAATGTGAATAATATGGGTAACCTGAGCTCTGTATTGCACCTTAATAAGCCATTGACTCTTGACTCTAAGCAATTGGATTTCTATGAACTTTCTAGCTATTTTCCTAATTTTTGTTACTTTTTTAAATTTAACATTTATCTGATAAATAAAAATAAATAATGTAGCATTAGCCAAAAATTAGTATAATAGCTGAAAGTTAAGGAAAAACAAAATGGATGACATTACATTTGTGATCACCTGGATAGTTAGCCTACGGCACAATAAACCTGAAATAGTACCACTTCTGCAATCACCAACCTTGATTAGTTTGTCACTCACAATTTATTATCTATAGTTTGTCCTGACTTACTTATTTTCCTGAGTTTCAATTTTCTTAACTGTAAAAACCTTAAAATTTCTAAAATAATGTCTATATGGTGATGAAGACAGAGAATTTAAAAATACGTATTAAACTCAGATCCATCCTTTTCAAGGAATGCCCTACACTACTCTAATATATTGACTAGCTTCAAGACAGAAGAGAGAATTTTTTGGCTTATAACATTAGTTTGTTTGCAAAAATTATAGACAGTGCCAATTATTCCGTTCTATGTATTTGTAATCCATTGCAAACTGTTTTTGCCCCTTTCCCTATTAAGGGGTAAACTCCATCTTCCCACGTTTTGAATATGAGGTGGGCCTAAAACTATTTGACTAATACAATGCATGGACTTGTTATAATACCAGTTCCACATCTAGGTTTCCAGAGTTCTTTCACCTTCCTGAGTTCTCTCTTTTCATCTTGTCATTACCATGCAAACCAGTCCGGGCTAGCAATGGAGGTGAAGCGATCAATTATGAACCAGCACCAATTCAGTTCAGTTGTTCTCATCTGAGACCCCAGATTGGTGGAAACCTAGCAAACTGACCACAGATTCCAAATTCACACTTGGACAAGACCAGTTGACAGTAAATTTGAGGGCTGAATAAATGCTAGTTTTAAATCACTAAAATTTAGAGTGATCAGTTTCAAAACAATAGCTAACTACCGCAATGTCCCAATTCCCTAAAGCAGATTGTTTTTCTCTAGTGTTCCAGTCAGACATGTTCTCTTTACTTTGTCACTCATCACATCATTCTTTCACTCCAGGTTGTCTTTTCCTCTATGGACCGTATGTTCAACAGGGAAAGAACCATTTCTTGTTCATCTTTGTAATCTTATAACTAGGTTAAAAGCTTGACACATCATAGACATAGGGAAAACGCCATTAACTGGTGAATTAAGTCAAAGTGTTCAGGCTATCAGCAACACATTAAAAAATGTAAGATTCCTTTTCTTTCCTGAGCTCATCCAGATAATGTGGTAAAGACGTGCTTTATGTTTTCTCCTAGCTGAAGAGATTTGAAATATCCTGAGAGATTCAGTGACATTTGCTATTCAAACATTTTTGTTCCAATTAATAGTGGTGCTTCTCAAGGGGCGTGTGGCACAAATGACTGGTCTCAAAGACATTCTCTCTCTGGGCAAACTGAAGTGGAAAATCAAAATATGCCATGGTTTTAATGAAAAACAGTCTGCACAACTCTCAGTAGAAATGGAAAACTGGGAATTATATTGTGAAATAGAGCAAGTCAAACACAATGTGGCCATTGCTCTCAGCTATTATCTGGAATAATTCAAGAGCAAAATCAATGAATTGACCTATTTATCTCTTTAACAAATCTGCAGGAATTCCAATATTTGACGGTGTTACTCTTTTCAAAACTAAATGTATGCATTCTTTCTATTTTCTAAGTTTGACCATAAATCAGTTGTAACTGTGTACTTATACAGTATATGTTAACACTGTGCAGAAATTCATCACTTAGACATCATCATACAGACATATTACCATAATATATTTGCAAAGCACTTTAAAGTGTATGACAAGTCATCATTACTTTATTGATGTAAGCAATGCAAGGAGTTAGCACTAGGAAGAGCTGCCAATTTTAATTAATACAATAGAAATCACAAAGAGTTAATGTTTTAATTGCTACAAAGTAGTTAAGGGTCAGGATCAGCAATATGTTCATAATTCAAAAGCATTGTATATTTTGAAGAAATCAATTTGAATATATCGGATCAAAAATATAGAGAGATCTTTATGTTATACCCTCTACTTTCCATTTAACACTGATGGTAGGTGACTGATTGACTCAAGGTTTTCTTTTGAGGTACTAAAGTAAAGCATGAAGGTTTCAATTATTGGGGGCTATAGACACAATATAGACACACGATTATTATAAATGGGAGTTCTGAAAACTCATATGTCAAACTTAAGATTGCAACTCTCAACTCTCTACATTGAAAATGAAGGGGTTTTGTGTGTGTGTGTGTGTGTGTGTGTGTGTACATGCACAGAATATTCCCAGATTGCTACAAAAGCTTAAATGAATTTATTTACTGGAAATTTAACTCACAACACATATACAACATGGTCAGACCCAAATATTATTTTAAGTGAGATAAGCCAGTCGCATAATAATAACTATTGTATGATTCCATTTACCAGAGGTATTAGAATAGCTGAAATAAAGAAGATAGAACTTAGAATGATGGTTGCCAGGCAGGGGGGGTGTAGGGGACAGGGTTAGGTTTGTGATTAATGGGTACTAAATCTCAGTGAAGATAAAGATCTGGAGTTGGACAGAGACAGTAGTTTCATAAAAATGTGAATGTAGTTAATGACATCAATCACTTCATTTAAAAAATGGTTAAAGTGGTGAAGATGATGCCAAATGTATTTTGTCACAATAAAAATTTAGAAAAATACTGAACTCAGAAAGACTCTATCCTAAATTCATAAAAAAAAAAGTGTGTGTATATTTAGGAACATATCCATATCGATTTAATGTAAAATGCCTTGATGTGCGTGAAAAAATATAATGTAAGAAACCATGCATCATTGCTGTGGTTTCATTTTAAATTTTACTCAGAGATGTTCTGAGAATTATTTGCATGCTCTGTGCATCAGGTTTTAGGTATTTTCATGTCCTTGTTAAGATCTGATATTCCACTTTTCCTCATTTTAAATAACTTTCACCTGACTTTCATTTCCATACCAATAAGTTCATTCTAGCAATAAAATTTTATTGTCAGTCTTTCCAAGTTTTTATTTTCACCTTTTTATGAATACTATCAGGAGACTAGAAAGAGCTTCACCCTTATATACCAATGTGCCACTCAAATTTATTTCCTTAAGTGATTCAAAAAGTTTTGGAGGATTTATTTTCTCTATGATTATCCAAATGTGTCAATTTAATAACATATAGATGATCTAAAACTTCAGTACCACAAAGACCACATTAAAGTAATTGCAATTACAGAGCTGAGTAATTCCTAGATATTTTTTCTAGATATAAAGAGGATTTCCCCATCCCAATCAGAATCAGTGTCTTAAGCACAATAGATACAGAAAAAGACTTGACCGATGATTGAGCCAGTATTTGTCAGTCATTTTTTTTAAATTACCTTCTTATATTTGGTTAAGTTCTCATGTTACATTTCATAGACGAGACATAACTCATCCTGAGTCTCCTTTATAATATGGATATGCTCTAGTAATCTGTGTCAGAGTATTATTTAAGTGAGCAACATGAGTTCATAGTTCTGCATCAAATATTCCTTTGCTGAAGAAAATGATAGCAGACATATCTGGGGTTAAGAAGCAGTAGCCATTCTTCACCCAGAACTAGTCAGGCAGTAGTAGTTTCAGAGTTGTCAAATTCCTTGCATCAAGGGCTTGGTGGTAGCAGTACAATATCAAGTGTTTTCTTTTTTTTTATTTTATTTTTTTATAATCAAATAGTTTATATATATATACATTTCATATCTTTGTAATACCGGGATTCACCCCCCCACCCTCCCTGACCATTCCCCCTCTGTCCCGCCCCCCCACCCCGAGTTGTAACCATAGAACACTTTTTGTTTAATTATTCCCCATCCTTTTTTCTAAAACAGAGCTTTACTTTTGTTTTTCTAAGTCCTATTTATTGCTCCATCTAAGATACTTTTAACTAATACAAATTTAATGAGTCCTTTCAGCCAGTGAGAACTGGCATTATTGTTTACATCAACAAACCTGACTGATAAAATTAATAGAAGCATTTATTCAGTCAATAATCTATGAATGTCATCTGTAAGTGAGATTTACCATTTCCTTCATTAATTTATCCAGGTAGTCACCAGACACATGGCATCTGCCTTGCAACTCAGTTTCATGTAGGTTAAACAAAAAATGATAACATAAGTCTTTGCCTCAAGACTATTTAAATGTAGCCAAATGTTGTCAATGGACAGTGACAATAAAGGTGTGAGGAAATACTCAGAGAATGATATGTGAGAATTCAATAAGACCTTTGCCAGGACTGAGGCAGTAAAGAAACATCAGAAGAAATAAATAAAAACTAAAGAGTATTTTCCAAAGTTTGTTGTATTGCTCATCGGCTGTAGAGTTAGTTCTTGATTCTGTCCTTCTCTTGACAATGCTTGACTTTCTGTTCTCAAAGCTGTATGTGAAACCAACATTCTAGGCATATAAATTTGTCACATAAATTTGGTGAGTGGCTCTGGGACTGGATCAAGTTCCCAGAACTAAGAGGAACAATGGAATCATTAGTATCTAAGATCACAGGTCTCAAAAGTTGCTTCAAGCAGGTGCATGTTGATATTTTGACATTGATGCAAAAGGACAAACATTTGAGTCAAAAAGACCTGTATTTTAATTCTCTATTAACTACCTTGGCTGGATTGTTACACTTTAGTAAGCTACACCTTCTCTACCTTCACAAGAAGTAGTCATTCCAAACACAGTCCAGAAGAGTGAGGAGAAAATCAATGATTTGTATAAAAGATGAATTTCAATAATGTTTAGCTTCATTATTGTTATGGAATGTTTTCTGCCAAAATAAATTGCCCCTTTGTTAAAATTTAATTTTATTTTACAGTTATGGGTCTTCAATTGTTAAGTATCAGATGGCAAAGTAATATACTGCCAAATCACTTTACACAGAGCATAGGAGAACAAAGTTGCAGATGGATGCTTAATCAATGACTTAAAAACAGTCCTGATAGTGGTTTATACCTTTTAAGTAGTTTATACCTTTTAAGTTCTGTTTAATATTATTGAGTTCACTTGCATTAAAGAAAGCCTTTTGAAAAGCATATGGGAATGTATTTGTTGATTATTTAAATATTGGCTCTGATCTAGCTTGCAAAATTAGCAAATGAGAGAAAGACATATTTGGCTAAATGTCAAAGAAAATATTTTAACGTATTGGGAATGAGTTAGCAGATGTTTTCCAATGTTTACTAGTGTTGGTGGTGAAACTTGGTGTTGGCATAATATTTTCTTTGGGTTCTAAACTACTTTGTTCCTAAGAAAATAAAAACTGTATCCACCTCTCTGATGATAACCCCTTTGTTATTTATTGGAATAAAAGAGAGAGGACTAGAACAATTATGCTTCAAATCGCTCTTTACTGAGGCTTTCCATTTTGGCATTTTATGCTGCCCTTGTTTTCTTGATTTCCCATGAAATCAGATATTATTTTCTAATTATGACTGCACAATAACAGCTGAGCTACAACGAGCTTTCCCTGTTACTGGTTTTGGTAAACAAGGTATTCAGGATTTCAGCAGATATCTCTGATCCCAGATCCTTTACTTCTTTCTAAGCAGGATGTGATCAAACTGTAAACACACATCCATCCTACTGGGTTCAATGTGCTAATCACAGTGTCAATGACCGTTGGATCTGAGCCTTGAGCTCCAAGATCTTATCTGAAATTTCAACCTTGCTGACCAAGCATTTCTGTTATTCTTCCAGCTGTAGATGATTATATGAAACTTGTAATAAAATTTAAAATCCTAACTGCTTCTTGTTTGTATGCTACCATTCTCAATGTAACTCTACTGTATAAATACACATGTCCACTAATTTCTGTTATGGTTCCTCTTGCTTTACGATGTGAATACAAATGTCTTATTGAGACACACAGTAAGATAAGCACCCAGTAAATTTGAGACAGTAAAATAACACCCCAGTAGGTTCACACTGGCCAAGACTCCAGACCCTATCTAATATCAGAAGAAAACGTTTGTGCACAAAGGAGAAAGACAGTAAGAAGTGAGAGAGGGGGAAAGCAACTGGAAATGGAGCAACACACTGCAACAGTACCTTGTTGGCAGGAAACCAGAAGCACCCTTAGAAAAAATGTATAAAGTAGCCTAAGAAACTAGTTTTGGACCGGACGCAGTGACACATGCCTTTAAGCGCAACTACAGAATGGGGCTGAGACTAGGAATCGCTCGAGTTTGCGGGTTCGAGTCTGGACTGGGGCAACATAGCGAGACCTAGTCTCAAAAATTTGCTGGGCCTGGTGGCCTACACCTGTAATCCCAGCTACCTGGGAAGCTGAAACTGGGGATAGCTTGCATCCATGGTACCTGGGGCAACGTGAGCCTGCGGTTCCCAGAGCAAAATAGTAAGACCTAGTCTCAAAAGAAAAAAAAAAAAAAAAAAAAGGAAACTAGGTTTGGGAATTTCACTAAACCACCCCACCCCCCACCCCACCTCTATTGTTTAATTGTATCCTATTCTATTTTCCTTAGTAAATTCCTACCTTCTTTACCTCACTCTGAGTTTCTATCGTTCCTTCCAGATGGGGTGACAACTCACTTCCAACTTCGAAGTCGGAGTTTCCAAGAATGGGCAGGTTTGTGAGCCTTACCACGTTTCATAATAACCTGTGATTGTTTTTGTACTCACTGTCTTTGTATCTATTGCCCATAAACATAAATGTATTTCTTACCTGTATGCAAAGCCTTCCACAATTTGATATTAACCAAACTTTTATTTATGTCATTTTACTGATATTTTATTAATAGTGTTTTATCTTTACAAATTTCACATTAGCTGATATGGAGTATTTTCAAGACATGACTATATTTCCTAGCTTTATGTGTGTGCTTACTCAGTTTTTAGGCCTAAAGATAGATAACTTTCATCTATTTTTCTATAAATTTTATTTTCAAGATCATTATAAAGTCCTCTGTTAATGAACTTTTTAGAATCTAATATTTTTCTATAAAATACAAGTTGATTTTTTTTTTAGTTTCTGTGCACATGATTATATGGAAATATATATGTGATTATATGTGTTTGAATTTTCAAGTTTACAAGTTATGCCTAGTTTTGCTTTAAAGTAGTTTTTATTTCTATTTCTAGCCAATAGCAATGATAGTTACCATATTTAATATTCAAAGCTTAGTTTTCCTGGATATGATTGTCAAATTGAAAATATCTTGATTTCTAAAACATTTCACAAAATGTAATTCCAATAGTACCACTGTGGATTTAATTTTCATTTCTGAGAATATTAGTGACATTTTTTTAAAATTCCATGATTACAACAAAAGATAAAAGTACAGTGGAATAAAGTAGTAAAATTAAAACAGGAATTTCAGCTACATTGTCAGTATAACTGATCCCTAAAAATAAAATACTCACTAAATAAGTAACACATGTGTGTGCATATGTATTCATGCACATGTGTATATGTATCTCACATATATGGGTGAGGCATGCATATCTACAAATTCCCTTAGAGGTTGTCATGCACTGTACTAGAATTTCTACATGTTCTAGAAATTCTGCACATAGTTGAGAGAGGATTTTTATATTAAGAAGTTCACAGAAATGACAGCAGATCTTTGACCTTGCTTTGACAGGACTTGCTGAGACAACAAGTTGCTTCAACTTGTTTAGAATTAAAAAGAATATTGAAACTTCATTTCAGAAAAGGTACATATAGCATTTGTCCTTGTGTTGTCTTAATCAAGTGCCTCTAACTAATTTCATGAGGGTAAGAAAATACAGTCCACGTTTCCATAGTTTCCAAAAAGAACCACACCATATTTGAGAAGCATTATCATAACTACCTGACCGATCTCACCTGAATACAGGTTTTTTTCATCTTCCCCCACCCTTAGATATATATTTTATGAACAGCAGCAAAGGGGAAAAGTTCAAGATATGAGTGTTAGTTCAGTTTAACTATTGAAGATGCCTTTTAATCACTCAAAATGTTATATTACCGACTAAAGTAAAATATCAATCCAAATTGTTTCAGCATACAGTATTCTGGAAATTGTTATATCATGATATAATAGAAGATGTGTGCAAACACACACACACACACACAGCAGTTTCTGTTTCTGACTTTTTGAAATGACTTGGAATGTTTGTTAAGGATAGATCTTCTGTGTGTCATTTTAGGAAATCACAACTGGGTAGTTCTTAGATGAATATCATGAATGTAAGCTGAAAGTGGACTTCTCTTCCATTGAGACACTTATGTTAATATGTGAAGACTAGAGTTTGCATCCAAGCAGAACATGAGTTTCTCACGTATCCTTGATTTTCAGAAGACTGATACAGAAGTAGCTTGAGGTCAAGGAATTAATATTCTAAATCATACCTTCAGTGATACCGGTGCTCTATGAATTCTGATTATTATTATAGAGGAAGAAATTGACATCTAAATCGGATTAATTCCTTATGTCCCAGGCTTTATAAATGGTAGGTTACACTATTTATTAACAAAATCTCCAGAATACTACATTTCAGTGCATTATCTGATTTTTTCTCACCCTAAAAACCATATGAGAACACTACAATATGCCATTTCAAAACTTAAAATACAGAAAAAGGATATTTGAAACATTTAAAAAAGGCTTTGTTACAGTTTAAATTCTCTTTGCTCACTATTTTTCAGTCTTAGCTACTGTAGAATAAGTAAAATGTAAATGAAACCAAATTTCCAGGTCACTGAAGGAGTAGAGCTATGGAGAAACTTTCCACACATTCCCCTGAGCTTCTTAGCCTTATTTCTTATACTTCACTGACAATTACATGCTGTTCCAGAATTCCTATGGATTTGGACTTGGGCAAGGGACTGCTGCTGAAAAAAAAAATCTGGAGATTATATATATATATAATGCATAAATTATATATATATATAATGCATAAATATATAATATATATGTATGTGTGTATGCATATATGCTGGCCCTTATATCCATCACTTAATTACAGTTTAATCAGAATGTATATTCAATTTTTATATAATGATTGTTATTTAGTTGTTATTTATATAAAATGAATCAAACATGCACTCAATGTATAAAGCGCAATATTACTAACAATCATAAAAACACATTAATAATAGAATTTTAGCACCACTTCTGACAATTATTAAAAGTTTTTCTCACAGCAATTATTGCTGTTTCAAATGGAAAAGAAGATAAAAGGAAATTTTGAGGTAAAAAAGAATATACCTTGAAAATCTTCTGAAAACATGTGGGAAAAAACTATGATCATGTTTCACTGTTAACCATGCATTGGAAATCTATATTTGTAGTTGCCTTTAAGATTATTTTAAGACTTAGATTAAACCCATTTGCTTAAGATTTACATACCATTGTTCTTATTCATTTTTGTCATGATTATGGAAATGACTAATTCATGTATCTAAATGGGAAAAAATCAACACTGCTACCTGACTGCATGTTTAACCTTACCTACTGTTTCAAATCAAAACTGAATTTGATACCTTTTTGAGTATTATTATAGCTGGATCCTTTCCAGTTTACAACAGAAAACACCCTTAGACTGAAAATTAGAAGTAAGTAGAATTAAAGTCTAACCACTGAAATGCATCCTTTCTTCTGGACTGTTCACTCACTAAATTGCAGTCCCTCTCTAGGATTAGCTGTTGACTACTGAATTGCACCCCCATCCCTCTTTATAAATACCTGTTAACTGACTCCATCTGCATTCCTGAAAACTTGTAACTTTCTGGTATTGCATCTCTAAAAAAGTCTGTGTCTCTGAGTTTATGGTGGCATTAGAAACAAACATCTGCTAATTGCTGAGAAAACACCTTCCTGAGAAAGTCAATCACCTTGACTCCTAGAAGGCCTGCCATCTCCTTGGGTATGGAAATGTGGAGCCTGAACTTCCCTCACTTTCCTTCACTCCTTATACAATTCCAGCATTATTGTCATTCTGGAAGAAGGTTGTTTCAAGGTATTATTTCACCAACATCTTTGATGACCATCTCTAATAAATTCTTCATGTAATGACAAATTATATGGTTCAGAGTTTGGCTTTCTGGGAGAGAGCAAAAGACCAGGTTTGATGATTTACACTTTTATAAATTCACACACAAAATACACAAACAAAAACATCTGAGTTGATTATGCAATCACTAAATATCAGTATTATTCTTTCCCTCTTTTGTTACAGATTGTTCATCTATAAGGTATAAAACAAAGACAACAATTTATGTATTGATATTTTAATAATCCTAACTGATCAGAAACGTGCTGTGTGAAATTAAATGACTCATTCTAATAATTTAATATGTTAAAGGAGCTAATTGTTTATGAGGACATTGATAAGAAGACTGTAGGAAGGATAAATAGAAGCCTAGCTATGCCAAGAGTTTAAATCAAGAAAACTAACACCTGACTCTTAGTAATCACCTTTGAAGCCCTGTAGCTACAGGAGCTGCAATAAACTGAATTGAGATGATTTGTTTTCTAGGTCTTTGGAATCTCAAAGGATTTCTCTAGATTTGGTATCTTCTGATAGCTTCTCTCTTACACACACAAGCTCTCTCTTACACACACACACACACACACACACACACACACCTTGTCATAAGAAAAGTAAATTCTGGATTCAAAGCTGCTACTGTTATTCTGGTCTCCTGAATCTTATCTTGTGGTTGGTAACCCCACCTTCTTATTGCCAATTGAATTGTAAGCTTCTATAACTGTAACATGGCTTCTCCCAATAAAAAATATTACAATTATATATGATTGACTTTAGTTATAAGTAAACACTCCATGTGCTTACTATGTTGAAATCTGACCATAAGCTTATTAACATTCAGCTAAAAAAGTATGTTTTTCCTTCCATACTTCTAAATATCTTTATATTTGGCCCAACTGGACTAGCTTCATCAAGTAAAGGAAGACTACTTCTGAATGACTGACAACTTTTTAGACACAGCTGTAGTGTATTATGATGATAGAATTGATTACTTAATTTTCATTTTATTCCTATTACAATTATAAATATATTTAGAGAAATAATTTTCATAAAGATAAATCATTATACATTCTTTATTTGATTTAATCAGTGTTTGTTTTATTTTGAAACAATGATGCATTCATTTCAGCCAGCAAATATGTAGCCACAGGTGAAAAACTTTGCATTAAAAGGTGTCCAGACTTTTCTAAGTTTAATGTGGTCCAGGGTCACCCAGGTGATTATGAACATAGATCCTAGTTCCCTGCATTAGAACCTTCCTGTACACAGCAGGTTGAAGAAGAAATAGGGCAGCTGCACTTTAAATCTATGTCCCAAAATGATGAAATGCAGGAAGCGTGTTCACAGAAATAGAATTTGAAACCCAGTAAAATTAAATGAAACTTTACTTTTCAAGACATAAAGTGCCTTTCTGTTACTTGAAATTGATGCTAAATATTTTTTATGATAATTGACTGTAATAGTATCTGAATAAATCTAAATCACAATGTTTATAATTTGAATTTCCAAGTACAAAGATTGAATTTTCTAGTCTTGTGAAAAATTGTGAATAATTAATAGCATTTATGTAAATAAAGTATTTAATATATATAAATACAAAGAAATTTTAAAGGGGATTTTTTTAAATAGATGGACTTTTTCATATTCTCAATGACTGTTTTTGCATCAAATTTGTGTATAATATTCAAAGCGGACACTTGGAACAAGACCAGTTCCTTGCCTGAAAGGACAGTTATAAAAAATACATTTCCAGTATAAATTGGGGAGTAATCTATATAATATTCACATTTATTTAGATGGCAAAACAAATATTTATTTCCTAAAATATGGCTTGGTAATTATGAAATAAAATACCCTGCTCTCTAGTTTTTATTGATGTTTTTCATTGCTTGTATTCCTATCATAAGTGACCACATAAGGAATTATACCTCTTAGATTCCATGAAATGTAGCAGTATACATGAGTGAAGAGAATATTAGAAATTTAGTACTAAAGATGTATTTATCAAATCCAGCTATTTCTTCTTATCATTTCTACTCTTTTCTCCTTCTTTCTCCTTCTTCCTCTTGCTTTCTAGTTTATATTAGATCATTTTATTAAATTATTTTTATTGTGATAAAATGGTTCAAAACACCGAGTTTAGGGGCATAAATAAAATTTTTCCAACGTCTGTCACCATACCACACCCACCACCAAAGTATCCACAGCTCTCCATCTTAGTCCATCATGCCCCTTTTCCAAGTTGCTGCCATTCTGCCAGTTGGTTGGCAGGGTCAAGATTAATGTGCCACAGAGAGTGCAATTCAATTCAATTCAATTCAATTCAATTCAATTTCCTGATACCTCCTTTCTCTTCTGCAACCAAGAGTTCACCAAACATTGATTGGTCTCTGTTTTTTGGTGCTAAGACCCCAACTCCTTACAGATATAAGACTAGTGAAAAATGGTGCATGTTTAAACCCTTATGTCCTGTGCTAGTTAAGTAGTAGTAGCTAACACATACAGCGGAAGGGCTACAGACACTAGGAGTGGAATGAATATTGACGAGGATGCCACTGAGCCACATCAACAAAAATAAAAATTCTAGTTAAAAGTCAGCTTTCCCAGTTGTGGCCCAGGTACTTATCCAATAGAAAATTGACTTTTAACTAGAAATGAACAGACATTGGGAAGGTGTAGGCAACTGGAACTTACATTTTATATATATTTTTATTGTTGTTGAAGTACTATTAGTCTACAGCCTTCTAATGTTTTGATAATATAGCATATCCCCTTCAGGTGTAATCACCATAGCATTCCCACTACCACTGAAGAAACCTATAGTCCTCCACCTAATTCCATGTGCTTGCCTCCTCAAACCCTTATATCCTCCCCATACATCCCCCCACCCCAAAAGCCATAGATATATGACTAGCTTTCAGAGTTGGTCACAGGATTAGCCTAGAGCAGGAAATAATCAGACCAAACCTAAAAAGAAAATTTTTCATCAAGCTATATGATATAACATATCCTTTTTCTCCCCACTGCACAACACAATGGAAATATCAACAAACATTCCTCACCATCAATGATTTTTTTTGTTTCCAGTTTTCTACGACTGAGAACAAACAAGGCTTCCAAGTGTCAAACTCAGTCATCTTTATATTCTTATTTTATTTGATGGTTTTTGACTTCTGAATCACTTTTTGATTCCCTTTCCTTTCTGGCTACTTATTCTCAGGATCAATTGCTCATCCTTCTTCCTCGCATACACCAGGATTTGATATTCTTCAGGTTCAGTTTTGTTCGTGCTGCCAGTAGCTCTTTTCATGATTATCCCTGATAATCTAATCCCTTGTTTCATCAGTGATCTTCAGAAAAGTTTGTAAAGTCTTTTCTGAGATTTAAAGTAGTAGTTATTCACTCTTTTACTTCTTCATATTAACCACTCGTTGGAAACTATCACATGTCATTTTCAAATATATATCTTTAGTAATTCTGATGTGATGTTCCTAAGATAATTAAATCGTATATATTCCATATCTCATTCTATAGACTTCATATGCAATGCCTTTTCAGTTTCCCTTTTCTTTACTACTGATATTTTCATGAATTGTTCAACTTAAAATCCTAATTTTCTTTTTGATACCCACACTAATTGAATCAATGTGGTATTGTTCAAGCCTCCATTTTAGAGAATGTCATTCATAACTCTCTTACTAGATTTTTTTAAAAAAAGATCATCATCTGCCCTATAGGAAATATCTGTATTGTACATACAAATATCAAAACTAACTTTACTCCTTAAGTCATAAATGAACTGAGTAATGAAAATACTACTAAGAATACCTAAAACTTGCATCCAAAAATTGCTTTGAATAATTAGGATTTGATTATTGTCCAAGAGTTCCATTAAGAAATTCAAATATTTTCGATCTTACAGCCTGTGTTTAGGACTTTCTCTAGAATATGTTAGAATAACTAATACAAACAAACTTAAAAAAAAGTCTATCCAGAGGCAATGTGTTTAAACTTCTGGAACCAATTCTTAAGTAATTCTTCCAGAGGTCCTATTGCATTGTTTTAAAATGGCACTGGAGAATGAATAAATGGAAACAATAAGATTTTACAAGAGTGAAAGCATTTATGAATCTATATAACTGCCAAAGAGCATATTTTAAAGCTTCTTAAATGGTTTGATTAATGAATAATTAAAAAACTCATTGAAGCTAACTACTCCAAGTAAAACGACCTTTACCCCTTGGGCATCTGATAAAGACAAGTTCAGCTTTAAACAATATAAGTTGAATTATAAATTTACATGCTCATTCTAAAGTCATTTTGTGAACTGAAGACTTTTCCTTTTTTATTTTTTTTATTTTCCTACCATACACAAAGAATTATAAAGCAACTCTCAAAAATTAAGACTCAGTAACAGAGGAGGACTCATGGAAAGACTTAACACATGCTTCTAGCAAACCAGTCTGTATCTTTGAACACATGTGTATGATTTCCACATAGGTGGAAGATTCATTTTTGAGTCTTCCTCTTACCTATGCTTAGAATTGTTTTCCTTTTTTTGAGTATATAAAGTCTGCTTATCATTCAACACCTAACCCATAGATCATCAGCATCGTGAAACTTACTTAAATTCTCCCACTCAGTGAATACTATTCACTTCTCTGTGTCTTTTTGAATAAAATTGCATATGGTACTATATGTTTCAAAATTACTGTGCACTACAACTGGTATAAACACTGATATATACTCTATATATTTACTAACATTTTCTTCCTCTCCTAATAAAATTCTAGCTCCTTTTACCATAAACCATAACATTAGCAGTTTTGTCTCTTCTTGGAAATACCAAAATGCCTTGAGCATAACAATTGTTTAAAATCATTCACAGTCACATTGAATGTTCCTCATATTAACTTGCCATTTAGAAAAAAAACTGTCCTGGAAATTTAAAAATTGCATGATTTGAACTACTCCTCATGATAATCATTTTATTAGTAGCATGTGGTCTGATTTAATTTTAAAATAACTGTTAAGACAACTAATGTATATTCTATTTTCTAGTTCATAAGTATATATATATATATATATACATACATACACATAGGATTTATTTATTACAAACACTTTATTACAAGAACAGATAAAATCTAACTACCTATGTAAAAACACAGAGCCAAAACTTTTTCATACCCTTCCAGGATATTAAATGTGTTCAGTATCTTGTGGTGATGATTTCTCCTTTTGGATTTCACTGAAGTAAACATGGCTTCACTTTAATTAAAGTCTCTACAGACATAGTTGTTCCAAAAATATGGAGTGATCCCTGTGGAACAAGCTGTGATCATTCCACTTACTTTAGTGGTTTAGGTTTTTTTCCTGATAGAACTATCGACTAGTCATCTTATTTTTTAACAAAGGAATCACCTCGAGTCGGCTACATCTTTCTTTTACAGTTCTAGAGACTGGAAACATAGACATGTATGCAGTTAAGGAACTTAGAATTTTAAAGAGGCTATTGGCCAAAGCTGGTTGATATATGACCTCATTCTCCTTCAAGTTTATTGTCAATAGTGTGCTGTGCTGGCATCCAAGAGGCATGATGTGGTTCAAGCCTTTCTGCATGAGTTTCAGGGGCACAGCACTAAAAAAATAAAATGACTGATTTTATTTGTTTACTAAAGGCCATCACTCTTGTATTGATCAAAGCAGAAAATGACTTATAAATATTTTCCAAATGTTATAATATAGAAGAGCAATGCATAAGCATTCCTCCTGGGGTGGGCAGACTTCATGAATTTGCAACCTGTAAAACTGGACAGTTCCCTGCTTTGAAAGGCCTCGTGTTTGGCTTTCTGTTTTGCAGTCACTGTCTCAAAAGTTTTCATCATTTTTAAACAAGGGACTTGAGTCATTTCATTCTGCAAATACATTTATTTTGAAAGCCGGTGGCTTCATGATTTTGAACAAAGTCAAGAGGATTTGACTCCTCAAAGTGTCATATATAAACCAATTAAGTGAAGATTTTATATTACCTAGTTCTCAAATTAGAAGATTATATATTATCAACTAGCAATTATTTTGCAAACATTTTAGCATTTAATTCCACATTCTTTCTTTTTTGCCCTCCGAATTAAAAATTATTCAAATGCCCAAGCTTTGGAACCATTATAGTGGAACTGATCTTGTTGAAGTGTGTGTAAAAGGAGGAAGATTCACTATCTCTAGGCATGGGTATGGATGGAGGGAGAGGGTGGGGATGGGGGAGAGGATGTCTGGCTGGTGGATAGTGAAGCAAAAGTAATGAGTCCATATGTGTGGTAAACATCATTTTAAAAGTCATAGTGAAGGCCAAAGGTACTGAAACAATTGCAGGTAAGTGAAAGTTTGTTAATATTCAGAACTGAAGCATTTTATTGTGTGCACTAAAAAGACACCTGGGTTGAACAGAGCTTCAAAACGCTACTGTGCTCGCATTTTTGATACAGGAAGATAAATGAGATACAGCAGGCTTTCCAGAGGTTTACAATCTTCTGAGAGTTAGAATATTAAATCTCAGATAACCTTTATCTTTATGTATGGTAATAGGTACAATTAGATGATGAACTGACTCTAAAACAGTGTTATGGTAGCTTTGAATTTATTGAAGAACTATGACACATTTCTTAATATCAGTTCTCAAGCTATTGCTATGACCTCATGTACAGTTGTATAAGATTGTTTGATTAGACTGGGTGTATAATACAGAACTGCCTCACTTTATTGGAATTAGAAATAGCTCAGACACAATGTCATTATCAAGAGTTCAATGAACTATTCCATCATGAATGCCTTCAAATATTGGTAAACATTGCTTAGCATCCAAATTGAGCTTTAGACTCACTATCTCATTATATAAGTGCAAGGCATGAATTTTATGTGCTGAAACTATGTCAAGCACTATTAAACTGACAAGGGTATAGGGAAGGAAAAATGCAGACCTCTTGAAAACTCTCATTATTGCTTCCAGTCAGGAAGCAAGAGGTGTGTAGTTTCAACAGGAAGAGAAGGAGACATTTTTGTGGATGGAAGTCAACTATAAAGATTCTAAATGTTTACATATTGTAGGAAAAATACAGTACATAGAGATTCTAGCATGCTTATCAGCATCTCAAAGTCATATTTCAACATTTGTTAAGCTCATTAAATCTGCACTTGAATGCAAATGTTTGAATGTATTTTTATGTGGAAAACTATCTTCAGAAGAAGATAAATTGTATTCAAGGGCACACTTAGTTCTTGATGATTGACTAACTAGAAATATGACATTTTATGAAGCATCCAATCCATTTTCTGGGAGACCCATTAACCTTTTATTTATTGATTTTTATTTTTATTTTTGCCATCTTTTGACTTAACATTGATTCGCAGCACTATGTATTACATAGCAAAATGTGCTCAAAGGTTCTCAGATGTCCACTATCATCACATCCCATCTGCTAAGCATCCATAGTCCTATACCTTAGGCCATTGTACTCCCCCTAGTTGCTGGTATGTACTATTGCCTATTCCTGTGTTTTTTTTGGCACTTTCAAGAGACCAAAATGCTAAGGACAAAATCAGTTTTCCATAAAAGCAGTTTTAGTTGATATCAGTGGGAACAATACTGATCCACAAAATGTTCCCATCCCCAAAGTAATTGTACCTGATGAAAGCATTTTGAAAAAATATCATTGGTCAACCATAAAGTTATTTAAGGTTCTCATCCTAATCATAATAGTTGGGTCTTATTTTGTTTTTTAACAATAAATAATGGATCATCTTAGTATTATGACAATACTAGTAACCAAATTTGATATTTCCTTTTTCTTTAAAGAAATAAATAATGGGAAAGAAGGATATGTGGCTTGTTGAAAGTAATTTGGATGAAACAAGAGACCAGGATATCAGGCAGGTGAACAGGATGGTTAGGTAGCTGTAGAATGAAGGTCATTAGTAAGCAAGATTTCATATCACAGTGGATATTAAAAGGTCTCAGACAACCTGGAGAAGCAGGGCCAACCTGAATCACAATCACAACTCTTCTATTCATCACATCTTATGCACAAATTATTACCTATAGCACCACTTCACTTTATTCATTTGGAGAAAGATAACAACACCTTTTAGACATTAGAATGGAGATTAAATTGCATCATATAGCTAATGCATCTGGTACATAGAGAGACCAGTACATAGCGGTTGATTCTAAATTGTGGTTATTGTTAGTGGCTTTTCAAGGGGAATTTTCCCCTATATGTCTAAGTGAATAAAGCCCATCAAATACATTATTACAAAAACCTGTTTGAAAAAAATCTTTTCTTAACTTATTTTTTTTTTGTTCAAGGTAAAAATACTTAGATTTCTTTTCTTTTCCTCTTTAGAAGAGACATTTAGTCCACTGAGAAATAGCATAGATTCTGGTCTTTGTCTTGTTTGTGCTCAAGTCTTGATTATTCTACTTTCAGCTCCATGACCTTGGGCAAATTCTTACCCTTTCTCTATTTTGGTTTCTTCATTCATGAGTATTATTAGAGACTGGCTATTAAGATGTTTGTGGAGACTAGCTAAGTTAACCACAAAATAATCTCTAAAATACCTGACATATGGCCAATGCTGTATATATTTAATAAAAATATTGTGGTGGAAGTTTGAGATGTTCATCTATACTGAATATTGTAACCCCTATTGCATACCAATTTTGCACAGAATTTTCAGTATTAAAACTTTAGAAAAAGCATATAAATTAAGTTACTTCATTTTATTTTACTTTATTTTTTGAGACTAGGTCTCACTGTTTTTGCCCATGGAACCACAGGCTCATGTTGCCCGAGGTACACAGATTCAGATGATCCTCAGCCTCAGGTTCCTAGGTAGTTAGAATTACAGGCACAAGCCACCACGCCCACTTATTTTTTGGGGGACTAGGTCTGGCTACGTTGCCCCTGGGTGTGACTCAGACTGTGATCCCTGCCGAGGCTTCCTATGCTGCTTCAATTAAGTTATCTTAATACTGGTGTTGTTAGATGGCTTTAAATATTCAGGGTAGTTTCTCAAATTATATATTTGTTATATTTCTTTAGAATCAAAAGATACACTGGTACCTTTGTAAAATGCATGATTTTTATTTTAGGCCAAAGAAAGGCTATTTGTGTATTTCTATTTGTTCTCATTCCTTCCTGTTTTGCCATCAAAGTCATGAATCACTGTTAAGTAGTGAAGCTTTTTCTTTAAGTTACTTTATGTCAATTTCCTCCTTGATTACTAACAAAATTATAAAAAAGTTCTTTTTTGTGTAATTAGTGGAAAATTTGAAACAGTACTAGGCATTTATAAATATAATTCATGTGAAACTTCAGGAATTAGTTTAGTCTTATTTGTAGATATATTTTCATATCCTGTTTTGGAATACAAATAATATATTTTGGTCTATTCCAGGTAAGATCTATTCTACAAGTCAATTCAATAGTTTCCAAATTCTCTGAGAAACTCTGAGCATGAGTCAGTTTTACATGTATGTGTGTTTATTATATGTGGGGGAAGGTGGCAGTATTAAAGGTATATAAATTACTGTTTTAAAATTTCAACAATTTTGACTTTTAAATGCCGGAAACTTACTACTATATTTAAATCCTGCATTAGCCACTTAGTAGCTTTGTGATTTTGGGAAAGTTACAAATTATTTAGTAAAAATTATCTTTTGCTCCTAGAGGAAATATAGTCACTTAGGCATGGCATTTTGCAATTTCATACAAAATTTAGCACCCTTTCATCTCATGATATTTACCTACTTAAATGAATTCAAAACTATGTCCACATGAAAATATATTCATGCTGTTTATGACTACTTTTTTATCATGACCAAAACTGGAAAATAATCTAGTGAATTAAAATACAGTATATCTAGACAATGAATTTTATTCAGCCCTAAAAAGAAATGAGCTATCAAAGATGTGAAAAGACATAGATAAAAAGAAGCAAATATTGCTAATTGAAAAAAGTCAGTCTACAAAACCTTTACACTACATGATTCTGGTTATACAACATTCTGAATATGCAAGACTATGAGGACGCAGAGAATTGTAGTTGTGTTGTTATGGGGATGAGGAGATCAGAATGGAATAGTCAGAGCACAGAAGACATTTACAGGACTGAAACTATTCTGTAGGATATACAATGATGGACACATTATGTCAAACCCATAGAATATACACCACAAATTTGACTGATAATGATGTTCAATGTTATTTAATTTTCTATATAAATGTACTATACTAGGCCGGTCATGGTGGCACATGCCTGTAAGTGGCAGCCATGGCCAGGGCCAGGGATTGCGGTTTGAGTCCTGCCAGAGGCACAGAGCGAGACCTAGTCCCCCCTAAAATATATCTGGGTGTGGTGGTGTGTGCCTGTAATCTCAGCTACCTGGGAAGCTGTGGCTGGGTACTGCTTGAGTCTGTGGTACCCCAGGGCAACGTGAGCCTGCAGTTCCACAGGAAAAAATAGCAAGACCTAGTCATTAAAAAAAAATAAATAAATGCACTATTCTGATGAGAGTTGTTGATAGGGGAGGTGTGTGGAGGGTATATGGAAATACTGTAATTTGTTGATTTTCTGCTAATGTAAAATCACACTTAAAAGCAAATTATATTAATCAAAAATATTACTTAATTTCTCTGAACCATTTTATCAACTGTAAACTGGGAGTAATAATCATGTCTATTTCATAAAGTAGTTATAAGCTTAATCAGTTTGTGGCTATCACTAGCTTAGAGAAATTGCATCATATGAGATGTACCTACACATTAACTATTGTTATTAGTAGAGTATCACTTTTGACATAGCTAAAACATGTATTCCTCCGTTTCTAGTGCTTATTGGTGTCAGATACTCAGTACTGACATATGAGATAATCTGAAACAAAGGGTAAACATTTGAATAAATTCTGTAAAATCAAAGGCTAAGACATGAAAGTACATAGTACATCTTCTGTTTCCCAGACAAGCTTTTTTTCCTTTGCAAACTCTGACGAAGGAACTTAGCAATATTCAATGTTTATGGAAAAGTCATACATACTATAATCCCACAAAGAATGGTTTACCTGCATTATGGATGAAACTTATGTGTTAATCATTTAAAATGAGAAAAGTTCAAATCTAAGACAAACTGATAAGATCATGTCTTGAGTTTCAAGAAAACTACCCTGTATGCTCATAAGAGAATGCATGAAAAAGGCAAACATTTTAGTATTATCATGAAAATAGGCAGTTTTAATATCTTAGTCACAAGTAACAGGTCTTGGAACACCCAGGGTCCCTCTCCCACAATTTGAGAGCATCTGTTGCATGTGAGATCCCATCCTACATGATTAGTTCATCCTCTCCTCAGTGGGCTCATGGTGGTCTTGCTCTTCAGTAGTGACTTTTCCATATCCTTCAAATCACCTCTCAGCCTTTATTTCACATTAAATGGTTTCTGAATCTCTGTTCCCTCGAGGTCCATTGATTCCTTTTCTTAAGTGCACCCAACTTTGGTTTTGATGGGCGAGAAAAGGCCACAGATTCTAAAAACTCTCTGTCCATACCAAACTCTCAGTTAACTGTAGCAATGCCCAGCCTGAGAAATCACTGGGTCTCAACTGAAAGCAGAGTCAAGAGAACCCTGAGCTGTAAGTAGATCTCAGAAGCCACAGAGGTGACCCAGGGCAGTTCCGGATGAGGAGGAGGCTGCTTTAAAATGAACACGTGAGAGAAGTCGCACAGCAAGGTGTAGAGCTAGTAAGAAAGTGTGTGAGCCAGCAGAGACCCTTTCAGTAGCTTCATGAATAAACAATGTGGAGAAAGAAACACTGCTTGGTTACTTAATGCAGTTTATACAACGTAATTTCCATTGTTTTTAGAACATCATGAATGTCGATGAAATGCCCTTTCATTTCACATTTAAGCTGTAAAATGTCACCAGCATTTCCAGTTTATTAGACGATATGTTTCTTTAAACATATCTTTTGGTTTCCCAAAATACCATGCTCTGTTGTTGAATAAGGTCAGAATTCTTTTTTCCTACCTGTTTATATGCAGTTTGACAAATGAAATCATTTTTTCTCCTTTAGGAGACTAACGCTACAGTTAATAGGTTAGACTTTCTGTACATGACATTACTTTATAATGGATATTTATATTGAGTGATTTGATGTGTATTAAAACATCTTCCTTATAGGATTCAACATGCAAGTTGGCATAAAAATGCTGATTAATTGCAATGCATTCTTCACAAACATCTATTTAATTGTTATGTACACTGCCTTGACTGCTGTCTATAAAAAATGAGTATGTAAAGTAGTCTCCTACAAAGGCCTTTGATCTAAATGAGAAAGCACATATGTATTCATAAACATATGTGAGTGGACAATATGGAGTCATGCAAGGTACATGTTTAATGTTGGGTGCTGTGGAAAGACATGCAGAAGAGGAGGGAAAGAATCTGTTAGAAATCTGTTTGATCACCTCAGTTTCACTCCTCTCAGATCAAGTGGTTGAATAAAAGCTCAAAATAACTCCAAGTTTCATGATATATACACGACTCTGCCTGGTTAATTAGCTTATCCTCCATAGCCACACTCCCAAATTGAACCAATGAAAGTCTGCCTCCTTATTTAGTGAAAACAAACCATGTATAGGTAGATGGATGATTTTTGTGCTAGCTGTATTTGTGGGATGAAATCAAAAGCCCTGGTGAGCATCTCTGCCACTCAGTTGGAGGAGACTTCTTAGAATAAAAGAAGATTAAATTATCCGAATTGAGAGGTGCAGAGAGAGTTGGGTTTGAACAAAGCTATGACTAGATTATCTTCCACTAGTGGACTCTTCCAGGGATGCCAGCTGATATATACCTTTCTTTCTTAAATCAGTTTGTGTTGCATTCAAAACACTGCCCTCTACAAAAGTCCTGCTTCATGAAGAAGAAATCATCACTTGAAGACTGAGATTGTGTGAGAGGGTTCCTTGGAATGATTGGAGCAAAATCTTTAGTCCTATTTAAAACTCATTTAAGAGGGGAAAGGAGAAAATAAATTGTTCAAAGCAGGGCAAATGCTAAGGGGAAATAATCCAGAGGGACAAATTTAAAATTCAAATTGGTGTTAAAAGACGTTATCATGAAAAGTAAAGTCTGACAAAGATGTAGGAATCAATTTAGCAGGGGTAGCAGTTGGTAAATGGCTTTAGAAGCACTTATAGTTAAGCAAATGAATATAGCTGAAATTAAGGAAAAGACAGAAAGAAGCCAAATAACAGATAAAGGAAGGAAAAAATTATCTGTATAACTTTATATATACCTACAACTATCTGTCTACTATCTACCTATCATCTACCTGTTACATTTATCTATCTACATCAGTAAAATGTTATAAAATTATACTTGGATAATGCATAGACAATTGACAAAAGTCCTCTTCCAACATATGTTTTTTTTTCTCATTTTAATTTTAGCAAAATTAACACATTCATGTGCTTTAGAAACTTAAGTATTACTAAATCTTATTATAAAATATGAATGCCTTCCAATTCTACTTTGGTCCCTCTTCACCTTGCAATTTTAGCACTAGAGAATTAATTCTTTCAAGTTTTTTCACATATTAGCATAATTTCTAAATAATATCAGTATACTGCTTTATCTTAAAATGTCAGTTTCAGGCATTATTTATCATTTTGTCAACTTGGTAGGAGATACCAACTTACTGTTTACTTTCTCTCTCCTCACATAGAATTTCAATTTTTGGCCGAATGATGAGTCAGTCTTCACTCAGTTTATATAAATGTTTAGTCTATGTTAATAGACTTCACCACTCTGTCATGCAAGCTTATGACTAATATTGTTTTCAGCTAAATAGATATCACATGTCTGCTTCATTAAACCTGTCAAATCATTTAAAGAAATAATATATTTTAAAATTCTCACATTTATCAGGTAACCTATATTTTCTTGATCTTTCTGAAGCTATTGCTCCCATAGTTTCTTTTCAACCTCAACTTAAACTCCTAGTTGTCAGTACTTTGTTTTCAAGATACAGAATGTCACCAAGTGCCTAAATTCCTGGGGTTTTGATAAGACTTTGATCTTAATTGTTTTGTACTTTATCTCTGCTAAGTCATTCACTCCCCATCTGTCTGCTGAGTTTCCATACATGTATTGAAATCCCATCCGGGTTTTTAATATTAACTTTCACATTTGAAGAATTTCTTTTCTGTTTCAGACTTGAATAGAAGAGGACATAACTACCTGCGATCAAACCACTTTGATTATCTGGAAATTCCCCCATTTACTTTAATCTCTTTTATGTTCCTGCCACCATCTCTCTGATTTTATATTCCATATTCTCTTTGGAATATGAAAAGACTTTTGTTCAAAGAATCTTTGAAAAAATTTAGAAAGGTTCATTTATTTTTCTTTTAAAATTACTTTTTAGTATTAAGTGACATGACCTAAGGACTCCATGCTTGTCCCTTACATTCATAATTTCCATTTCACGAACTCAGTATTTTCTTAATTTTTATTAAGAATTATAAATAGCTCAGAAATGATTTTCAGGTCCCACATCTCTGCTAACAGATTTTAATAATGTTCCTCATTTTCTTTATAGTCACCTATAAGGATACGTCAATTAGAGACTGATTATAAAATGATGCTTATACTTGAAAAATATTATAATCAGTGACCTGTAGATATAGACACATATCTTTATAACTTAATCAGCACCTACTTTCAGAAGTTCTCAGGAAGCATTTTCACCAGAGAGACTCTGGCAATATATAAAACATCAGTTGCTGACTGTTTGGAAAACGATAAATTCCAAAGCACTTTTGCATTCACCATGCTGGCTCCACATTAACAAAAATACTGTCAATCTTTTAGCTAAAAATGACATCCACAATTTAGCACAACAGGTCTAATTTCACCCAGAGACTAGCAATGAGTTTTAAAAGCAAGTTTCAGATAAATTCTTCCATAGATTTCTTTTCCCCGAATAAAAGGAAAAACAAAACAAAACACAACACGTATGCTTAACTTTACTAGGAAAGTATATAGATGCATAGCTTATTTTCAGTTGTTAACTGTGGTCCAGTATGTCTTTACTAAATGTCATAACTGTGAGTGACACACTCTGAACCTGTCTATATTTTACTTTCATTTTGAAGTCTTTTGAATGCTTTACATAAATTCTGACTGGACTTGTCATTTGAAACTCTACTATCAGGAACTGGTAACAGCGGGAGGGGTATTCAGTCATAGATTTCCTATTTGTGAAGTTACCTACTTTGTTAAAATGTATACATAACCCATACTCAGTACACTAGCACTTGCAAAGTCATTCCCAGATGTGCCTGGAGCAGACAGCAGCTCAAGGAAAAAAAGGTCATTCTCTATCTTGTAGTTTCAGTACTTACATTATGAGCAAATGTCCTTTCGAAAGTCTATTTTGTTCTAGGTGTTTTGTATTTTAAGTTTTGTTGTTGCTGTTGTGAATTTTGCCATTTAAAACAGCCCATATTTGCTAACGTGCAATTTTCCTAAATGCACGAAAGCTGTGATATGTCTTCCTGAAAAGATACATGTTTAGATAAGCATCTGCTGTAGGCTGAGTTCAGTAATGAATCATTGCTGTCTATCACATATAGTGTGCTTAAAGAGAAATATACACCAAACAATGTTATGCACAAGGTTGAGGAGACTGTTGTGAAGTCTTGCTGAAACATAACTATTTGCCAAAGAGCAATAATTTAGTGTTCACTAAACAGTGTTCACAGAAACTATAAAACCTACTTACCGTGCTTAATGAGAATAGACTGTCTTTAGCCCCATGGATGAAATTCTAACTTGAAAATCATGAATAACAGGTATTGTGTAGATTTACCATTTCAAATCAAGGATGGGTAAATAGGTTGCCCTCAGTTAATTTTTATTATTATCCTATGTTTCAAGATAACTAAGTTAATTATTCCATTTGTATTCTTTCACTTTCAAGAACATAAAAAAGGGAATGAGTTAGGTTTTTATTATTTTGTTTAGCACTGCGTTTTGTGCTTATTTAAAACATCAATGCATACATAATTTAAAACAAATCTGTTGTTTTAATTTTTCTTCTCTTTCTTTATAATTGTTATTATAGTCATCTCTGAATTCTGATACTATTTTACTTCAATAAGGGTTTCCAAGTTACCTGCAATGCTTCTTTTTTTGAAAAATCTCTAAGTTTAGCTTTAATAGCTATAGAATAATATATTAAATATCAAATATATATTTACTGACTCTACTCCTTCTTAAACTTGAGTGTATTTCACTCTTATAGTTAATATACAATATTTAAGTGATCATTTCAGTTAGAATAAAACAAGACTATACCTGAACATTTCAAAATATTTTGCCAAGTTCTAAGTTTTATTCCCCTTCACTAAGAATTACAATTTCAACAAAATAAGCTGCTATAGGTTATATGCAGAGAATAGCTTAGTGTTTTAGATAGCTATATGGATTCCTTTAACTTTGAATAGCTATGTATGTGGATTTCCAAATCACATACAAATCAGATCCTCTCACTCTCTTCCATTCTGTCTTTCTTCAAATTTACATGCAGATATGTAATTAAATGACTGTTGCCAAACTACACAGAACATTGAAGTTAACCTCTCAGGTCCATTATCAAGAATTAAGATAAAACTGACAAGCTTTATTTAGGTGGCTCCTTCCCCCATTTCTATTTTGGTTTCAAAAATTGTTCTTTTTCTGAAAAAATTCTTCCCAGTTGCCGAAGCAGAAAAATTATTTTATTTCCACCTCACTGGAGCTTCTTTTTTGGAAACTGAAAAACACCTGCTATGCATATATTATGTAAAGAACATACCAATCATTTAGAATGAAAGTTTGAATATAAATACCAGACATTACTGAAACCTGATTCATAATGTGCTTATGTATCACTTTCGTTGTTTTGCTCTTTTATTGCAGGTATGCCTGAGTATAAGTCTGGTATATATCTGTGTACCTGTGCACATGTATATAGTTAGGGGGCAAGACTATCAACTGATTGACATAAATAAACAACCTCTGCTATTTACATGTGCTAACATCATCTGAAAACAAATCTACAGAAATGAAACAGTTTCTGATCTTTGTGGTTTTTTCTGCTCTATTCTTTTGGCCTTTGGTATCTGCATTTACTCATCTATTCACAGTGCTTTCCAAACTGCCTTTCCCTCTTATCACAGGAGGCTGAGTGTCCTAGAGATTTTAAGGGCATAAAATTGTATTCCATAGCATCAACTAAATTGAAAAGATAGAACCAGAAAGACACAATATAAAGAGAAAACACAATTTAGCCCACTCTCCAAATCTTAATTGCTTCTTTTATTTCAGACTTGATTGTGAGATATACATCCTATCAGCTCCTTAAAATTGATACTTATATTTGGCTTGGTCTCTTTCATTTTTATCTCATTTTTGTCTTTACGTGGAACACTTGGAAATGGGTTTTTATGTAAACATATTGCTTTATTATAAACTATCTTCAGTTTTGTTATATTCTCACTGCTCTGTGGAAAATATTGTCACAATTGTTAGGAAACACTGGAAGTAAGCTCCAAAATTTTATCTTTCCTAAAGTCCTCCTCCAAACATCATGGCTTTTATCAAAACTTTCTTCTACCTTCTTCTTGCCTCTTTATCTTCTCTAATCCAGTCTTATGCATCTAAAGTTGGACATCAAATATTTGTATGTCTGAAAGTTTAGCATCTTAATCTCTTAAATCTTCATGATTGTCAAGGTAACTTCCCATATCAACTGTTCCCTTGCCTTCCTCTGCTCCCATGACTCCTGGCTGTAATGTGCTCACAACACTTGACCTCACTGACTTTATAGAATATCCATACACATATGTTAAAATGCCCACTTCACATTTCCATGTTTTACTTAGTTACCTTAAATTTAACCATCCACAAATGAACCCATGGACTTTCATACTTTTTATAATCAGATTTCAAATATTTTTACTGACCTTTCAGTAATCAAGGTCAAACAAGCAAACATTTTCCAGTTGTTATTTTGCTTACTCTTCTTATCTAATTGATTATCAAACACATTATTTTTTTTCATAAAATATCTTTAGAATACAGTAGCTGTTTTCTAGTGTTTTACCTTTCTCACAGTTTCTTTTCTTACTTTACTACAGCAGTAATCTCTGTGTGAGTGCATGTAATTAATAGACAAGAGTAACAGCTAATAATAAACATAAAAAACTGCTATTTACATATCAGATGTGTTAACTCCATTTGACAATAAGTACAAAATGATGCCATTTCCTATGCTTGCATTTGTAAATTCCTCTTTGCTTCTTTCTTCCTAATTTGTGTACTCTAATGCTAGTTACTAATGTAATGTTACTGTTTTTAATTTTATTTTTTAATATTTTATTGTGTGATGCCAAAAGCAATTGTTATCAGTAAAACATATAAAGTTGAATTTGTTATCATTTATGCTAGAAAGATATCTGACTGTAGTGAAAAATGTAGGTTGAATAGACGGCAGGTTGACATATGCTTAGTTAATATTAAGGGTCTGTGATTTGTAAATGGTAATAGAATTGAAAAATGAATTTAATAAGAAAATAATTTTTAATTTTGGTGGCTAATAGGATATCTTGGTGAGTGGGAGACCAGGTTGTTTTAATAAAAGGAATTAACTATTGTCAATAAACAACAAACTAGTCCTGATTAAATTAATGCATTGGTATTTAGAAATGCTTGCAAAAATTACAGAACACTGTCATCAGTTATCCACTAGATTTGTGTAAATGCATGGGTATGTGGAAATATATATATATACATATATATATGAGTGTATACATACATGCATATATGTACATGCATATATACACACATATAACTTATATATAGATTTTGACAGGAAACTTCATTTTTCTTAGTCATCCTCAGTGATCAACTGCTTCCTTTGCTGGAAAAATAGATCACTGAGGATGATCACAGTCATTAAATTTAAGAAATTACAGTTCAAAGACAAATCAGTTATATTCTCTAAATAGATCCAAAGCATGCTTTAGAAATGAACTGTTGGCTTAAAAAAAAAAAGAAATAGAGATGTCTTTAAGTGCATCTGATAAGGAACATTTGGAATATCTTATCTAAATTTCTTAGGGCTGTTCTTACAAGGATAAATATTCTCTTGGGGCATAGTCTCTTTTGTGTACAGAACAATTTCTTATTTTAATTTCCTACATAATTTAAATTTTGAAGAATTGATTTCATTAGCACATTAAATCTGCATAGCACTTACATTGCCCATTTCTCTTAACACAGACTAAAGCAAAAAAAAAAAAAAGCCTCCTGTTGTTTCGAATTTCATTTGGGTAGATTGGGTTCTGACTGATTGCTTGTTCTTCATTACCTCATCATAAGTTGCATTGATTAAGATTAAAGTAGCTACACTTCGCACATCTCAACATCTTATTTAAAGCGTATTTCAACTTTTATTCATTTTAGAAATTGTGCATATACATACTTGGAAACAATTTCCAAAAATTCCTTTAGTATATCATATATTCTCAAACTCTTGATTTTCACCTTGCCCACACTAAAGCTTTCATTGAAGACAATATTTAAAAAAAAAAAAACAACTGCATTTGGTCCATTGAGTTATAGTTTCAGGAAGTTGAAAAAAGCAAAGATTTATGGTCTATCTCTATATTTATGATTTATATGTACTGTCACATAATCTGGACTTAAAATAGGAGGTGAATCCAAATGAAGAAAGAAAGAGAGAGAGAGAGAGAGAAAGAAAGAAAGAAAGAAAGAAAGAAGGAAAGAAGGAAAGAAGGAAAGAAAGAAAGAAAGAAAGAAAGAAAGAAAGAAAGAAAGAAAGAAAGAAAGAAAGAAAGAAAGAAAGAAAGAAAGAAAGAAAGAAAGAAAGAAAGAAATTCATCAAAAGGGGCAAGAGGTAATCTAACTTTAATATTCCAAAACCTCCTTTAAAATGAAACTCAATGTGCCTCAGTGATTTGGGCACTGGATTCTGATGCATGTGGTTATGTTTTAAATATTTGGTATTTTTGATTACTATTGCTATTGGAAAAAAAGGAAAAACTTTTCTTTGTATCATATTTACCTTAAGATCACAATACATTTATCAATAAAAATCTAGGGCATACTATTACATCATAAAGAAAATATACATCTTAGTGGCAAACAAATTCTCATAGGTAATATGAATTAATAATTAGCAATAAGTATATGTTCTACTTATTTTATTTACTAAACATCTTTTATAAACACAACTTGCTTTCATAATCTTTAAAATAAAAATTTCTCCATAATGATATTTTGTACAAATAGTGAATAGGAATTTCTCAGGAAAATATATTTAATATTTCTCTCCTCAAAAGTCTTACTCTTTGTTTTTTACCCTATTCCAGACACAGCCTGATAACAAAACTATTAATCACTGTTTATGAGTTTCAGCACCACATATGTGGACATATTGATATTTAATAAAAGATCAAACACATAGAGTAACTGTTTCCATTCAGGATCAAACTATATACTCATATGCTATATAAATTAGACACTCAGAAGGATTTTCTGACTCACTATTGAATGAATCATTGGAGTAGTTGCTTTGTTGGCAACCAACAATTGTGATTCATCAAACGAGAGTTCAGCAGGAAAGAAACAATTTATAGTAAAGATTTATTTATAGTAAAGAGCCAAGATAGATGTGAATTATGTTTTAACTCCTCCTTTAATGATGTAGCTCAAAGATGCTTAAGACATCATATAAAATACTAATGTTATCCAGCTGTTATATAACATTATATATATAATGTTATCCAGCTTGATTTCAGAACCCATTCTTTTCCACTGACCTATACTTTACTGTTTTATTAACTATTCTCTATTAGATAAATGGAATTTTGGAAAAATTGTTATTCAAATATTCTCTCTGTACATGAATCATGACATATTCATATAGGTTTCCAAATCATATATCCAAATCATAAATCTAATCATATATCCAGTATATTTACCATATAACCATTATATAAAATACAGATTCATTCATTTTATTATCCACTTAAAAATGCTAGTGAAGATGAAAATTATTTCAATTTCAAACATTGTATTAACACAGCATGTAATTATGCTCCACGTAATTGTTTTTTACACAATCATATTCCTTTCCTATGAAATTAAAGGAAGTTCTATGCATTGATGAGATGGATGGGTCATGGAAAAGATAAAAATTAAGATAATTATTAACTTATTCTCACACCATATTTCTAAGAGAAATCTGTGTCAACCTCATAGTTTCCATCAGATTGAAGTTCAGTCAGAGTAAGAAATTGATCATACACTTGTTTAATCATTAAACTTGCATCTTGACAGAGTGATTCAGATTTTGAATTTCAAAAATGGTATTCCAAACCAAGTAGAATTCTAAATTTATTTCAGAAAATACATGCTTAATAATTTAATAGAAACAGAACCTAGTAATTGCAATTAAAGTTGTAATATGGTGCCTTTTAGCTTTACTTATGTAGAGCAAATTATTTACATCACTTGTTTCCAATTATGTAGGCTGACTTCTAAGGGAAAAGTGGTTTTTCTGTAGCTGCCTATGGGAAAAGAAAATAATCTGAAAGACAAATTTTGCCTGCAAACTTGATCTTATAGAAACACAAGGTTAATACAAATATTAGAATCTTATTAATGTTAATAAAAGCATGATTTTAAAAAAATATCAATAGTCTTTTAAGAATTGTAAAACCACATGTTTTACACTCCATGTCATCTTGAACTTGTCAGAATCTGAAGATTAAACATGTCTTACATAGCTGTAAAAAAATAAATCCTCCAGGGTTGTTCTACCCTTGAAGTCAGAAGCTGATTTTTCTAACAGTGTATGGAGAAATTAAATATGACCTGAAGCAGGAGAGAACAATGCTATAAAGATAAACAAAATCTGCTATACTGATTTTTCTCTGAGTGATTCAAAGAAGAGTTACAGAACAGAACATGGTTGCTATAAAATTACAGATCATTCCAACAAGGGAGAATTTCTGTGAGTTGATAATTGAATCTGCAAAGATTTAACTTTTCCTGAAAATTTTTAATTGAGGGTCCCAATTTTTTGCATAATTTATATTAATTCTGATGTTTCCCCTCCTTGAGAAATCTAAATATAGCTGCATTTTTAAGCATCTAATAATTTTTAATTAAATTGAGGTGTGCATTTAGTGATGCTTCATAAATGTATGAGGTTTTCTGTAGTTTTTACATATTGATAAAATTTCCTTTTTTAAAAAAATTGATATAGCTAACACAGCTGGCCTAAAAATGAAATGAAATAAGACGATGGCACATTCAATAAATGTTTTCATTTAAGAAGAGTGCAAAAATAAAATGAGATTATATGCTATTTAGGAAAAGATAATATTTTTCTGACAGTTACAAATAGTTATAAAATATCCGCTTTCCAATATGCATATTTGTTTTCAGTGTCCAATAAAGCTGAGATTATTATTGCTAACAATTTTACTCATCCATTATTCTATCACAGACAATATTTTGTATGTTGATAAAGAGTTTTCATATATTCTTAAATAATTGCAACACTTTTCTAAGGAAATTAAGACAAATATGAAACCACCACTCATCTTTTGGATATTATTTGTGCATGTGTCAGTTGGAAAGTTCTGGTTTAACTAAAGTTTACTGGATGGTAACAAATATAGGACTACAATAAAATGAAGATTAGGATTTCAAAACATTGACAACCATGTAAAACTATATTGATGATGAGTTTGTGGAGTGGAATAGAATGGATATTGAAGACAGCAGTGTCTCCGGCAGAAAGGCAAAAGTCCCTAGAAGGAAGCCTGAGAAAGAGAGATCTGGAAGATTTTATTTTCATGCTGGGTTTTCCTTCTCAATTTACTTTAGATTGTGTCTACACATGGTTATTTTGATAATTATACGCAAATCACCAAACCCCACTCTGTCAGCATTGGGCATGGTGAGTAGAGTGATGGTTATGTTACTTTAACAATCTCTACAGGCTTTAAACAGGTAAGAAAATTAAGTAAGCATAATTTATAGATGTTGATAATGAAATTGGATCATAAGGGGGCAAATGCCTCCAACCAACAAGCCACAGGTCCACATCACCCGTGCACACAGCAGTTGCCAAAGTCACACAGCAATTTAAACAACAGGGTTTTATTAACAAGGAAAGTCAACAGTGAAAATGAAAAATCCTCAAAGCCACAGTGGCCAGTTACCCCAGTCACCATTTTCAGCCCCAAAGTTCCCAAAGACATATGTCCAAGATGGTGCCACTTTGCCGCTCTAAAACTGAGGCAGACACTCCAAAGTCCAGTCCTTGTCCAGCATCTTCTCTTTGCATCTTCTACAATGTTCCAAGCTGATCTGCTTTCCCAAGACTTTTCAAATTTCTTCGACAAAGCTGATGTACAAATCAGCTTTCCAAATCTCTGACCATCTCCAGGTACCAGTTCACTATGCCACCTTGCTGTGGTGCCACACTCTCCACGTCGGCTACTCTTCTGCCAGTCATCACGACTCCTTGCTACCACCAACTCTCTCTTCCAGGGCACTTCCTCTGACCAGTGTGGGCCTGTTCTCTCAGTGTGCCATTCTCTTCTCCTTTTTCTTCCTTTCTTTTCTCTCTGCTCTTTCCTTTTATCCCCCATTTCCCAAGTTCCATTTTTCTGTCATATTTCTTACAGATACCACCCATCAGGGCATTTTGGCACCAATACAATTTTTAACCATGTAACTACCCTGTACCAACAAATGTGATGGATCATTGTGGGATTGGCAAAAACTAGAGTCAAGATTTAAGAGATTTAAGCCATTTAATTATTTCATCTATAGAACAGGAGGGAAGGGAACAGGAAGGGAAAGAAACAAAAATTGTCTAAAATGGGATAATTTTATTACTAATTATTGCTCATCTTTTTCTATTAAACATATACGAATCATTTCTAGAATGTAAGATTATTTACAAAACACTGTATGAAGAGCTTGCAGAGAAAAATATGACAGATTAAAAATAATTCCATTACTATTCTTTTGAGTTTAACTATAAAGTTCAGTCTCATAAAATATATGAATGAAGATGAAAGAAAATACATGAAGAGGTGGAAATAATACATTTCGTTTTACATCTATATGACATTGAAATAATGTATACAACAATTTGAAGCAGCAGGTAATATAAAATTGGTTAGGAGAAAAAATAAAACTGATACAGCGTGGCTATACACAGTGAAACATTTAGAAATGAATATTGAAAAAAATGTAAAAGTAAGGATAAAAGAAAACAATTGAGAAAGTGGACCAGATAAGTCCCGGATTGTTTCCATTTGAATTAGGGCTTTGGGAAGGGATTTTTTATTGGTAAAAAATGGAGCACTTATGGGAATACTAAATGGTAGAATACTTTGGAATTCTTGGGACTAATTTAAGGCATGTGTGATATATAAACTAGGTGTCCTCAACATTTGCCATGATCAAGTGCTGTAATACTGAAGTCAAAGGATAACAAGTAAAAATCTTGTTTACCATCCACTTAACTTGAAAGAATACCCAGTCATTGGAAAAGTGAGGGTTTCCTGTTGACAAGCATTTTTGAATAGTTTAATGGATACAGTCAATGAAATATATTTATGGTTTTTGCACACAGTATAAGCCTTGCCAAGCTTGATGGGATAGACATGAGTACAGAGAGTTGTGACTTAGTGAGGTTGTAAGGAAGACTGATGGAAACACAAATGTCACCTGTTTAGAAAATGAGAATTCAAGAGGTAAAACCTGTGTGCAATGGACAAGATTGGGGCTTCTGTCTTGATGGCAATTTCATGGGGCAATTTGGTACAGTGATTACAAATATCATGAAGAGTTTGGTATATATACATAACCAAAGCACCAATAGTGAGGAAAATGGCAAGCATACTTTTCTTTTTCCCTTTTTTTTTTTTTGAGAACTGAATTTTTTAGGGGTGAGATCTAGAACGTTTTTCTGACTGAAATGATGTGAAATTTTGAGTGTAAAACATCAATCACTGTTTTACAGAAAACTGGTCAAGTAACTGAGATTAAGTAACCTGCCAAGTTTAAGCACCAGTAAGGAGATAAGACTTGGGTTTGCCTATATTCTTACAGTCTCCCAATCCTAAAGTCAGTGAAACACACATCTTTCATTATAAGTCACTTCTTTAGTATGAAGTTCAGAGACAAAATTTAAGGTTGGAGTCCAAAACTGGCTCACTTCCTATTTCCTAGGCTATACTCTGAATCAAGTGCTACTGTTTGTGACTGTGAAGTAAGGAAAGGATGATAAAGAATTTTGTAAAACTCTTATCATCAATACTTTAGAGAACAGTCCAAAAAAAGTCACTGCTTTTACAACTCTACATGAAAGTTATCTACATTATATCATAAAAACCAAAGGCAATCATTAACTACAGTAAAACTTTGATCTAAATAATGAAAGCTCCAAACTTTAAAATAATATAGATAACAGATTGATCCCAAAACAAAGGAATGCATTCTTTTAAAAATGTATGTGCATTAATGTGCAATTATAACTGGGGTCACACAAAAAGCTATTATATGAAAAAGATATTTTGTATCATTTTCTGTAAACTCATTTTTATGCTGTCAAAATACAATGAAATGAATTTTGTCAATAATTTCCAATCATACTCCTTGAAAGTATTTTTAGATGTTAGGATTTTTTAAATGGCATAATTTTTTTTTATTGTGGCAACATTGATTTACAGCATTATATATGATTTAAAGGGTATGTTCTATGTTACCACCAGTACCTGCTAGTGAACATCTCAGTCATAGTTTATTGGTCCCTACCCCCCCCCTTTTCACTCCCTCACACCTATATTTCCATATTATAACAAAAGATTGTATAAAAAATGAAATGTGCATTCTGAGATACTTCCTATTGTACCAGTTGTGCCTAAAATCTATATGCGAACTCTCATTAACATTTAAATGTCAGAATTTCTATTTTATTTCAACAATGAAAATTATTACATCCATATTTTTAAAATAAGTACCATTCAAAGGAGTTCATGTATTAGTTTGACTGTGGCTGTTGTGCTTCAAGTACTTTTAAATCTTTATAAATCAGTTCCAAAATGCAGTTTGCCTTACTAACAGTCTGTTGGTAACTTACCTGTAGGTAATGGATGTGGAATTTTTCAGAACTTCCTTGTAGCATATCTATATTCAGATCAGAATTTATGAGGATAAAGTGACAAAATAATGTCAGTATTATCATGCTAAATCATTATATAACGGTATTTATAATGCTTATTTCCTTGGTGGGGAAATAATTCCAAGTTGAAACCAGAGTTAGGCAGAAAGTGAAATAGAAAATTTTAACGGTATATTTTGTAAAATTCACTTTTATATCTTTGCTACATTTTAATTATAAGGCTCAAAGCAGCAATTTGACATTTAAACTATTCTGATGTATGATTTTCCCTGAATTTTATTTCATTACATAATGCAGAAACTTCTAAATCAATATGATTGTCATTTTCACACCAAGGATGTATTTAGAAATGTCAATTAATATTGCCTTACAATCCAGATTTGTGTATATATGTATATAGATTTTTCTGTATGTGTATAGATTTTTCTCATGAAAAATAACAGTGAAACTGTTATGTAATTTTTTTTTGCATATTTGGATATAGATTAGCAAGAAAAATTTAATAGAACATGTAAAGAATGGTAGTATTAAGGGGAATACTTATGGATAACTGGAAATACTTGCTTTAATCATTTTGTTGGTCATTATAGAAAACATAGTTTGAAGACAAATTAAATGAAAGTGAATAAATACTCATGATTAAAATAAGACACTATGTTTAGTCATCAAGAAATGAAAAAGTAAATATATACACATTATAATGTAAAAACATGCCATATATGTGTGCACTAAATGGAATATTGATTTTGTTTCAGAACATATAAAATAAATCACAAATGAATGAATCAAATTCAATGCAATGTAAAAGGTTATTCCTCCTTAGTCGAATAGGTATGTTATATGTGGAGATGCTCGCATATCTGTAAAGTTTCAGTAGGTAGGATTTCTGACATGTAGTGATAGATTAAATGTGCATGAGAAAAATGCAAGTCTTTCTGTGAGGAAACAGTAAGTTTTATTTAGGTTAATATTTTATGCTCTAAACACAAGAAAATGTTTAAAGTAGCTAAAGTTCACCAGTTAAACAGGGCAGATATTAAATGATTGGTTCAGAAAGACACTGTTTGCACAGGAATTTGCAGGGAATTTTAAAAGTACAGTTCTAAAAGTATTTTTTACATATGCTATATTGTTTGTGTTTCACTTATGAAGACATTTAGCGTGACCAATTTATTCAGTATAAAAGTCTTCCTAATCTAGTCAATTTTGATACACAAATCAGGAAAACATATAACAAAGGCAAAACTAGAAGGTCACCCTAGCCATGGTTCTCATTGTTTACCAAAATTATCTGGAAGTATTTACAGGAAGAGAAATATGTTTCCTTACTCATATCAACAATTCTGAGCTGGATTTACTGATGGTTTTATTTATATTTTAATAAACTTAGCAAAAATTCATTTCAGTATTATGCTCATTGGTTTTGATGAAACTTTCTTTTTCATTGTTCCCATAACAGAAGGTCATAAACAATGGTTTCAAACAATAGGAGCTCATTGGTTCTTCAGTCTTTAACTGAGAAGTACAGATATTATGTATCATACCTGGGCCCTAAGAAAAGAGTCTCACTAGGTCAAAAGCAAAGTGTCAATAGGTATAGAGTCTCTGGGAAGAAACTCTTATTCTTATGCTGTTGACAGAATTCAGTTCCTTGTAATGGCAAGATGGTGGCCCTTCTGTATTTACAGGCTAAAGACTGCATGCTGTTACTGATCTGATTCCTTCCACATTCTACAGATTCTGATTAGCTTGCTCTCTGCAAATCCCACAACATTGAGTTGAGGTTGCATCATGCATGAGATCTGTCTTGCCTTCTGCCTTATCACTTTTGCTTCTACCCTCATATGAATTTTACTCTTCTCCTCCCTCTCTACTTGTTTTAGGTCATTATAATTACATTAGGTCCCCAAAGATAAACTAAGGCCATTTTCTTTTCTCAAGATGAGCTAATTATTGACCTTACATTCTCTGTAGTATCCCTTCACAGCAATACTAAAAATAGTGTTTGAATGAGTAAATAAATGAAAGGGAATGAATGGGAGTGAAAATTTTGTGGGGTTTTCTTTGAAATGCTGCCTTCTATATTGTGTATTTAAATTCAGTAATTCTAATGTGTAGTCAGTTTTGAACAATTTATTTTGGAGTACATTTCTCTTTCCATTCTACATAACCCCAAATTTTTCTCATAAGAACCAAATATAGCCAGTAAGAGTAAAATAAAATTTCCCTTGGAATTTCTGATATTAGTGCTGACATATGAAGGACTTACATTTCCATTGTTGCCACAACAATTTCCATAAACACCAGCTTACAACATAAACTTATTACCAATATTTCTGGAAGTCAGGAGTCCTGAAATCAGTCACACTAAAATAAAAAGGTGTGTGTCTGACTTATCTATTAGGCCCAGAAATTTTGACCTAGGCAAACAAGAATGTCAATAAATAATTTTATTGTGTTACTTAGGACATTTCTACTTTTTTTTTTTCTTGGAAAAGGGCTCATTTACATAAACAAGTCTCCCCTGAGAGGACAGATTGATAATTGGATCAAGTCATTGCCGTTTAAACACCTGTCTGTGGGTATATGAGTTGCTCTGTACCTTGGAATGAGGACACACATGTTGAAAACAGCAAGTTAGATGTAGTTTTAAAAGATCATTGGGATTAACAACACTAGCCCTCCCTCCCCCAGTCACCCCTGCTGACTCCAGGCAATTACACACCTTCACCCATGTTCACATATCCTGCTTGCCAGCCTTCCTTGAACCTTATCTGTGGCTGGTTCCTTAATAATTGCAAGATCACCTAATGGTTCCAGGCTGCAACACCTCAGTCAGCCCCTCTTGAGGGAATCATGACACAATCCCTGTAGACACTTATTGCTCTAACCCTTTTGGGCTCTGAGTAATCTTCTTTTTTCCACCTCATGCTGCTCCAAATGTGGTTGCCCTCAGTGGCAACACCAATCTGCTTACCCACATACCACTGTGTCCCTTAGTCTTAATTTATTATGTCTCAAATTCGGTGCCTAAACCAAAATTGGTACCTAAACCAAAAAAGAGGTAACTCTTTGAAGTTCCTTGCTTTATCTGGGATCTAAACATTCTGTGGATATCATCCTCTGATTATTCCTTCTGAGACAGCTAAGAGACTTGTGATTCACTAGGATCAGTACATTTATCTTTATTTGATTGAAAGACTATTCTGTTGAGTTTTTTTGGTAGCATCAGTAGTCAAACTTGGTTTATAACCTGAGAGCCTTTGGCTATATTATATATCGTAAAGTTATACCTGTTTCATTTTATTACCAAATGAAGAAATGCCATCTAAGATAAGGGAAATCATTTGTGCCATAACTCACAGACAGGAGACAGTAATCAGTCTTTAAGCCATGGTTTAGCTCAAATGGATAAAATATGTTCTGTCATCTCAATCCTCTACAATTATTTTTTTTTCTACAGATGAACTTTTAAAAAAATGTACCCACCTTTTTGTGGCTGGATTATCCATCCTTATCTCTCCTTTTTCACCATTTTCTGGGCATCTGCCCTCCATTTTCAACCAGAGAACTTTTCCGTTTGAATGCATTTCCATCATCTGACACCATTTAACTAACATCATTTAAATTTAACTCATCTACACCAAAAAATGTAATTATTTGGACTTCATTATTATACAGGAATTTGACAATAGCTTTACAAATCTTAAGCATATATTTCCTATATCATCCTATTAATACTGTAAATATCATGAGGACAAGACTATCTTATGATACTTCTTTATATTGTCCTCCTATGCAACGTGAGGTGTTCAGTTGAGGGGAAAGCAAGAGAGGGTATCTAAATTAAACAGTGAAAAATGATTGAGCTACAAGTCATTTTAATTACTACACTAAATTAGGTTCAGTGTGACATTTAAAATTACAAATCAAATTGATTCAATGGTCATAAACTAGTATCACTGGGGTTCACATGATATAACCCAGGGGTGCATATAAAGGATAATTATTATACCCTGACTTCTAGGTAAGCTTCTGTTAGATTTCTGGAACCACAAAATGAGCCCTTGAAGTGATAAAAAAGAGGAATAGGGGAAGGAGCCAGAAAGGTAAGAGTGTTTATTTTTTCTGGTTTCTTTCAACCAGGATAGTCTAGAAGAAGGACATTTGAATTTTGAAGGAGATTTAGAGAGGAAATTCATTTTAAAACAGGAAGAGAAAGTAGAGTGATTGAAAGGACCGGAGGGATTGATAAAGGAAAAAGTCTCTGAAAGAAAACACTTGATAAACTGAGATTTATGTTCCATAATCACTTTGACACCCACGGAGATGATCCAAATAAGGATAGCCTTCCAATAATCTAAATCCCTTTGTGAGAAAGGACAATAATGAATACATAGAAGTCATGTAGAATAAAATGCAACATGCTCAACCAGATGCTTAATATAAAATTCAGCATTAATGTGAAAGGAATCAAAGAATCATTCATATATATGCATATATATATGAATGATAAGATCATATATATGTATATATATGAATGATAAGGTATATATACATATATATATACCTTATCTTACATATATTCCTTATCATTCATATATATGTATGCCACATATATTCATATATGAATATATGCACACATGCATATATACACACATATACTTTTATATATATATATATATATATATATATATATATATATAGCATTGTTACATAACATATGTCCCTAGAAAGATGCGTTTATTTGTAGATATAGACCCCCTACCACTATGTGGGATCACTACATTTTCCTAGTTCATTCATTCTCCTTTCTGTCCTCCAGAGTTATTTCATACCTTATCCCCTCTACAGACTTTCCAAAGCTCCTCTACTATTCTTACTCAAAAATTTGATCTTGCTTCATGTTTCTCTAAAATAGTTGAGCAACATGAAGAAAAATTCCTGCCTGTTCTGACTTCTAAGCTTATCCACCAGTTTTCAGGGCATGTATAGGCCAAGTTTAAATATTATCTATTCACTGAACACACTCAAATATTTTAAGCATAGTCCTGAAATTTCCCCTAAACTCAAGGCCGATAATGTTCCTGGAAGCCTACTTTAACAAGCCAAATAGTTCCCTCAAATAAATATTTATTATTGTATCCAAAAGTATTGTATATAAAATATTACTGTACCCAAAAATGTTTTGTATCCAAATATATTTTAAATCTTTATCACTAAAAGAAGGATGTGTGTTATTATTTTCCCCTCTTAAAATAGGTATGCCCCATCCTTCAGTGCACTACCAAATATGGTCATTGTTTCTCAAGTCAAAAACATGTTTAATAAAAAGTTAGTAATAGCAAGCAGAAGAAAATAGAAAGCAGAAGCATGATTTCTACTGTACCATTCAGATCAAATACTGCATAATCTTTAGACTCAAAGCCATGACAAAAGAACATATACAAGCATTCAGAATGTTACACATTCTCTAATCTCATATGTCTATTTCTACTGACTCTAAAGTATGACTGTTTCTGTTGTCATGTGTCACAGTTAAATAGTTGATAATCCTAGGACATCCCCTGTCTTAGCTCAGATGTGTGAATATGATGAGCATGTTGTAAAGAAATCTGAATCACAATGCTAAAAGTACCGATCGATGCTGCTAATATGATACTCATTCTCTGCTCTTCTTCTATAGTAGAATGTGATTTTAGTTTTTAAACTTTTGTTTAATGAATTCTCTAGATGTTAAGTTTTCAGTAATTTTCAATAAGAAATACTGTCTATGAAGTTCATTCATTAGAGGAAAAAATTAATTTTTAATGCATGATTTATTTATAAGTGTAAATCTTTTCTCAAAATATATGATAGTATTGTGATATATTAAACATTATTGTGCTTCATATATATGTGTGTATATATGTATATTTCCATTTACTCTCATACTTACTCATTTGATAGTATTGTTGGCTTCTTTGAGAATCTAAAATGGTACATTTGCATTTACGTATGCTGCAACTGTCCGAAAAGTAAACTTCCACTGTGTTATATCCAACAGATGTTTCTGTAATATTTTAATAGCATTTGCTGTTTGCAAAAAACTTTGCAAATTTGATTAACTTTTGACATTTCTATGGTTAGAGAGAACCATTGTATTAGAAATGTGGCAGAAGATTAATTTTAATTTTTTTCCAACAAACGCATAATATTTATTCTACAGTGATATTAACAGTGAACATATTTACCAAGGACAGTGGGGTTATGATGTTTTGACATACTTATAGGTTTTAATACACTCAACTTGTTTAATTTATATTGGTAAACTGTAACTAATTCTATGGCTAAACTAGAGCTCAATTTGTTCACCTGTGTAATTTCTCAGAATACTGAATTTCTCCCAATTAGCTTTAATTGGTTATGTGTGTTACCACCCAAGCTTAATATTATGTTTAATAAAACTTGTAGATTATGGGGGATGATTTGATATTATTTTGTTATAATAAATATTTTCTTTCAAATGCTATGGGGAATACCAATTAAGCTTCTTTGTAAATTTAGAATTTCCTAACTTAGCAAGAATGCTACTTACAAAGTATGACAGAATGCCTTCTCTTAGTAAATCTTCCAGGGTCTTTGCATGTTTCCCTTGAATTTAGGTGGTTAGCATGAGATCATTCCTATTACCTGGCCAGATTACTGAGGAACAATACTTATTCATACAATCTGTGGCTGACCTCAAAGTGGCAATGAGACACACACACACACACACACACACACACACACACACACACAGATAGAGAGAGAGAGGGAGGGGACCAAAGAGTGTGAAGATTTCTGGGTGACTGATGGGCTCATCTGTCTCCCCACCCCTCTACCATCTCCACCCAAGCTTTGACCATGCCTCATCCTGCCTGGTATGTCTGTGTAATTGCTAGAACCAATTACACAGAACCATATCAGATTGGTGAACCTGATATGTGCCCTACAGTAGGCATCACAAACAGACTGTTTACATCGATAACTAGTAATGAAGTTGGGATGGTTCAAGGCAAACCGAATAGACATACCAAGTGGCATAGATGGCAAGATGGCTCAACACAGGCATACTGAGATGCCAATTCCTATTTGCCTGTTTTTCAAAATCTGTATGTCTGTCACAATTCAAATGCTGCCTCCACAGTTTTTGTCCTTAACAGGAACATTTCTTTCTCAGGTGATTAAGATGTACTTATAAAAATGTTAAATAGATACAGATAACATTAAAAAGGTTTCAAAACAAAATATTTAAAGTAAATCACCTAAATTACATTTTCAAAGGGATTGTACAGGTACTGATTGAGACCTCCAAAAAAAGCCCAAATTGCAGAATTTCAGAGATGTCTGTGTCATTCATTAAAATCATTTGTTTGAGAGTCTGAGAAAGTCATGAGAAAAAGTTAAGTTGCAACTGTCAACACAAGGGATAGAAATTCCAGGAAAACCTGGTGAATAAGGTCATTCTCTTATATCCATCCATTCAGTCAAGGTTGAAAGCAACTCATAGGTGTTGCAACTTTTTATTTATTTGTTCATTTAATTTTGGAGACTAGATCTCACTATGTTACCCAGGGTAGTCTCAAACCCTTGACTCAAGTGATCCCTGGCCTAGCCTCCCAGGTAACTGGAATTGCAGGCACACACCACCATGCCCTGCTTCCAGGTGTTACAACTTTTTATTGTAGCATAGTAGAGTATCTAGAACTTAATGGTTTAAAGAATCCATCATTTCATTATGATTGCTCATTCCATACATATGCAATTTTTACTGAACACTAATGATTAGTTTCTAAGATAGGGAGGACATGTTTACTAATATATTCACACCTGGGTTATACACATCTCCAAAAAGATATTCTTCTAGTTCATAAAATCAGGAGCAGTGATTGCTTCGGTTTGGAAAAAAAAAAAGAACAACTGAGGCAAAGTTAAAGTTTCCTTTAAACTATTGGGTTTTCACTGACATTTACTAAAAAGAGTCTGAATTCTTGAAGTAATGATAATAGAATTCCTGAGGTCCACAGACTTCCACTGACCTTTAGAGATCTCTGATCCAAGACCTACTCTGGAAATTTGGTAAAATTCTTTCTGACTCTTGTAGGGAAACTGATCCCACTACACTATGAACTCAGAAACATGTCAAAGGTGATAGCCATTATGCTACATATGCCTTTTATTTGAATAAATTAAAAGCATTGACTATCCAAAATGAGTTGGAAATTTGACAAGTTTCCTTTAATTTCCTGGTAATATAAACAGGCAAAAAAAAAAAATAGATATTCTTAGTTAGATTGAATTTCAGAAGTGCAAAATTATTTCACACCACTGCTCATCCAGCTATGAACTTTATATTTGAATCTGGACATGTTTATATGGCTCACATTGGCTAAAAGAAGCTAAGATAAAGAAACTCAGTGTTTGAATGATCTTGTCCATAGGAACTTGCCCCCTCTTCCTTATAAAGCCTTCTGTCATTGTGTGAACTGGAAGCTCCCAGAGTTGATTTTTAGAGATCAAGGCAACTATGTCAAAGGAGCAATTACTTCAAGAGGGCCACCCAGGCGCATTGCCGGTCCCAGGACTAGAAAAACCTCCCTCTGAAGCTTCTTTTCTTTTACACATCCTGGTTTATCTAGATAACTGGAACTAATACCTTTATGTTTACTTTTTTTTTTCCTTTTGTTTCTCTTCTGGTGCTTTAAACCCACACTCCATAATTGGCACCAAAAAACAGTACCTCTATGAAACATAAACCTCCTCAATATGATTCCCAATCAAGCAGGTGACTAGGGAGAGTCACTGTCTCGCTCCTCTCCTTTTATTTCTCCCTCTCATTCATTCTCTTGCTCTTTGTTTCTCTTTCTCACTTTTCTTTTCTTTATACCCTTTCACTCCCTCTGGGACCGCACTGTGATCCAAGTATCCTGTATCATGTCTAGAAATTGAAAATATTAAGTTTTTTATGTCTCCAAAATTCTTGGATGGCGATTGCTGGAAAGCATCTTGCAATTACTGGAAGTCTAACAGTCAGTCTAGCTGTAATATCAATGGCTCATTCAAGACAGTGAATAGGCACAGGCTGGCATTTCACAGCATGGTGGCAACATGGAGAAAGATGGTCTGTGTTCTTGTCCTAGGTGATGTCCAGATCTGAGAGTGACATTATCATAGACCACCTGGTCCAGACCAAGTAAACTACCTGATCAAACAACAGAATCAAGGGGCAAAATGTCTTGAGTCATGAGGTTTTGGAAGAGAATCCTGTGCTACCTAGCAAAGGTTAACTGATATACAATCAAGTACAATTGTTAACAGTTCTGATAACATAAGTTGAGTGATTAGTAATCTCCACTTGTTGGAAAAGAATAGTTTTTGCACCAGCAAGACTTTGAATCTGAATCCTGAGGCAATCTACTTATGCTACTCTCAATCTCATATTTAACTTTGTTCCACTTTAGTTTGGCTAGGAAAAAAAATAAACGAAGAAGCATGACCTTGTCCAATTTGGAGAATAATTTAAATTGATGTATAAAATATACTAAGCATGTAGTACATGCTCAGTAAGTGACTGGTATTTGTATACATTATACGTCAGTATTTAGGCTTAACATAATTTATACTTTTTCTAAAATTTATATTATTATCTGTGTCTTTAATATTTTACTGTCAAAGCTTTCAAGTTTGTGATTGACCTTTTCATCTTTCATTAATTCTGTCTTTGAAAATAACATTTTATGAAATTCAAATCAGCATTAAAATTCTTTGGAATTTTTTTTTTTCTTACTACCTTCCATTTGTGTTTATCCATAATTGATCTTTCTTACTTGGCAGCATTTTGGGGACATTGAGTGGCATTTGAAGGCACTCATGACAGCATCTGTATGAGATTTACAGCACTTAACCTGTCAGAGATTTGTCCTTCGAATAAAAGAGGAGTAGGATATCTTTAGACCTCCAGTCTCATGCTTAGTTACATTCAAAATATCTTGTAAAATTAGTTTCAATGTCAGCATACTAATGTCTGTGTCAGCTTTTTAAAATGAGTGGCAATGATATACAGTCACCTAACTTTGACTGGAGACTATAAAATAGATGGAGAGGCCAGGTTTAGTCCTAAGTAACCTTTTATCCAATGACAGTAATTACTTATTTGAACCATTAATTCATTTAAATTTGCTTGAACTTTTAAGTGACTACCCACATATTTTCCATTTTGACAGACAAAATTAAATGACTAATATGTAGAACAACCTACCTAATGTTATGGTGTGAATGACAGTCAAAAAAAAAAAATCATAGAACACCTTTTACTTTCCAAAGTTTGAGAAGCTAAGTCTTTAATAACATTAATTTGTATGTGTTCCTTTAATAAACTGTTTTCACAGAAACATCCCGTAAAGTAGAAAATTCAGTATCTATGAATGAGATTTAAAAGAGTCTGGAAAACATGGAAATGTCCTTTCTATACACACTTTGCTAGTGACAAGTTAAAAGTTCTCAGTGTTTTTCAAATCTGTCTGTGACCTCAGTAAATTACAACTACTACTTTGAATGACATTTAAAGCATTTGTGAACCAAAGTGACCTATTACGTATTACCGTGTGCTGCTTCAAAAAATATATATAAAAGAAATGTTCTTCCTGATTTTTTTTCTGCAAAAGTGTCACTCTACAATTCACTTGTAACTTTTAACATCATCAGCTGTACTATTGACTTCATGTTCTTTAAAATGGTTCCCTTTAAGTGTCTCTGTGTTTGTGCACATGCATGATTGAAATTACTGCTAAACCTGGTTGAGCAAGTATTATAAGTTTGCAGTTTTTGCACTGGCATTTATGACATTCCTGCTATGGAGGTAGTAATTTACTGGTTTCCAAAACTCATTGTGGATGTTTTGGAAACTCTTGTTTAGTCCTGAATATCTTCCAGTGAGATGTGATACAAAAGCCCCAGTAAAATTGCACTAATCTGAGGGTTTGTGTATCAGTTACTATAGGAATGTGTGTGATTTGTGAAGCCTCCTTAAGGTGCCATTGAAAACACTGCCCTGCTACCTTCCCTGCCATTTATGTGCACTATTTCCTAAAACCCAGCTATATTTGACTCTGAAAATATTTGATTAACTGGATTCCAATGATATTACTTCTACATTCTATTTAAGCTTGTTAGTACAGATTGTAAAAAGTTGGAGACACACAAATACAGAGTAGAGAATTCATAGTAGGCTTGTTGAAAAGCAAATCAGCTACAATCATGTCTAAAATTATTGTTTGATTGTTTTTGTTATTGTGTGAGTTCTTTGTGCATCTTAGTTATCAAACTCTTATGACTTGTATGGAGGGCAAAATTTTTTTTCCACTCAGTTGGGTTTCTTTTTGTTTTCTCTGTTGTCTCTTTTGCTGTACAGATGCTTTTTAGTTTGATATAATCCCAAATGTTTACGCTTTACTTCATTTTTTTTTATCAGCTATAGATGTGTCCTGAAGGAATTTCTGAATTGTAACTCATGATGGGTTTTGCCCAAGTTTTCTTTTATATATGTATATTACGGTTTCCTGTTTCACATCTAGTCTTATCCATTTTGAGTTGGTTTTTGTACAAGGTTTTAAGGAGGTTTCTTGGTTTATTTTTTTTTTTTGGCATGTCTTGGCCCAGTTTTCCCAGCACTATTTATTCAAGAGGCTGTCCTTGTTCCAATATAAGTTTTTCACTCCTTTGTCAAAGATTAGCTGACTATATATGTGTGGTTTCATTTCAGGGCAGTCAATTCTGTTCTGTTGGTCTGATTTTATGTTTTTGTACCAGTAGTAAGCTCTTTTAATTACTATGACTTTGTAGGATAATTTGAAGTCTGGAATTGTAATACCTCCGTTCTCTATTTTTCTGGTCAGGAGGCTCTTCGATATTTGAGGTCTTTTGTTGTTCTATATGAATTTCTGTAATTTTTGTTCTATTTCTTTAAAGAATATCATTAGTATTTTTATTGGGATTGCATTGAATCTGTAGATTGCTTTTGGTAGGATGGCCATTTTGATGATGTTAAGTCTTCCAGTCCATGAGCAGGGAATATCTTTGCATTTCCTATGTCTTCTTCTACCTCTTTTAGCAGTGTTCTAAAGTTTTCTTTATATTGCTCTTTCATATGTCTTATTAGGTTTATTTACAGGAATTTGATTATATTTTGGTGTGATAATAAATGGGATGGATTTTTTTTATTTCTTTTTCTGTTTGACTTTTTGCATATAGGAAGGTTACTGACTTCTGTGTGCTGATTTTGTAAAAGAATAACTTACTGATTTGCATGATTGCTTCAAGTAGTTTTTCTGTATTTTGGGGGGTTATCTATATAGAGAATCATGTCGTCTACATATAATGCTAGTTTCAGTTCACTTTTTCCTATTTGTATAACTTTTATGTCTTTCTCTTGCCTTATTGCCCTGCCTAGAACTTCGAGTACAATGTAAAAGTGGTGGAGAGAGTGGACATTCTTGCCTGGTACCAGATCTTAATTGGAATGATTTTAGTTTTTCTCAATTAAGGATGATAGTTGCTGTGGGTCTGTCATATATAGGTTTGTCATAGATGGCTTTTATTATGTTGAGGTATGTTGCTTTAATCCCCAATTTTTCAAGAACTCACACAACTTAACAAAAACAAAGAAAAAAAAAAAAAACAGCTAAAAAACTAGAAAGACATTTCTCTCCAAAGAGAAAATACAAATGTTCAACAGGCACATGAAAAAACGCTCAATGTCACTAGCTATCAGGGAAATGCAAATCAAATCCACAATGAGATACCACCTTACAACAGTAAGAATGGCCCGCATCCAAAGAATGGGCAACAACAGGTGCTGTCAAGGATGTGGAGAGAGAGGAACACTCATACAGCTGTAGGGAATGTAAACTGGTCCAGCCACTATAGAAAGCTGTGTGGAGGACCCTCAAACTAATGAAAATGGAACTACCATATGACCCAGCAATTGTTCTTTTGGGAAACTACCCAAAGGAGAACTCAGTGTGGGTACAAATGGACACCTGTGCTCGGGTATTTATTGCAGCACTATTCATAATTGAAAGGACATGGAAGCAACCCAAATGTTCCAAGACAGATACTACTGCTGCCATTTCTTTTTTCTAATTCTAATTCTAGATAGTTCTCAGGACTTTATCATTCAGATAAATAGCCAGAGCAACTTATTTTAAATAATAATTATTAGAATCCAACTCAAGTTTCTAAGTTAGTAATTCTTAGGTACAGCTGGTCAAAAGCATTTTTAATAAGCTACCCTTAGTTATCCTGATTCTAGTTTCCAAAGGTTCTAGTTTGAGAAAACCATTTGAAAATTTTAGTTGTGTCTCTCAACTGAGAGACCATCTTTTTCTCGTCATGTCAATTGCAGTCAACAGATAATTTCCAACAAATCTGGAATCATGGAGGAAAATGAAAGTATACTTTTAAATCTGAGGATCCTACTTTTGTATGTTAACTTTAATATATATCTACTATTAATTCATTAGTTTATTTTCCCATATTTCTTACTCTTCATATTTTTCTCTCACAGATACTCAGTGATTATTTTTTAGAATATGTGAACTCTAGAACAGGAGAGATGATTAATGATGCAAATAAATACACAATTTATAAAGGAAGATATTATCTGTAAAATACATGAAAATTACTTTAAAATAATGACTCATTTACAGTCTTTAATTTAAAATATTTATATATCATAGTATTAGACTAAATCTGCTGAAATTTTAGGGTTATTTCTGACATCTTTTGGAAGGATCTTGTGACTGTTCAAACATCTTTCAGTTGTAATTTAATGTATTTCTCATTATAATATACATGCATATTTAAAGCTAGAAGCAACTCAAATGCTCTTCAACAAAAAAATACAAAGCAAAAGTATTCCCTCCTTTTTTCAAATGTTATTGCTCAGAAGTAAAAAGTATTTTCAGACTTACTAATGGAAAAGGAGTTCTATATATGTGTAGTTATGCATATACACACAAAATTTCATTGTGTGTGTTTGATGTGATGCATACAAAAACGTATACTCATAGCATTTGTTTTTGATATAATGGTTTTACAACTTACATTATTTAATGATATCATGGCCATGAAACTAATAGAAGGGTTCTGAGATAAAATTATATTGCTTAGAACATAAGTTTGTATCTAGAATTCATTAATAAATATATATTGAATAAATGAGTCAATATTTGAATATACAAGTTTTGTCAATTTGTATAGACCTGTGATAGCTCAGTCATTTTTATGAACAAAAATATTTCAATGATGTAAATAAGTAGTAGCATTTAAAGTTGGGTAAGGGATAATTAGAACAAATGTTTATTTTACATTCTTTAGGAAAATAATAATTCTCTCATTTCTACTCATTAAGAAGGAAAGATGGGGAAATAGAAAATACCATATCACCAGACAATATATATGTGAAAATCACACTACGTTTTAAAATATACAATAAATAGCCTTACTTTTACCTTATTTGCCTATTTATGTTTATTCCATAATGAGATAAAAGAACCCAAATAATGAAGATTCATCAATCTATGAAACTGAAGGAATAACATACTTATTAACTAATCAAGTATCCATGAGGTATATAAATCAAGCATCTATTTTACATACATATTATGTATACACATACATGTGTGTTTAATATGATAACTTGTAGCATGACCCTTATTTCATAGCACTGATTTTTTGAATGCTGAGATAGATTTTACCACTTTCTGATTGTATACTCAAGGTAGTTTCTAGAAACTTATTGTAAAAGTTGCAAGCATGGATACTAAACCATGCATTTTATTCATATAGCTCATCTTTAGAAGGTAATTATCCCAATTCATTTGCCCCTAGGACAATTGAGAACTGAGAATTGTCTTTTCATTTACTTCAGTGCCTTTCCCCAAGAACTCTAGCCCTTCTTTTCTGTTGCCATTCTTGTGAGCAGCCTACCCATGTATTCCGTAAAAAATAACCTTTTTGGGGGGTGCCTCTTTTCATGGTTAGTGTTTAGTTGTGTTCTCACTTTCAGAATTACCTTTCTCTTAAAAGCATATGAAAACTTTTTTTCTTTTCCTCATCTATTTTCTTTTGAAAGTTCTAAAATAATGGACAAAAAATTGTCAAAATCTCAACATCTTAATGCTGTCTTGTTTAAAAGTGGGTGGATAATAATATTGAGAGCTACTACTGCCTGTAGACAATTAGCAATACCATAAAGTCTAAGAGTTACTGTCACCTGCATTTTCAATATTTATTCTAGGAAATTGTTTCTTTGTAAATCAGTAAATAATTCTGTCTTTTGTTTCTGGAACTTCCTGGAAATCAACTGCCAGAATCTCTGTATTCATTGTCCTTGGAAAAATATTTTGATTATATTTTTGTCATTTATTTTTGAAAATAGACCACTTAAAATACAAATAAATTCAGGACGGGCATGGTGGTGCATAGCTGTAAGCAGCAGCCTAGGAAACCACGGCAGGGACTAGGGATCACGGTTCAAGTTCCACCAGGACCATGTAGCAAGACCTAGTTCCAAAAATATTTAGTTGGGCATGGTAGCACGTGCCTGTAATCCCAGATACTTGGAAAGCTGATGTTGGGGATTGCTTGAGTCTTTGATACCCTAGGTAACATGAGCCTGCAGTTCTATAGGCAAAAATAGCAAGGCCTAGTCTCAATAGATGATAGATGATAGATAGATAGATAGATAGATAGATAGATAGATAGATAGATAGATAGATAGATAGATAGATAGATAGATAGATAGATAGATATAAAATCAATAATAAGATTCATTATTATTTTCTTTGACTAAATGTTTATAGGTTCCTTTGAGCTGGTTGTAATACGTGGGTAGAAACTACACTCTTGAACTATAGTTTCATATATTTATAGTTTGGCGTAGGTGGAGATTTCCTTCATTTCCTCCTTCCTTTTCTCCTTCATTTCTTTTTCTCTCTTTTTTTCTGTATGACTAATCCCATAGTAAAATAAAAATCTGTAAGATCAGTGCATTGACTCAAGAGGACAACATTATATCATTTGTCAAAAGAATACAGTATTAAGAAATAAGCAAAATTTGAAAACATGGCAAAATTCACTGTTGAATATTATGCCCTTTGAGAATAATAAAAGAGCATATTTTAAGTGCCAAATCTAAGTACTTAACTCTTTAAGACAGTGTTTCACAAAAATAGTCTAGGGATGCCAGACTGCTCATAATATCCTTTTGGGTATCTGAGATTTACGTTTTCTACTACAGAAGTGTGAGCCTAAATTATATACCATACCTCATTGAATGCAGACAAAAAAAATGAAAATCCTGTGGTTTTTATGACATATATTTAAAAAGTTTACAAGCAAATGTGAAATTATGTTCCACATGTTCCACTTGGTTTTATTTTGTTAAAAAAATGTTTTGGTTTTATAAAAGAGTATATGGGGTATATGCAATTTTTGTTAATGCTTAATGAAGTTGCTATTTTTGCAATGAAACAACAAATATATTTTAAGACTCCTTAGACTTTCTAATAAGACAATTTTTGTTTCTACAAATTTTCAATAAATATTTAATATTTTAAGAAGTTAGCAAGAACAAAAATTTAAGAACTGTAGGTGCAGAAGTAATTATCTATTTTGATGTCACTATTGAGGCTTTGGTGTTATACAGCAATGATTTATTTCTTTCTATGTAAAAAGGAACTTAAAAGAAATATAGTTTAATGTCCCACTGTGACATGCAGTGACAGAATTTGTATCTAAACTGGCAATATTACTTAAATTTATTTTGTTTATAAATATTGGTTCTTTAGCCCATGCTCAAACAGCTTTATCATTATTTTACTCCCCTCATTTGTAAGTTTATTGATCTTTGTCAGTATTATTATTATTATACTTAAATGCACTTTTTTAATGTTTAAAAGTATAATTTGACTGTGGAGCTACTGAATTTGTATTTTATGTGAATTAGAAAGTTCTTACATAAACAGACTCAAATGCAACTTGCGTTTTGGTGCATAGAGTGAATGAAAACATAGCATTTTAACAAGAATGTTTGGGTAGCTGATAGCTTTCCAGGAAAATGTATTTCTTTTGAAATTAAGGTTTATTACAAAGTACTGTTATAGAAAATGGAATAAATGTCATCTTCATGATATTAATAGAATTTTTCATTATTTAAGAAAAACGATAAACATGCGTAGTATATTTGCAACCGAATTTGGTAAAAGTAGTGCACTGTGTAACTATATGAAAATAAAATTAAGAAAGCTTCAGATTTATGTCTTCCTCAACAAGAGATAGCATATATTTACAGATTACCCACTAAAATGCCTTGAATATTTGAGGAACAAAAACTTCTCAAATTTGTTACTATCATGAAATAGTCTTTCCATTCCGATATTCATTATTATTCTACTTTGTTTTAGCCAGCTATCTAGTAAATAAATTTGGAGACATAAAAAAAATTATATCACTTGCACAAGTATAACATATTTTTTAAAGGTAAATCTGTGTAATAACATGCAAGACATCAGATTTTCTTTAAATATACAATTAGAGTAATGATCATGAACTTTGTACTAGGAGTAGAGATAAGCATATTATCAAACGAATGTCATTTCTAGCTACTAAAATTGTTATAGAAATTTCACTACTTTTGATCTTAAAATTGGACAAATCATTAGTCTAATTAGGTAGGCTAAATCTGCTGATGTCATTTGTACTTCCAAGATTGTAAATATTGATATAATTAACCAATTTTTTTTTAAAAACAGTAAGAAAGTTTTCTTAATTTTTAATTCTTTCTTGGCCATTACATGCTCCATCTTGGCACATGAGCATAGAAAGAATGACTTATTTCTAATTCTGACTGATTCACCTTCAATTTGACATTATATGATAAATGGTTAAACTATTTCTATATTCTTTAGAGTTTGAGGCAAATTAAATACTACCAACTCTAACTTGTCATTTCACAACTAAAATACCTAATCTCTTCATTTTTAATGTTTTTTTAAAGTAGTCACCAATATATTCAGTGGCAGAACTATGATTAAATTTTTATGACCTCTGTATCTACTTCTTGATTTGCCACATGACAGTTTGCTGCAAGAAATGGAGAACAGCAAAAACTATGAAGAACATCTGATATCAATACTTAGAGAAATGGGTTATTGGTAATAATGACTAGAAGGGATCTTATCAATCTAATTTTAGTGTTATCCTCCACTATAAGTTTTTGAATGACTGATAAGATATATTAAAACCTTTTTTCCCCTCTATTGAAATAAGTCATCATTCTTTAGTAACCATGGAAGCAAACATAAAAGCTTATAGAATGACTATAAGGTGAAAAACTCCAGTACCATACTGTTGTAATTACTATGGCTTTGTAATATAATCTGAAGTATGAAATAGTAATACCTCTGTTCTTTCTTTTATTGGTCAGGAGGATTTTTGATATTCGAGGTCTTTTGTTATCCCATACGAATTTCAGTAATATTAGTACTATCTCTGTAAAGAATGTCATTAGAATTTTTATTGGATTTGCATTGAATCTGTAGATTGCTTTCGGTAGAATAGCCATTTTGATAATGTTATTTCTTCCACTCCATGAGCAGGAATGTCTTTCCATTTTTTTAAGTCTTCTTTTTCTTTTGAGAATGTTCTGTAGTATTCTTTCTTTTTAATTTTCTAAAAAAAATATTTGATTTTATTCTTTAAATCACAATCACAGTAAGTGGTTTTGGGGATGCCTCCCCCTCCTTCTAGCACACCCTGTGTTCAATCAAATGCCTCTCTTTGTTGTTTGCTAGTCTGTGTTAAGTCCATTAATCTCTTTCTTTCCAGTGGCAGTGTCCTTTCACTAGGTGAGGGACTGTGTTGTTGGAACCAGGTGAAACTTGCTGAAAGGTTTTCAGTCTTAAGTCTGCATTGGGCAGCCAGTCTATATTTATTTGACATCTGTACATGTTTTCTCATTGCAGGCTGTCTTCTCCAATCCTTTTTCTGTGTTGTTTTGCTGCTTTACCTTATAGTTATTGTTTCTGGTTTATGGGGGCCTCACCCCCAGCCAGTGTCGGTGAAGAAGTTTCTTTAAGGATAAAGGTGTCTGTGAATGGCTGCTGTAGATCATCTCCTCTGTCTCAGTTTGCAGTTTTGCTGTGGGGTCAATGTTCCTACTCTTAGACCCTTCTCTCCTGTGGTGTGGAGAGGGTTGCCTTGCTCTCTTAGATAGCATATCAGAAACAAGGTCATGACTAATTCAGACTGGTGAGCAGGTAGTTGTGCATTTGTGACATCATGTTTTCAGAGTTGTTTCTCCAGTCTCACATGCACTGGTTCTCTCGATATTCCATCTCCTGTATCCAGCTCAGACTTATGGGCTGAATTTTTACCTCATCTCTCACCCCAGGTTATATGATAGGGTTTGTATTTTCTATGTTCTTCCTCCTCTTGAAGAGTAGCTGGAGTGAAAGTAAAATGAAAGGGGCACCCCCCCACCCATGCACCAGTACCTCCCTGCATGGGGACAGGTCTTGGATGGATGGGCAGGCAGGCCCCATCCCAAACTCCCTTGGAGAAGGGGCTTGGCCAAACCATACCTCAGCCCATTCAGGCTGCAGATGACTGCCCCATGCAACCATCCACTGGTGGACAGGGCTAAAACCCCACCTGACCCCCTCCCCAGGCTCTCTAGGTAGAGGGGACTACCCAGAGTTCCTTGCCATCTTGGCCCCCCCCATTGGCAAAGGAGCTCTGATGGTCCAGGACCCCAAGTGTGCAGACAGCCCTGTGGCTGCCTCTTTGTGGGTGGAGCTAGGGCCCATCCTCTGTAGTTTTCTTTGTATAGATTCTTCACTTATTTTGTTAGGTTTATTACCAGGTATTTAATTTTCAGTGGTGCATAGTCTTTTTTAAAAAATTTTATAAGAGGGCCATTGATTTCTGTGTGTTGATTTTATATCCAGCTACTTTACTGAACTGTCTTATTATTTCAATGAGTTTTTCTGTGGATATTTTTGGGTTTTCTACATTGAGTATTATGCCATCTGCATATAATGGTAGCTTCATTTCTTCTTTCCCTCTATGTATTTCTTTTATGACTTTCCCTTTCCTTATTGCCCTAGCTAGAACTCCAATACTAGGTTGAAAAGCCGTGGTGAGAGTGGGAATTGTTTTCTGGTTCCATATCTAAATTAACATGATTTCAGTTTTTGCCCATTAAGGGTGATGTTTGCTGTGGGTTTATCATAAATGGTTTTTATTATGTTGAGATTTGTTCCTATGATTTCAAGTTTTACAAGGTTTTTCACCATGAATGGGTGTTGAATTTTATCGAATGATTTTTCTACATCTATTAATATGAACATATGGTTCTTGTTTTTATCTTTGTGTGTGTTGATGTGGTGGATTATGTTTATTGATTTTCAATGTATAACTATCCCTGTGTGCCCCCTCCCCCACCAGCATGAATCCTACTTGGTCACGGTGAATAATCCTTTTTATGCAAGTTGGATTTGGTTTGCCAGGATTTGGCTTAGTATTTTTGCATCTGTGTTCATTAGGGAGATTGGTTTATAATTCTCTTTCTTTGTGCTATCATTTTTGGTTTTGGAATCAGTGTAATGTTTGTTTCATAGAATGTATTTGGTAGTTTCCCTTCTTTCTCAAATTTTTTGGAAAATTTTAATAGTACAGGTATTATTTTCTCTTTGACTATTTGGTAAAATTTATTTGTGAAACCATATGGTCCTGGGTTCTTACTTTATGGAGAGTTCTCATGGAAGCCTCAATTTTACTGCTTGTGATTGGTCTGTTTAAGTTCTCTATTTCTTCTTTGTTCAATTTTAGATGACTGTATCATTCAAGGAATTTGTCCATCTCATCCAGGTTGTTCTGTTTGTAAAAACAATCAGATGAATGGAAAAGAACTGAGTCTCAGAAATAAAACCACACAAATATAGTCAACTAATCTTTGACAAAGGAGTGAAAAAACATACGTTGGAACAGGAACAGCCTCTTCATAAATAGTGCTGGGAAAACTGGACCAAGGCATGCAAAAAAATAAACCAAGACATCTCCCTCACACCTTGCACAAAAACTAACTCAAAGTGGATAAAAAACTTGGAGGTAAAACTTGAAATCATGAAATACATAGAAGAAAACCTGGGCAAAACCCTCCATGAATTACACTTCAGAAATCCATTTCTGGACACTTCTGCAGCTGGCAAAACAAATAAAGGAGAACATAAACATCTGAGAGTACATCAAACTGAAAAGCTCCTGTAGAGCAAAAGAGACTATAACCAAAATAAAAGAAACCCAACTAAATGGGAAAAAGTTTTTCCCCTACATACAAGTGATTAGGGTCTAATAAGAAAGGTCCATAGAGAACTCATGCAATTTAGCAAAAATAAAGCAAAAGTCCAATCAAAAAATGGGGGAGAAGAACTTTAGACTCTTCTCCAAAGAGGAAATACAAATGGTTAGTAGGCAGGCATATGAAAAAAATGCTCCACATCACTAATAATCAGGGAAATACAAATCAAACCACACTGAGATACCATCTTATACAAGTAAAATGACCCTGCCCCCCAAACAAACAAACAAACAAACAACAAACAAACAAACAAAAAAACCATGAGCAACAACAAGTGCTGGTGTGGATGTGGAGACACTCTTACACTGCTGGTGGAATGCAGACTGGTTCAGCCACTATAGAAAGCTGTTTGGAGACTCCTCAAACTACTAAAAATGAAACTACCATTTGATGCAGCAATCCCACTCCTTGGTCTCTACCCAAAGGATACAAAAACTTAATTCAAAAGGACACCTGTACTTGAATGTTTTTGAAGAACTATTTACAATAGCTGGGATATGGAAACAAACCAAATACTTTGGTTTATTGAAGAACTATTTACAATAGCTGGGATATGGAAACAAACCAAATACCCCAAAACTAGTGAATGACTGGAAAGGATGTGATATATTTACACAATGGACTTAGTCATCAATCAATGAAGACAAATTTATGTCATTCACAGCAATATGGATGTAGCTAGAAGAATTCATGTTAGCAGAAATATGTCAGAATGAAAAAGAGAAATACAGAATGATCTCACTTATATGAGGGATATAGGAAAAATAAACAAAAAATGGACAAGAAAAATTTAAAACTGCCAACAAAACTGAAGTATTGAATGAGAGGGGGAGGAGGTTGGGATCATGGGAGGGAGAGGACACAAGTGATGGGTTTGATGGGAGGGCCTTTTGTAGACAATGATGTTGTATATATATATATATATATATATATATATATACACACACATATATGTGCATATACACATATACACCTATATATATACATATATAGGTGCATATACATATATACACCTATATATATATACCTATATATATACATATATATATGTATATATATAGGTATATATGTATATGCAATCAATAAAAAACTTGATAGAAAGGTGAAAAGCACTGAAAGCAAATTAAAAATATAATAATAAGTAAACTGAAGGCCATATAGAGCATGAACCTGAGGAAAATTTCCCTGTATTTGAAATAAGAATACTCAGGAAATTGGATTACAATTGAGAATATAATATAATATAATAAATAAGAATATAATAAATAAGAACTAGGTGGCAGGATTAGTGAAAATGATAACAAATACAGATTTTGAAAGACTGATAGGTCAGGAAGACAGAGTTGGTGATAGAAATGATTGAAATTCGATGGTAATATCCAGAAAATGAGACCAGAAATTTAGAGGTATTAGAGAGATAATTTGTGGTAACATCAAAATCCATCTTTTCACCTTGTTTTAAGAGTAATTATTTTACAAAATATGTTAGAAATTCATATCCTTAGCTGTGGAGGAAACAATGAGATCCATATCATCTGTGGGATTTGGAAAATCTGGAGATGATACCAGAGCTTTTTTAAGAAGCCCAGTTGCTTCTAACATGTTCTGTTGACCATTCTCTTTTCCAAGGCTTATCCTCATTTGCTGTGTGAGAAGACTATGATAAAATAAACAGATCAAACAACAAACACATGCCTGGAATTGAACAGAGATATTATAGAGTGAATCTTTTTTTCAATCTTACCAACTAGTTCTCTTTAATATAATTTATGACTCATTTTGAACTTGAGTTTCTTTATAAAGTGAAAATAATACATTTATGTAGGAATAAAACATTTTTTTTCTACTGACTAACTTAAATATTAGAGTTGTTTTTAAAGACTGAATTCAGGATTACATCAATATGGTTTGATTAGAAACATTTTCCACTAACTTTGAACTTGTGAGAAATGTGGGCAGGCCCATCAATGAATCCATGCCTTTCTTAACTACCTGGTATGCAAAGATAGGGAGGGTCTGAAATAATGAAGGCAACAATCAGTGACCTGCAGGTGACTTAAGTAATGAATAAAGTTCCCGTAAATATGAATATGGCCACCTGCTGCACATCTGGAAATAATAGCTAAGAGAAAAGTAGATGACTCATTTAAAGATGAGGAATGGAACATTACATTGACTAATACACAATTTTCAACCCTAAAATAACAGTACATCAATTCAAAAACCAATTCTCCATGTCTAAAAAGTAAATTAGCACTTTTTGAAGGGGTTTCTAAACACTCTGAGTTTGGAAGAAATAATTTATCATTTTCATTTATATGTAGAGTTTCCAGATAATGAAATGCAATACCCTTGGATGGAGATTTCTTATAAAAATTTCATCTCTTATCAACCAAATCTTTTATTCTAAAATAAAAGTGTTGCATTTTTTTTCAGTAAAATGTGGTTTCTTCAATAGTTAGAATTCAGTGTCTGCAAGAGATGAATGAAAAGAAACTTAATTGCTAGAAGGGCAATGTATCAGAAGGAATGGAAAAGAATGAGAGATTTGACTCATGCATGTTTCCTTAATTTTTACAGGTCTACTTTCTCATGACTACCTTTAACCTATTTTCTCATATGTCACAAAAATCTATAATTAATCTCATACATTTTCTGCTAATTATTAATTTGCTTTTGTACCTACGTCATATCACTAACCTCATTCCTTTGATAGTTTCCCAAAATCAAAGTATTAGAGAGATGCTTACCTCAAAAATAACACAAGGTCATGAGTCATTTTCCAAAATATTGTCCATTATCATCATCATCATCTATGCCAACTTTTATCCCCTTATACATATGCTAATGCTTTGTTAAGATGAGTTCTTAAATAAAAATGTGAAATTTCATAATACAGTTATGCAATATTCATGAGATCAATATATTTGCTTAAAGAGTTGATATTCTTGCAAAGTTACTCTCATAATATATAGACAAATCTCCCATATTTTCATGTCTTTTTGTCCACATATACTCTTATCAAATGCATGCAGCATGCCAGACTGTTGGTGAGAGTACTCCTTTATTTTTACTTAAAACATTGCTCACATATTTGAATACTATAATATGAATAAAAAGAGGAAAGTTATTCCTAGGTATGTAATATATATATATATATATATATATATATATATATATATATATATATATATGCACAACACAGTTAGAATTCCTATACTAACTAGTCCCTACAGCTATTAGTATATGTAAAATGTCATCTATGTTTGACCTCATAATGAGTTACTAATAGAATTCTGTGATTTTTAAAGAAATTTCCATTTAAGTAAACATACTAAAAATTCCCAGATGTGTATTCAAGACACATGACAGTCATGTTTTCCAGAAAATTTGTTTTCAGGCAGTTCAGGCATGCAAACTTTCATTGGAGAGGGCAAGCATAAACACCTGACTAGACTTCTCTGATTGGAGCAAATCACTCACTACTTTAGCCATCAGCATCTTTCCTCTTTTCAAAATTTAAGGGAGAAGACAAATGGAAATAAATGAAAACTAGTGCATTGGTAATTTAGTCATGACTGGAGCAATTCAAAATTACTATTTAACAGCAATTCTGATTTGGTCATATACTTAAATCAAAATATTCTCATTGGAGCCATCATCCACTAAATGAGATATATTAATAAGTGTTATTTTAAAAAGCAAAGTTTAATTGAATACAAAATATAAGAGAGCATCTTTTTGCCATAGATAATTTTTACTTTCTGCAGAGAAAGGTGTATTCTCATACACAGGGAAATAAGAGGTTTTCAAAAAACCAGATTCCAAGATGAAATAGACTATTTTTATTTTTAATCTCTCAGTGACACCAAATCTAATATATCCATGCCCTCTTCCCTAAAAGATCATTCTAATATCAAATATATTCTAATAAAAAACAAGTAGTACCTGAAAAGATTTTGTTGTTGTCTCTTTCTCATATAAAAAATCTTCTTGGATATGTGAAATTCTTCCCTCAGAAAGTTTACATTAGTCAGTGCAAAATATAAAATTTCTTGCTTATTCATGCTATATTTAAAAAAACTAAATTTTCTTATTGAATTGAAAATATCTTACCACTTCATACCCACATATTTTATGAAGTGACAGAGAATGGTGGAGATTAAGAGAAATAGAAACTTCAAAATATCTAGTTTGGAAAATAAAAGATGAAATAATATATAATGAAAAATAATAAAGATTTGCCTGTAAAGGAAGAAATACTAAAAAGAGGGCATCTGTAAAAATTAGAATACTTCACATTTTACAAATTTTACTTAAGCACATGAAAATATTTCACTTAAATAGTAAATAAAATCAAACTAAAAAGTATAAAATAGCTTGAATAAACTGTGGCATATATGTTTAATGGTATTTTTTATGTAAATGCTACTCAGTTTTATTTTTTTTAATGAAATAGTGTTGCTTGGGACAAAAAATGGTGGATCATAAGGTCATTAGACTACATTTCATCCATTTGTAGAATTAAATAACCAAAGAAAACAAGTTGGAAAAGCACAACAAAAGCAATTCTTACACTTTGTGAAAAATATACTGGTTACTGAAAGAGATGAAGAGGAGGTAGCAGGGTATGAACTCTGAAATTGTAAAGCAGGGTGAGTAAAGCATGTGTATATGAGGAGATGTGGGAGATAAATTAATTAATTAATCTGTCAATAGTAAAAGAAAAGCACAACAAAATTAAATGTGAAAATATACACACAGTTGGTCATTTCAACATAGAAATTATGCAAATATATTTAAAACAAGAACTTCATTACAGGAGGAACAAGCAAGCATGCAAATGCACTAAATGTTTTCAGAAACATGTCTGTGATATTGACATTTTTTTTCTAGATGCCCGTATGTGTTGCAAGGTATAAAAACTGAATACTCATGTGCATGTGATATTTTAATTCTATCATTCCCAGCATCCTAGAGAAATTAGGTTTCCAATGTGGGTGAATGAAATACAAATATAAAATAAATTGCATAAAAATCATATAATCCACATCTTAATTTGCAAATATTATCATAAATTACTTTCTATATTTGGAAATTTAGCAAACAAGCAAGAACTCTCTACCAGTTTTTATAAAAAATGTCCTAGAAATAATAGGTTATCACCAAACAAAAACAGCTCTAATTATTGGCTCAGATAGAACTCCCACAAAATGAGATAGAGATAGATTTCTTATTCCATATATGAATAAGAAAATATGCAATATAAATCTGTGACATCCTGATGTAAAATGGCAAGGAATCTCTTGAAGAATACCCATGTGGTCACTAGCATCCTGAAAGATGGAAGGAACAGGGAAGAACACTATTATTCCCATGGATTAACTTGTCTAAAAAAAGCTAGACAAATACAATGGCTTGCTGCCAAAAATCACTTTGTCCCATTTTCAATTTCCCTCTCACTCCAATACCTTTCCCAACTTTCTCTTTAGAACTTCTCAAGGCCCCTGGATGTTTCTGATAAAGGGAATTATAGACCCTGAGGCCAGACTTGTTGAACCTGGAGTTGTAGATTCAGGCTCCATCCTGCCATGAGATGCCCACAAGAATGGCACGACTACAAAGCTGTGGCCAGTTGATGCTTACAATTAACAGCAATAAAATGGAACACACTCAGACAGACTAAAGATATTTGCTCAAGCTCACATCTGTGCCTTCTCAGTCAATAAACTTTTATTCTTTCGTTCTCAAATCCCAACTGTAACATCTTCATAGAACCCCAGCCTTGGCACCTTGGAGAGTAAGTCCTGCAGATAAAGAACTTCCTGGAGCTCTCTTTCCTTGTTCTGTTGCTAGTCAATTCCTTGTCTGCCCTCACTGGTGTCTGTGGAGTCCTTTTACAATCATGACCAAATTGTCTTCAGAGTCCCCTTTATACTTCAGAGAGTCTCCATTATTGATCTATCCCTCTTACTACCAGGAGGTCACACAATGGGCAGAGATGGAATTCTTCAGACTTCATCACTTGTGTAACTGATGGATGAGACAAGACTTATGGGTCTTCTCCCTTCAAGTAAAGGTAAAATCATGTCAAGAAGAAACAGGAAACTGAGAAGAAACATCTATCATATGCCAAAAGGCATATGCTTAACAGCACAACATCTAAGTCCATAAATTATCTTTTTAACCATAAATTAATAATAAAATAATTTATTCTTGAAACATGAGGTCATTTATTCTGTGTTTAGCAATTTCTTGCAAATTTCACCTGGCAAAAATGCAGCATCATTTAGTGAGGAGGTATTACTTTTTTTCTTATAAAAAATAGCAAAAGAAGCAAAAGAACACACCCAGATCTAGGTAGAAATGATCCCTAACTCATATCAGCTTCTTTTATTTAGACAAGTGGACTTTTAGAAGCTATTACTGCAGATAATGCACATGGAAGAATTTTTTTAAATTGACTGTCTTCACACTTCATATTTAAAAACACATTATTACATATATGTAAACTAAGCTACAGATCTACTCTCAATCTGAAAAACATTATTATCATATCAACATGCCAGCCAACACAAGAGCCATGGTTTCTCAATATGTAGAACAAGTCAGAAAGCAAAATTCAGTAAGGAGAAAAACTGTAGACATGCAATCAAACCCAACAGGAAATAATCCATCACCACCAAAGAAAAGACAATGTCCAGAAAACACCAAGGAAGACATTGAAGAAATGACGTGTATCTCAGACAAAGAATCCAAAATCAATGTTAAAAGCAATCCAACAGGTAAGAGAAGAATCAGACAAAAAGGAAAACAAAATGATAGAAGCATTTAATGCACTAAGGGAAGAAGTCGAAAAAAATATAAAAAAGAAAGTATCAATATATATAACTTAATCAACAAACTGTAGAATGAAAATGAATCTTTAAAGGTGAAATTAAAGGAGACCCAGGATTTAAGATTTGCAATAGATTAACTCAAAAATGCAAGGAAACATGATGGACACAGATTAGATGAAATAGAAAAATGAATCAGCACACTTGAGGATACAGAAATAGAGAGGACAAAGAAAGAAAAAGAGAAAAACAAACTAAGAAGACTAAAGAAAACCTCAGCGATGTGTCAGATTTCTTAAAGAAAGGAAACATAAGAGTAATAGGAATCTCAGAAGGAGAGGAGAGAGTCATGGGAACTGAAAGGCTTTTTAATGTAATAATAGAGGAGAACTTCCCAAATCTGAAGAAATGGAAATAGACATACAGGAAGAAAAAGGACACCAAACTACTTTAATGAAAGAAAAGCCACAGCAAAACACAGCATAAAACTTCTAAGAACCCAAGATAAGGAAAAATTAATGAAAATGGCTTGAGAAAAGAAATAGAAAACCAACAAGGAAAAATCCATTAGGCTGACCTCAGTTTTCTCTGAAGAGACATTCCAGGCAAGGAGAGAATGGAGTCACATCTACAAAAACTCTCCAAGAAAAAGTGTCAGCCAAGAATACTACATCCTGCAAAGCTATCCTTCCTCTATGAAAGAAAAATTAGAACCTTCAACAAGCAAAATCTTCAGAAATCCACTGTCACTAAACCCCCACACCGATAAATTTTACAGGTGGCTTCAAGATTGAAGCCATAAGATGAACAAATAAACAAACACAGAAACAAAAAAGAAACCAAATAAAAAACCCAAAATTACCACCAGAAACTGTTAGAATCTGAAACATCAATAATCATCCTAAATGTCAATGGTCTAAACTCAGCAATGAAAAGGCAAAGAGTTGCAGACTGGATCAGAAAACAAAACCCAGGATTCTGTTGCCTCCAAGAAACACATCTGATCTCTAAGGATAAGCATAGACTGAAGGTGCAGGGTTAGAAAAGTACACTACAAGCAAATGGCCCCCACAAAAAATCAGAGATTGCCATTCTTATATCAGACAGAGCAGACTTCAAATTAAGAAAAGTGACAAAAGATATGCACTATTACATATATGTGACATTAAAATAATTCTAATTCTTTTCTCTCAAAAAGGGATGAAAACCATGTTGCTTATTACTTTTTTCTCTCTAGTTAGTTTTTCATTGAGGTAAATTTGATATAGTCTTGATTAACTGTGAATCCTAATTCCATTATTTTTCTGTTCCATGCCAAGTTCTTTGAGTACTTGGGCCCAGGTTCTGATGAGCTGTAAACACTAAGGTGATACTGTGGTTTGTTATGATATGTAAACCTGACACTGAATATCTTGAAAATATGAGATCCAACTGCATCCCAAATTGAGATCTTTCCATCAATGGTACATTATAACTTCATTTCAGATTGAAAAACTTAACTTGTCACATAGTGTGAGGAGCTTTGCATCTGAATCTGTTGCTTCAACAGGAGGCTAAAGTCACTGATCAAAAGGTGACATATCACCAGACTGCCAATAGAGAAAAACTGCTCACTCATCTATGTGGAGATAAACTTGCATGAAAAATGGAAGGGAGAAGAATCTCCCAAAAGCTGTTTTGTCAGATAAGTGGACTTATCTATAAGGGGATTATTGAAATCATTTTAAGTCACAAAAGGAAAATATTTTGGGAATCACAGTTGCAGCCCGTGGCATTAATTTATATCTGGATTATGAAATGTAGAACAATTCCAATTGTCAAATGAGACTCTATTTGAGCAATTCCCCAAATCTAGGAGAGTTTATTATTCAAACAGAAATGCAAATACATCTAGTTGTCAACAGCCTGAATTTTACAGAATAGTACTGACCACCATGGTGTTAAATATAAAAGTGAAAAGAATTAGTATCAGTATGTGTACATCTAAAAGGTTTTAAACTAGTTTAATAACAGAAGGTATAATGTGTTAGGCAATTCTTTGTTTACTATGCCACAGATATAAAGACATCTTTTCTAGTCATGTATTTAAGATTTTGTGGATTAGAGAATGATCATAGTATTGAAATCACAGTTATGATCTATGGAGTCCTTGTCTTTACGAAAGAATACAGAATACTGCATAATAAGAGATTATCAAATAGGGCATTTGTAAATGGAAAGAGAATATAAATGTGGACTTGTCAAATCCCCAGTTAGAGCAAATTTGAGTATCTGTGGGGTTGTGTTAAAAATAGAGGAAGATATATTTCATCTAGCTAAGCTACCTCAGAAGATAAATTGCAATCAATTTATTTTATTCATTTTGATTAAGACTACACTACTCAATAGAATGAACAAACTGAAAAGTTCTGTGTGGAATGTATTGCTACATAGAAAAAGGGGAGTGACATCTTTTATTATTCAATGAATAATACACTATTATTAAGCATATTTTGAAATGATCTGTTAACATTTTTCTATGAAGTATTTACTTCTTTGCATTGCTGAAGGGCATGAGGAATATATTCTCATTTAAATTTTAATTACTTTTTAAGTGAAATGAAAATGATTAAATTATGTACTATTTTTATAGGAAAAATGGTTTCCCTAGAAGTAAAAGCTAGAAAGAACACTTTCCTTTATATCAGATTCTTACATTTTTTTTTTGTACAGTACGTGTGGAAGAGATTTAAGTTATTTCAGTTTTCATTGGCATAAAAAAGTCTAACAGTTTTCCAGAATCCAGTAAAATAGAAAAAACAGAAAATTGTTTATTAGAATTTGAAGTATTCTTTTTTCTTGGCAGTTTTAACTGTGACTTAAAGTTCAGAGGTGTGTTGAAAATGGGGGTGTTACATACCATATCATTTACAGTTGCTGCTTAAAACTATCAACAATTTAATGTTCTCAAGTTGCAAAAAAAAAAAAAAAAGCTTTCTGTACCTCTGTTGAAATGATTATATCATTTTCACCTTTTATTTTGTCTACTATGTCAATGTCCAATATTGTTTTTATTGTTCTTACTTTGTAATACATTTCTCTAAATTACCCCTCCATTTTGTTTCAAATGTTGGCATTTAATGTTTCCATAGGGTTGTGTAGTTCTTTTTAGTGTAGTTAGAGTATATAGTATTAATCCATTCAACTATGGGTGGATAATTATGTTGTTTCTATGTGACCTAATGATTGTATACAATGTTACTATGAATGTTCTGGAACATGGTATTTTTGTGGTGAGGACTTCATTTTTTGGATATATGCCCCAATATGTGATGGTTAGGTTCTACAGTATTTCCACTTTCAGCTTTTACAGTAACCTAAATTGCTTTCCACACTGTTTGTAACTGTTTACATTCCTACCAACCACAAAATTGAGATATTTTCTCTTCATAGACTGCCATCACTTGTTTTTTTTTTGTTTTTTTTGTTTATTTTTTTTTGTATCAGTTTCATTGTGGATTTTGTCTGGTATTTTTTATTTGAAGCAGCTAGATTTTCCATTTTTAGGTATTTTTGTTCACATATCTGTAGCATAATTTGGGCATTTATGATGTTTCTCCTTTTAAAGAAAGTGACTCTTTTAATTATTAGCTTTTCAGAGCTTTATATGGTTTCAGACTTTCTGGATTTGTGTATGTAATAATAAATAAATAATAGTAAGTGATAGTAGATTATCTAATAAGTAATAGTATATTATTGAATCTAGCAGTTGCTGAGTCAGAAGATGACAGGGGTGTCTGAAGGGGCCCAGTCACTGGTGGAACTGGTAGAATATGGTGTCTGCTCTACATCAAAAAGATCAGAAAAAAATGAATGTTGGGGAGGGTATAATAGAAAAGAAACCCTTCTTCACTGTTGGTGGGCGATAGATTGGTCCTTCCCTGATAGAAAGTATGGAGGCTTTCAAATATTAAGAACAGATTTGCCATATTATCTAGCAATTCCAGTCTTGGATCTCTAACCAAAGAATACAAATTATTAATCCAAGGTGTACATTCACTATTACATTCATTGCAGCATTATTTACAACATCCAAGGATGGAAATAGCATAAGTGTTCTATGAGAGACAGGTGGATTTAGAAGATATGGTATATATACAAAATGGAATACTATACAGCTCAAGCAAAGATTAACTCTTGTCATTCATGACAATGCAGATATATTTGGAGGGGTTGATACTAAGTGAAATAATTCAGATGGAAAAAAAAGATGAGATGATTTTACTTGTTTGTGGAATATTGGGAAACAAAACAAAGGATCTGGCTAAAACAAACTTCTAATAAATCTTAGAAATCTGATTTTAAAGATGAGAATACTGGAGGGGAGGAGGAAAGTAGAAAGCAAGGGTAGGAGTGGCTCTAATGGACAAAGATGGAGTTCTCTTGGTGGTTATGGGTATGGGAGATAACACGCATCTCAAGATGTATAAATGTATACCTCTAAATAATATGCACTATTATAGTCAATGTTATCTCCATTTAAGAAATAATAATAATAATAATAATAATAAAACCTTCAAGGAAAATAATTTCTTGTTCTAGGTAGCTTCTCTAATCTTTGTTAAAGTGTACAGGTAAAATCTTAAATTAGATAACATAGAATGCATATCTTAAAAAAAAGAGACCAACTTAAAATTTTTTTGAGAGAAAATACATTGCAAAGTGTGACTTACCTATTTCAAGAGTCACTATAATTTTCTAGATTTTTAATTATAAGTGTCAACTTGAAGAGGATCAAAGAGAAACTTCAGAACCAAATCAGACTATTGAAAAGCACACATCTTTCCAAGTATGATGATCTATAATCAATGTCAATCATTTGAGAAAGACTATATACAGAAGCTCACAGGAAATGTGCAATGATTTCCTTCCACTACTTTCATGACTAGAAACTGTTATTAGATTCAATGAAAGATTGTATTTTGGCATGGTATAGATGATGATTATGATGATGATGATGATGACGATGATTTCAGATATGACAGAAACTCAGATACTCCTGAAAAAAACTGTATACAAATGGAACAATAAAATATATACTTTAGATTAAAACAAAAGAATAAATGCTTTTTATTATAATCTACTTTGTGGACTGATTTTTGTTTTCTTGTAGAAATATTAACTGCCAAACATTAACCCAAGCTTTTGTTTCCTTGTTTGTTTGTTTGTTTGTTTTTTTCCATGTTCAGAGCTCTGGGTTAATGTTTATAATTAATATTTAATTGATTTAAGTACTTGCGTATGCACACAATACAGTTTTCTATATCCTACTATATTTCTCTGGTTAGCTCACTGTAACAATCCTGAGACAATACATTTGATATTATCTATTCTTATGTAATAAACCACTTCAAAATTTAGTGATTTAGATCAATAATTTATCATTAATTATTTGAGTATTTCTATTGATTGCCTTTGCTCCCGTTGAGTAGTTTTCTCCTTCAACTATAGACTGATGATATCTGAGAGCAGAGAAAACTGAATTCTTAAGTCTGCTGAACAATCAAATTGGGTTTCATACTCAAACTTTTGGTATTTTAGTGATATCTTTCCTTTCTCTTCATGGTATTTCATCCCCTAGGAATCCTCTATATGACTTTGCTCTATCTAGCATGAAGAATTTCAAGAGTCATTCATGTGGACATTTTCCAGGAAGAGGAATCTGTGGTTGTATGCCCAGATAAAGGGAACATTTGGAACTGGCAAAGTCTCTTTGGCCACATTTTATTGGGATCCAGTAACTGATCATCTCAGAGAGAGGAAGGTTAAAAACAGATATCAGTTGTTGATGGGAAAGAGATAATGTCACATGGAGGAATGATGAAATGAGAGATACTATGTCCCTGTTCAGAATACTGTCATCTGTTCACTATTATTATTTTTTTTTTAATTTATGAACTCCTCCTTGCTAACTTCTTTGTCTATACTCAATAATTTTAATTTTTGACTTGATAGAGACTATTGGAGGCATAAGGTTGATGCAACACCAAAGTTAAATCACCAATATGTTTCTTTTTCTCTTTTATTATAGTGAGAAAGGACCAACCCTCAATATATGATAAAGATTTTCCTACATTAAATCTTAACTCCTTGTCTTATCATTTACTTTGCAAGATCTTTGAGCTTCCTTTGTCAATCACCAAATTATTTTTTAATATAACACAACTTAATTTTCCTTTGTTGTTAAAACAAGCACACATTCAATAAAACAAAGAAGAGGTTTCTCTGAGTCCAATGTACCTAGAGATATCCCAGATGATACAATGTTTTTATAGCTCCTATGTTTCACCACAAATATTTTTGAATGACTTGCCTCTTCATAAGCAGTCTATCCTAAAAGGTTTTGTTCCTAGAGTTAAAAAACAAACAAACAAAACAAAATATAAACAAATAAAAACAAAAAAAAAATATCTGCAGCTTCCAAATTCAAAGAGTAGTTTTTAGCCTGTACCATATCATATTCGAAATCTCAGTTCTCTGACAAATTGAACCGTTTATTATGACTTACAGGCACTAAACTATTGCTGTTTCACTTAAGTGTCTTAGAAAAATTTTAGAGAAGTTGATTTTCTTGTGTTTACTCAAATTTTCCCTAAACTTCAATAGGATTTGACAACAAAAGGGAGGACAATTTCCTCCAATGGTCTAGTCATTTGTTCAATTTCCTTTTACCTTAAGAGGATTCATCCCAGGACCTCTCTTAAAGCTTTAATAGAATTTCCATTGTTCATATATACCTGCAACAGAACAGTTTTGAGTCATAGTTTTAGCTAAGGTTGTACAAGTGAAAAACTGGGGAGTACAAAAATAATTAAATAAAACTAGGAAGAAACATATTTCAATTTCTTAGGAAAGAAATTCTGATATAATCATGCACTTTTTCAAAATAATCATTTTATCAAAAGTTTATTGAACTTCACTTTGGTTTATATTTTTATTCAGTTCATATTGAATTTAATTCATTTTGCTCATTATATGTCAATAATCAACTTACATCATCATTTCATCTTTATATAGATATTAAAGCATGGTTACATAGTCATTTCTTCTTTATTGTATTAATTTCTTCCAATATAGTTTCTCTTTATTTCACCATTCTATAGGATTTCTGTTAGACTATATACTTGACTTTCAACATCGATTTTTCTATGATGTTTTTTCCTTTCAGTTTGTATGTAGAAACCTAGAATATATTCTTCCTCACACTGTACCTATGCCAGGAGAATGAATTAGCCTACTTTAATCCATGAATTGGCTTAGTGTAAGCAACCCACAATTCACTCTATGATGAAATTCAGTTCTCTTTCTTTAGAGACTAGACTCTAAGTTAGACTAGAATGCCACTTAATGGAAATGGTGAGGAAATGTTCAGTATATTTTTTTGACAGATTTCTTTATGGATAAAGACCTGCTTTCTCTATTTATATTTATTTTCTCTTTATTCTGATCTATTTTTGACTGAGACGTGACCTTCATTTTCTCCAAAGTCATTCCTTCATTTCCATATTCAGTTCAATGTATGCCTTTGGGGATTTTGTTCCATTATTTCCTTTTCCTGCTCTGCTCCTCAGAAATGTCTCCATGAACTCCTTTAACTGTGAAAATGCTTGTGCCTTTCTAGCTCTAAAAATAGTTTCCTCAAGCTACTACATAGAATAATTTTATTATAATTCGTATCAATTGTCCTTACCTATCATTTAAGTCTTTGTGCTTATTAGTCTCTTTGATTTCAGTTTTTTTTTTCTCATTACAGTGACTTCACAAGGACAACTTATATTGAATGTTTAGAACCTTTGCCCCTCCCCCTCAAAAAAACTGGATAATATCACTTATATGTGGAATATATATAAATTGAACAAAAGGAAAAGAAACAGTAAAAACTAACAAATTAACTATAGAAATGAAATATCCAGCAAAGAAAGGAGAAAAATGGAGGTGAATCAGGGAGGTGAAAACACCAGGGAAAATGGTAAAGGGTTATAGATATATAACTTATATACCTATATATGTCCTCTGGTCAGGAGAAATATAGGGGAATACAGTGTAAGTAAACAAACAAACAAACAAATAAAATCCTTGTCTTTATCAATTTTTCAGTAATATTTTGTAAAAGGTCACAATTTCCAGATTGCTAACCATCTACATAGTGCAGAGTTAAACTTTACAGTATAAATATGTAGACTTTAAAATTCAAACAAATTCATTCTTTGGATATATATGGAGTTCAAAGAGTTGAGGGTAGTAAGTTTGCAGAAAAAATATTTAATTACTTTTCAAAAATTGTTTCCTATAAGATAAATAATATAAGAAACAAAAATTAAGGATCACTGATTTAAAGAACAAATATTTAGAACTGAAAGCAAACTGAAAAAGCACAAGTCCCATTTGAGTTATATGGCTCTGCTCCATTGTTTCATAAAATCAATAAAAGATGGCCAGAGTTTTACAACATGAGAATACTTTAAAAAAAAAGAAGGAACTATTTCACCAAAATACCCATGAAACATTTAAGCATAAATAACATTTCCTTGACTGTGAAAAAGCAATAGAAAAAGTGACAGGATATCTTCCCACATCAGACATTATTGAAAGATTTGTTTTGAATAGCATTTCTACATAATGTGTGAGAGTCCTTTATGTTCTACCTTTATGTTCTAGTTCAAAGTATGACATCATCTTCATTAAATTTTTCTTTTTTCTAGAAACAGTTATTACAATAAAAGAACATATGCCTTATATAGGAAATAAACAGAAGTGAAAGAAAATACAGTGATGTGTCCCTGTAAGCCTATGAAGCAGCTGGTACCAGGGATCATGGTTCGAGTCCCACTCGGGGCAACACAGAGAGACCTAGTCCCCCCAAAAATAGCTGGGCGTGGTGACACATACCTGTAATCCCAGCTACCTGGGAAGCTGAGGCTGGGGATTGCTTGAGTCTGTGTACCTGATGTTCCATGGGCAAAAATAGTGAAACCTAATCTCAAAAAAAGAAAATGTGCATTTAAGGATATTGATCTCATAATTATTTCTAAGTGGTATAAGGTAGCAAAATTTTTCTTGTCATCAAAATCAACACAGAGAAATTATGACATATATACATCATGGAAAAGTATGCAACCCTTAAAAAGAGAAGCGCTCATTGCTCGAGTTCAGTGAAAGCAATAATTTGAGTAACTTTTGGATGCAAGAGCAGCGTCTTGAAAATCTGAAATAATTCCATATTTTAAATAATTTCATATTTTTAATTCAATAATTCAATATTAAATATTTATTTAAATAATTTAAAATGTTAAGTGTTCCAGTAAATTTTATGAGCAACTTAATTGGGATGTGGAGTGCCCAGACATTTGCTGACATTTTAGTAGGGATATGCCCATGAAAATGTCCCTGGCTCAGATTGACACTGAATTGTAAACTGAGTGGAGTAGACAGCCTCCCTCCCTATATGTAGACCTTACATACAATAAAAAGGCTAATTTTCATGAGAGTATGGGGGAATATCTCCAGTATAACTCTACTGAATAGAATATCATTGTTCTTTCCTTGAAACTAAAACAAAAATGTTGACTGTAATTAATCAGCTGTCATTCTCATTAGAACTACAGCACAAACTATCCCAGATTACCAGTTTGCTGATTGTAAATGTCGGAACTTGTCAACCTCCATAATCTCATGTGCCTAATATATGTGTATGCCTATTTTTTTCCATGTTAAACACAAGAACTCGATCTTTCTCTAATTCTCTGGAGAAATGTGATTAATACAATAACCCAAAATATCAGACTGCAGAATCAGGTTCACACAGATTAACGACTGCACAGAATTTAATTTTACAAACAATTATAAGGTGAAAACAGAAAAGGGAGGTGTCAGAGACACAGACTCAGCTCACCAGGAGTTTTCTCATGACACTGAGTATGTTGTAGAACAGAATAAAATGTGAGGTTTCCAGACAGTGATTGTGGTCATATAAGTAATTTAAAAAAAAAAAATTGAAAATCCATCAGAGTAAAAAACTATCTCTATCGTTCCTAGATGTTCACAAGTTTACATGGCATTTTCAAAAGTCATGCTTAGCAAACACCATTAAATTCTGTCTCAGAAACCTATAATTATCATGTTTACAAGGAACATAGAGATCTATAATTACCATGTTTACAAGGAACATACATCAGGTCACCTGAACTTCTTATTTCCTGGTGACACTCCTCAGATCTGAGACTACATAGTATATCTGACACTTTCAGCACTGATTTCCAGGTGTTCATATGGTTTTTGAGGGCAGTTGAAGCAACAACACACAGAGAACCAGTATTTAAATATTCATAACTTTCAAGAAAAAGCAAATAGATTTAATTATGTAAAATAATTATGAAGTGGCCATAACTGCACTTTCTTCTTCTTTTCTTTTTTTTAAAATAAATTTTCCTTTCTTTTCTTTGCTCTTTTGTCCAGGATTGTCTCGAACCCGTGGACTCAAGTGATCCCCAGCCTCAACTTCCAAGATAACAAGGATTATAGTTGCACCACCATGCCTGGCTAGGATATAACTGCATTTTAAAATTTTATTTTCCTGTATTTGTTATTGTATATTGCATGTTATAAGTATTCTATAAAAATATTAAAATAATTCACAAATCTGCATTTCAGACAATAGCAAAAGAACTTGATATTGTCTTATGTCACATATAATGCACAACATTTTAAAATTAAATGGTGTCCTTACTTGCAAGCAAGTAATTCTGTTGAAAAAGATTCAGTGGAATGAGTTACCCTGAGAATAATAGATTTCACTAAAGATTTTGGGGCCCTAATTTACCATGGACATTAAAACAAGAATAAAACAGACCAGAAAAATAATCTCAGTCTTTACTTCATAAATTGCCTTGGGAATGTGCTATGAATATTGAAATCATGAACATTATCATTTTTTCCCACTGTGCATGCAAATCGTATCTTAGATTCACATTGAAAATATTCATTGTGCTCAACTTCATTATCTCACAGTTTAAGTCTAAAGGTCCATATTTATAATTAAGAGTGTTGTAAGAGAAAGTTGAAATGCTTTTCATACTATCTGATAGAAAAAGAAGAAAATATATGTAAATTTCTTTAGGTAAATCAACATCATATCTCCTAAAACATAGAGCATGGCAAGTAAGAAAGTTTTTTTAAGCTAATGAGCAAAAAAGGTGAATAACATTTAAGTTTTTCTAATTCTTCCTCTCCTTCCTCCAGCTTCTTTCTGTTCTCTCTTCACCTTCAGTCATTTTCATAATGCCTTTCCCCTTATCATCCATAATTTCCAATTTTCTATAATTGAGAAGAAAAAAACAAACCTTGTGACACTTGGTAAAAATAAAAATCTAGGAACAACTATTTCAATTTTTATACTGTAAGAGAACTTGTTGGCAGATTTTACTTTAGATAACTTATTCTTGAGCATCTAATATATGACATATAAAAAGGTACTTAATTAAATGAACTAAAAATGTTATAAAGATATATTGAAAAGTTATGATGACATTTTTTCATGAATTCCACTTCCTAAAATTCAAATGATCAACTATCTTGTAGAAATGTAGAAATATGTTCAAAGAATGTATTATTCTATCTAGATCTTTAAGGGAGTACCATAACTAAGGTAAATTAAATATTAAGGATCAATTTGTTGCATAGAAAAACTTTGTGGGAAAAACTATATTTTGAGACAAAAGATCAGAAAACAAGAGGAAACTAGATTGGAGCCCTTGTTGTCTTGAAATATGCTTCTATGTTTCTAATTTTAATTTTTGTAGTTTATTTTGGCATAAAATATTTTTCTATCATTGTTAATATTCAAATAGTATATGATTTTTCCCCTCAGGTATAATCACCGTAGTTCTCCCACTACCATAGCAACCATAATCTATCACCATAACCCTTGTGTTCTTTCTTCTTCATTTCAACCCTTTTCATTCTTTTCCCCTTCTTGGATGCTTCAGCTATGTGGTCAGATTTCAAGGTTTCTCTTTGACTTCTTGTTTGCTTTATCTATATTCCAAATATAAATGAAATAATCTTATATTTATCTTTTTCTTTCTGACTTATGTTGCTTAGCGTAATCCCTTCCAGTTTCATCTATGGTAACTCAAATGGCATGAATTTATATTTTGGATCTGAGTAAAATTTCACTGTGTATAACATACCTTATTTACCCATTCTTCTCTTTTGAGGCAAGGAAAACAAAGGGGAATATAAACAGCTGGAACTACATTAAATTGAAGCCAAAACAAAGGACACCCTGATGAGTGTGAGAAAATATTTGTGCACCATACATCTGACAAGGGAATGATACAGAAGATCTACAAAGAATTCACACAACTCAACAAAAAGAAAACACATTACCCAAACAAAAACTGAGAAAAGAGCTAAGTAGACACTCTCCAAAGAAGAAATGCAAATAACCAACCAACATATAAAAAAAAAGTTATTAAGAAAAGAGAAGTCATTTCAAAACCAGTGAGAATGACACATTTAAAAAGAAAAATAAAAACCAGAAGCATATCATACTGGTAAGGACTATTTGCTCACTATGGAGAAAAAGAAACCCTCTTACTTGCAAAGGGAAATGTATGCAAGTCTAACCCTTATAGAAGGCTATATGGAGGTTCCTCAAGAATTAAAAATTCGAGCCCCGTCCGCCAGCGGGCGGAGGCGGCCGCCCGTGGCCCAGGCGGGACCCTGGCATTCGGAGCTCCCTTGCCAGCGGGGAGCGAGGGGCGTCCGGACCCACCTGGGTGAGTTCCCCCGTGGGGGAACGTGGGGGGGGGGTGGATCCCCACCCGCCAGTAAGTGGCAGGCAAGCGGGGGGGGGGGGGGGGAAGGAGGGGCCCTTCCATTTCTCTTTTACTCCAGCTAAACTTCAGAGCAACCAGAATAGATGCAACAGCAACCCCAACATAGAACGGGTGAGGCAAAAGTCCAGCCCACAGACCGGATCTGGACACAGCAGATGAACAACCAAGTGAGCCAGTACAAGTAAGACCAGAAAACAACCATAGAGACACGATGTCACCAGGAGCACTTCTACACTGTCTGGGCCAAAACCCGGGATTTCAACGTGGAGATATATTCAAGGAGAACAACACAACCTCCCCTCATTAAGGGAGAGGAGAGGATGACCAAAAAGGAGATAATGGGCCCCACACCAAAACTGCAAAAGGAAGCAGAGGCGATAACCTTCAAAGGCCACTCGCAGAAGCCTGAACTCATGGGCCAGGCACGGTGGCTCATGCCTGTAAGCGGCTGGGGCTAGGGATCGCGGTCGGGGCTAGGGATCGCAGCCGGGGCTAGGAATCGCGGCCGGGGCTAGGGATCGCGGTTGGAGTCCCTCCTGGGGCCTGTAGCGAGACTTAGTTCCAAACAATAGCTGAGCGTGGTGGTGCACATCTGTAATCCCGGCTACCTGGGAAGCTGAGGCTGGGAATTGCCTGAGTCTGTAGTACCCTGGGAAACGAGAGCCTACGGTTCCACGTGCAAATATAGCAAGACCTAGTGTCAAAGCCTGATCTCAGAGAAATTTCTTGACCAACACTGGCAGGAGGCAAGACCCCCCAAAGCCCGACACCAGAGCCATAAGGAAAAGCAGCAAAGCAACAGAGATGGGATTGGTTTGGAGAGGACGGCCTGCAGCAAGAAAACATGGACAGATCACAAAGGAATATAACCTGGCCACCCAACGCAAACTTAAGACTGAAAATCTAACAGCAAAGTGCTCCTGGACCCAACAACGCAGTCCCTCACCCAGAGAAAAGACACTGACATAGGAAAGAGACTAATGGACTCAGCACAGCTAATAAATAACAAAGAATGGGGTGTGAGAGAATGGAGGGAGCACGGGAGGGAGGAAGGAGGGGGGGGGAATATATAACAGAGAGGTTGTAACCCAAAGAACAAAATAAAATTGTTTATGAAAAAAAAAAAGAATTAAAAATTCATCTTCCGTCCATATTAGTGCTTCAATCAGAAGAATCTGCTCAAAAACCAAAATACCAAAACAAAAGGAAGTCTGCACTACTATGTTGATTACAGCTCTATTGACAATAACCATGATATAGAAATCACCTAAATGTGCTTTTATACTATCAGTTATATTGTTGTCATCCCAGTCTGTATTTGTAGACTCTAACATGTGGTAGACACTGTCAATCATATAGTATGTACAAACACACACACATGCATGCATGCATGCACACATGCATGCACAAACAGATTTGCTATAAGTCAACTCATCTAAAATCAGCTTAAGAAATGAGGAGTGCATTCTTTCTATAGCACATTCCTTAAATTACCTCTGTATTTTTTGAAAATGTGTAAGAGATTATTTTATTTTATTGGTAATATTGCTTCACATCTTTCTATTAAAAAATAGAACCTTTCTATTAAAATATTACCTTTCTATTAAAAAATCATAATGTGCTAATATTATGCAAATATTTGTGAATATCTATACTATTTCTTCCAATTTTCCTATTTGTTTTGCTTAGAATCTGTGTTACAATTCAAAAATTATTCTCATATATATGTGAGTATATATAAAATCCTGTTGGAATTACTTAATAATATCCACATTACCTCCTTTGCAATTATTTGACTACAAAGTGGTAGATAATTGAATTCCATTGACATTAAAAAGTGTAGTTTATCTGGTTATGTTTCTATTAAAATTCATTGGTTAGATTTAGCTAACTCATATTTCTATCATACTAGAGTGCTTGAATATGACATAGTCTCTGTTTTCAGTGCTTTTTCCTCCTCTGCCTATCAGAACATGTATTGGATTTCTTATATTTTTTTAAATGAAGTTGTTTATAATTTTGGAAATTAAACAATCTCAATTCAAGTATTCCTTATTTCCATAGAAGATTTTTAAAGATTGTTATAATAATATTTGCCATGCTGATTTTACCTAGGAATTCAAACTATTCTGGTCTTATTTGAAAAATGTTTAGAATACATTAAAGAATAACTGTTGTTCTAAAATAATGTTTCCTGTGTTATTTCTGAAACCTGAAATTGATACACTTCTGAATGTGGAAAATCTGCATAGTTCTTTTATATCTAAAAAGCAACTGATGCTATGTTTACAATTTCTTGTAGGTGAAATATTTTTATTAAACAATTTTTTTAAAATATGGCAAGATATTTGTGACTGTTCTAACTGGATCATGTGTGTATGTGTGTGTGTTTATTCAAAAGTAACCTGTCCATCAAAAGCATATTTCATAAATAATCTGCCAATCAACAGTCAAAGAAAAGTCATATACTAATACACTCAAAGTAACTAGCATTAATTTTGTTGAGTGTACTTTGAATATTTTAGTCCTCTTTTTCCTCCATTAAGGAATGTAAAACTAAAGAAATATTTAGAATGAGCTTGAGTCAACATGTCTTCTTTTATGTCAGCTTTCAATTTCTGAAGGACTTTTTTGTATTTGTCAAATTCACTGATGTAGACAAAATCTTCTAGAAAATCACACTACTGAAATATTTTATAACAGTGAAATTTCAGTCAGAAAAAACAGAAATACCAAATTAGACATTTCAATGGTACAAATTAAATTTAAGGTAATTTGTAAGGTCTGTGTCGGTGTGTTGAAAAAACAAGGAGGAGTACCCAGCTGCATAGATCTGAATGTGGACGAAGCTGGGATTATGACTCTTTGACAACAGGAGAGAGAGAAGATGGAAGACCTCCCTGCATTGATTAGCACCCTGCCATTCTGGGTCCTCTGGGAGGGAGGTTATACCTCTGAGGAATGAAAAAGTTGAAACTAGAACCAGCTGCTGCTGTGCTTACCAGACTGATTGCTGATCTGTGGGGTGAAGCCATTAGAAACAACAGGCAAATGAAAGAGATTACATGATTTTCAATCATGCTATCTTCCAGTCTCCATCTGATTTCCTCTCTTTTCAGAATTATTAGATAGAGAGAAGCTGAAATGCTTTCCCAATATCACAAAACAGGGTATAGAAACACGTATGTTTGGAATTAGAAGACTGAATAGCACCGTATTTTAATAAACCAACTACTGAACCATGAAACTCTATTATTGAGATTAAAGGTTGAAAAATTTATTTTGGATCCTACTGAGAACTGTTACCCAGTTGAGACAAAAAACTTAAAATGTTTTATTTTATCTTAATGTAAACTACTGTTCCTAATGAAGGGATGCTGTAGATTTTAGTGTATTTATCGCTAGTGTTTGTTTTTAATTTGAGTATGAACATTTCTACTAGCACAAAACCTAAAACTAAAATTCTGAATCAAGACAGTCCTGAATCGATTCAGAACATTGACAAAGTCATAGTTTTGAAAAGCATATATCAATATGACCTTTGCTTAACTTTTCAAAGACCTTATAAATAGAATGCATGTAGAATTCAATTATTTTTCAACTTGGTAGTGAAAGTACACATTAATGTACGACTACATCATCATCTCATTTAAAGACAGAGGCTGCAACATTTTCAGAAATACAGGACATGAACTATTTTTGGCAACAGTTCTTCTTGGACTAATATCCTACTTTCATCAAAATATGATTTGAAAGCTTAGGTCATTCTTTATTTCCTGTAGGTCATTGTCCATTTCCAAATTCATAAGACTAATAAAACTCTTAAGATTAATAAGACTAAGAATTTCCCAGGCATGGCATACTTCCATAAGTATTCTTTCTATAATCCCACAACGATTGTTTCTCATTGCACTAGGTAGAATGTGACCCAGAAATGATTTTTCTATTGTTTTTGTTCCCTTTTCTTTGCTTATTATTCAAGTGTTAACAGTGCTTTTCCAGTTTCTATTTTGTTCCAATTTATTGCTGACAATAATTAGCTTACATTTGAATGTTTAACTTATACACCTAAAATATTTATCCACACATGCATTCTTTTATTGAACAGTTGTTTATTCAATGAATACAGTATGCCATGAGTAGCAAATATCCCAAATTTGATTCTTGAGTTTTTCCTATATATAAATTATTTTCCTATATATATATTATCCTATATCTTTTTCCATATATATATATATATATATATATATATATATATATATATATATATATATATATATATATGAGAAATTTTACTTCTCTCAGGGGAATCACACAACCCTTATAAAGTGTGAAAGAATGGAAAATGAGAACAGAAAACAAGAAGTTGGTTTAACATTGAGCTCAACATTACTTCTTAGACTAAACATGTTTTACTCTCATCAGACAAAGATTATGAAAGCTTAAATCATCTTTTATTTTCAGTAGGTTATTATCCATTTTTCAAATGCATGTGTACTTTTAATACTAGCAAGATTTTCTCAGATTACTATCAATATTAGATATTACCAATTACACCAATATTAACTTATCTGAAACTAGCATAATCAATTACATATCAAGCAATTAACAGATACCCTAATTTTTCTTTCATTATTTTCCATGTAACTTAACTACCTACAGTCATAGATGAATTAAGTCAATACCAACTCCACTAATATAATCATTTACTCACTCATAATACAGACTTTTTTAATGTGTAGTTTCTTCTTGTATGACAAGAACGACTCTATGAATTTAGAAGGCAGGCAGAGTCCCCTTTATCACTGTGACTATTAAAGAAGTAATTCACATATTGTATTAGAAACAGCTACATGATGTGGATGAAGAAAGGATACCAATTAAGGAGGATTTTGGAGTACGGAGAATAGGTTGGATATTGCTGAAATTTGAAAAAAGATGGTCAATGATATAATTTAAAATGTGACATTAGCAAAAACAAAAATAATTAAAGATGCTCACCACTGGGGAACAACATCTCAGGCAGAGGAAGTATTCAGGTGTTTAAACATTGTGAGATGCTCAGCTAAGCAAGGTCAGTGTATGGGAGACTACGTGCGTGAGAGAGTCATAGGAAATAAGGTCTGAGAAGCAACAGATCAGTCAGTATTGAAAGGATGTTCAACAATTCATATGTTACTCTAGGTGGAAGTGAGAATGAAGGTATGGTTTAAGCAAAAGAATGATATGACTGCCATCTATTACTTGAGAAAAGAGCATACAAGTAAGCAGTGGGCAAAGACTGCCAGTCTGGAGACTCCTGCAGTAACTCACACTCTTCTGAGGATGGTCAGATCAGGGAACTGCATTTTATAGAAACTTATGACTGTGGATGTAAGGAAACATTCCCTTTGGACAAAATTATAGCTCAAGAACTCATTTTTGCAATCCAGAGGTGAGAGCACTGATGACATTCCAGGTTCTAAATGTGGATAATAAGATTTTCAAAAAGTGAAATTGTGAATGCAGCAACATCCATGTAGACGTGACTTCCAGAAAGAAGTAGGTGATGTAGGTCCAAGATCAGAAGGGTTTATCATAGCTCCAATCATATGCACTCTACTCAGAATGAAAGACTATGTGGACAACTTTAGGTTCTTTTTTATTTCCTAGTCAAGAATATTGATTTGACACCTTATCTTTTAAATAGCATAACTGACTATAAAAATTATATACATTTGAAATCATTTAAGGTATATGATATCATAATTTGGTATACATATTACACTATGAAATAATCATCACACTTAACTACTTAATGTATTAACACTGCACATTTTTGCCATTTTCTCTTTTTACTTTTCTCTTTGGTAAGACCAATTATAAACCACTCTCAACAAATGTTAAGTATGCATCAGAGTATTTTAAACAGTCACAATCTTGATCTGTCGAAAATATTCACCTTGCCTAACTTTGCTCAGCTCATCCCTCCTGCTAGTCATTAGCAGCACCATTATATTCCCTGCTTGAATACTTTAGATTCCACATATAAGTGAGACCATGCAGCATGTGCCCTTTTACATTTGACTTATTTTACTCAGTGTACTATCTGCCAGGTTCAGTCATGTTGTCACAAATGTCAGGATTTCATCTTTTTAAGGCTGAATAGTATTTCCTTGTTTTGTATAACATTCTCTAAATCATAAAGATATAGAAAACTTAGACAAACCAATACCGTATAAAAAGGTTAAATCAGCAGTCAAAAACCTCCCAACAAAGAAAAGTTCTAGGTGGATCATGGGAGAATTATTCCAATCATTCCAGTAATTAATAGCAGTTTTTCTTAAACAATTTCAATAAATAGGGGTACTGTCAAACAATGTATAAGGCTAACATCAAATTGATACAAAAGCAAGCAAAGGTACCATAAGGATAAAAATGTGTAAGTCAATAAATCTGATGAAAATAGAAACAGAGTTTTTCAGTAAACATTCAGCACACAATCTAACTTTATATTTAAAGATTATGCATCACAATCAAATAGAATTTAGCTCTGGGATACAAGGACAGTTCAACATTAAAAAAAAGATGTGGTATACATACACAATGGAGTATTACTCATCAGTTAAAAATGACAAATTTGATGAATTTATGGAAACCTGGATATACCTAGAAGAAATCATACTAGCAGAAACGAGCCAGATAGAAAGGGACAGAAACCAAATGGTTTCACTAATATATGGTCAACCAAATGAAACTACAGAAGGGGGAAGTGGGACCAGCTGGAGTGGTCAGGGAGGGGAGGTGGTAGGTGACCCCCAGGGACCGGAGTGATGTGAAATATATATATATAAATTATTTAAAATAATCAGTCAGTATCCATACATCTTCATACATATCCGTGACCTATTTTATGAAAACCATAACATCATATTTCTCAATAATTAAAATTTTAGAAATACTTTGGAGACAAATATGCACCTGATGTTATATACAATATTCAAACAGAGATTTTATAAACAAAGTTTGATTATCTAGAAAACAATATTAATATTCATACTAAGTGAGAAAATAACTATAAATTATTTAAAATCCATTTACTAAGTGAATATTGAACAAATGAAATATTGTCATTCATTGAATTATGAAAATATTTTTGGTTTTCACAAATAATGCATTTAATAAGAAAGGTAAGAAATTAAGCATTTGCTTTTTAATCATATTTTATCTCAGTTACTGCAAATATATAGCCACTTTATCTAAAAGCAGCTTAATAAAAGAATTTGAAAATACTCATGGAGCAAAATCTTAAATGAAAGCCCACTTTTAAGTGCTGCCCCAATGTCTGGTAAAACCCGACTGCCATGATGAATTAGAAATCATTTTAAATTTTTTAAGATAGAAATACTTTGAGGAGATTGGAAATTCAGTTGTCAAATCCAAAGTGAAATTAACTATAGGCAAAAGCTTCAGTTCTCAAATGTTGTTTATATGACCTAAATTTTAATGCTAACAGAGTTGGAAATACTATATTAACTACCATTTAATTTGCATCAAACAATCTGAATAATTAAGCTATACATGAAATACATGCTTAATTTTTATAGTTTAAAAAGGGATGTGTTTCTGGAAGAATGAAAAACATAAAACACAGACATTTTGATATACTATTTGTTGATGTCCAGAGGATGACTTCATGATATCTTTTATGTTGCCATAATTTTTATCATACTGAAGACACTTGTTTTCCATCACTTTTCTGACGTATTATTCCATAACCTTTGAAAAAGAAGAATTTCAGATGCTTTCACAAAAGCATAATTTGCCTGGCCTTATATTTATTATGGGGTGGGAAACTTTTACCACTGGTTTTGTATTTTTATATAACATGCTAGACTATTATTAAATCAAATATTTTGAAGCCAGACTTGGAAAGCATAGTGTGATAAAATATGTATTCTGTTAACATCTCCTATTTAATTTATAAAATTTTTTAATTATTCTTAGTTTTCAAATGTAGTATTTTGATTAACCTTGTAAGCAGTGGAAGTAGTCTTCAAAAATTTCCTTCTTATTTGCATTTTTATAAAACATACAGTACATGGAATTTTCTTACACAACAAAAATCAGTAATAAATATTTTCTACCTACTACAAGATTGCTTTATATATTTTAATTACTTCTTACTGCAAGGAGTTCTTTCCCCCATAATACCCAGGGTACTCTTATTTAGCAGGAAAGAAATCTCAAATTACAACATTCCTGATATTCCTTAAGTACCCAGGAAGAAATGGCAATTCATACACTTTTTACTTTTCAATTATCCCATATTTTAAAATAATAATATTGCTTTCTATTTTGACTGTAATATTTAGCAAATATTACTTCCTACTTTCCTTTAGATTTCTCAACATTTTCTTCCTTTCTCATCGAATGTTTGGTTTCTTCCTCAACATTGGCCTTAGAAAAGTCGATATAAGACTACCATGAGCTTTTTACATGATTTCTGACAACACCATTTTCTAGACTAGAAGTTATGTATCTCATATTTAAAAGTGCTTGAAAACAGCTGATGAAGCATGTTTTTCAAGAGGATGCTAAAAGTCCCACCTAATTTAATGGACAGAACTGTTCTTTACAAGTTGTGCTGTAAAAATATTCATTAACATTGATGGAGAGCGTTACTCAAATAGCAAAAAAAAAAGTGTCTGTAAAAGCTTATTAAGATTCAGAGGATAAAATAATGTGGTATAAGATTCGAAAACTTTAGTGAAGCATAGCAGCAGGGGCTCTATCAGTTGCACTTTTAAAAAATGGAATTAGTTACAAATATGATTAGTTTCTAGGTAGCAAGTCTCTTGTGATTTGAATTAAGTTAAAAAAAATCACTTTTTGAAAGTGGCATTTGTAAATTAGCCCTCCATTTGCATAGACTGCAAAATTAAGAAGAAAATAAGATGGGGGGGGAGAAAATATGGTCATGTTTGTTTAGCCAATGGGTATAAGATACCATGTTATTTAAGATAATTTTGTACTAAGCCATTACATGTAGAATATAAAAATGATATTCAGGCTTTATACTTCTGCAAATGTTTGAAGAACCATGGATTCTCTGTGTAATCTCTCCTAAAAATGATATTTTATAGTTTTATCTTCATTTATTGAAAACATGTGTTTTATTTTAACAAGTTCATTTTAATTATGAATCAATTTTTATCTACATGTCTGCTACTCACTAAAATGTTTTTATCTACTTTAAAATCAAATAGCTTGAAACAAAAACAAAAATATTTGAAAGAATAAATGACACATTTATTCCATATAAATTATACAGAATAACTATAAATTAAAATATGTTCTATTCATAAAGAATTTTATGCGTTTGAAATAGAAGGAGAGCTTCTGACAGCTCTGTCTGCCATATAGGTACCTGTTTATTTTCAGAATATATAGAAAGAAACAAGTTCAACAAAAAAAGCAGTAAAATAATTATCAAATAATTAATAATTAAAATAGAATAGTAAGTTGTAGCAGGGTTGCATTTTTAAAGTCATAATGAAATACACCCTACTGTAGTTATATTCACAAAGTCAATATTTGCAATGATAAGTTGATGATTCATACCTCACCCAATTCCAAACAGAATATAAGGCTTGGCCTGGTCACCATTTTTCACAGAACATAACTTTTAGTCACATCTCAGTATAATCACCTTCTATTTGTTTTTATTTTTATTGTGCTACAAAGTTTAAGGTACTTATAATAATGAGGATAGATCACTTCTATAGAGATTTGTTACATTCTGTCTGAAAGCTGAATATATGTTAGTGCTCATTCATACACAAATATGAGAAAAGGAACTTGGACCTACAATCTGAAGCAAACAGTCAGAGAAGTTAGTATCTCTCTACAAGACTTGCAATGTATTTCCACATTCCTGTAACATAATTTAGTCAAAGAGTAACTCCTTATAATAATTATAATCAGTTGGTTAGGATTTGATTAATAACTACTACCCCTATTAATCTAAAATCAACAAGAGAAAGCATATATGCACCTGTCACAAATGACACAAGCTACCTTGCTTTCACTTTGTGCATATAACACATTTCCCATTCTCAACTCCCCATCAAGGCATCTGATATCTTTTATTTCACTATAGTGCTTTTGCACTCCTCTTTCTGTCTCCTGTTCTTCCAAAATACAAATAACAATGTAAACCATTGCCTCAATTAAAAAATAAGAAATAAATAAATCTGCTGAAAAACAAATTATGATGTCTGACTCCCTTGCCAAACAAGATCTGAGTTAATAGACTTGCTTGCCCTCATTCAAATGGTTTTTATTATTTTTTGTAATTTTTCACTAGTCTAAACCCTTCAACAATACCAATATTTTGAAGAAACTACAAGCCCAAATGGAGTCATTCACACCAGACACCAAGATTTCATTTCTAAATTAATTGTAGGTACAGCCTCTTCCAAAAGAGCAAATATGTATTAACTAGTATGAAGTTTCCTTTAGAACTAATGAGGTAATCTGAATGATAAAGCTCCCCAGTCTTGCCCAAATCCTACCTGAAATAGAATTCTTTTATTTTTCTAAAAATCCTGTCCACTCCTTTTTTGACTGTAGATGCATGATATTTTGAAGAAATTCTTACAGCTAGTTTCAACTTTCTAGATGAGGCTTGTGAATCTTTTAATGAAGTCAACTAAAATCTATCTTAGTCAAGCTTCGTATTTAACAATTTTCTCATAATAGACACATATAATAATTCTGAGAAAACTGCAAAAGATTTAAACATTTCAGCATGTGTTATTGTGGGTAGGCTAATGATTAACTGTTCAATGTGTATCAGCATTTGTAGAAGAAGAAATGTTAAATATTGCAAAAAGTTGATAATTATTGAATTTGAATTATAAAGAATGTACATTTTCTCATTTTTATACTCATTCATCTTTCTTACTGGTTTTAAACATCTACATATAGGAAAGTATTTACATATAGGAAAATAACATAATTCTGTGAGAACATGGACAAATATTTTATTTATGTATTGTCCTAGAGCTGTTTTATATTAAGAAACCAAAGAAAACTAGAAATATGTGTTCATAGGGAAGGTTAATGACTTTTATTCATTCAGGAACTCTTTATTTGTAACTGACTTGTGATCCCCTATGAATTTAAGTCAGACCATTAGATTTCAATAAAAAATGTCATTACTTACTGACAGTAAATTATGGCAACACCATGAGAAGATCAAGTGACCAATTTTATGAAAATATTGAAATTTAAATGTTTATTTACTTGTGCATAAATAGATTTAACAAGCAATAGTGACAATAGACTGAAATAAAAAACATATTTATAAAACTTAATAGTGATTCCTTATTTATTTATAGCTCAGATGATTTGCCTATCAACAAAATATTCTTTCAGTATTTTATTTTTTGATGTAGTAATTTAGTTTGAAGTTTTTATAATTTATAAATTACTTTTATAGCCTTTGTGATCTGCACTACTCTAGGTCCTACACATAAAAATAGAAATTGTCTTTCTCATTTTGCCTAAAATGTAAAACACAAATCTAGACCAAAAGTCATTTAAGTTTATGTCCAAGCCAAAGCCAACAACAGTAGTGATGTATCATTGCAGCCTGGTACTAAGTCATCCTGTTCACCTTGCTATTTTTTATTGCTATTTTTTTAATGTATGTGTGAAATATAGGCTAATTTTTTTTAAATGTTGACTATTTTTTTAAACGTAGTACTGATGAGCTGAACAGATCAGAAGACAATTATTGAAGAGACGGTATGTTTCTCACAGTTTCCAAGGTGAGGGGCATACATACTATGCTTCTTGGGGAAATACCAGGTTAAGTTAGGAGGCTGATGCAATTGAAAGAATACCTGGAAAGATATTTTCTGTGGTTTTCTTTGTAAAGAACTGACTATATACAATAAATTTAGAATTAGCTAATAAGTATAATTTGGAATTGCCTGAAAGCTACCACCAGGGCAATTAGGCTGGGGCATTTTAGCCTAGACTTGACTGCGAAGGGAAACACAGAAATTGAGTTTGGGAGAGTGTGGGGTAGATAAAGGAAAACAAAATAGAGAACTCTTCTATTCTCTCTCTCTACCACAGGAACTAGTATGAGGAGATAACCGGGTACCCAAAATAGGGCTTTCATTCAAAACTTCCACCTTGACTTAAGACTTTTAATAGGTGTGTAGTAATTTTATTTTATTTTTTATGGCAGATTAGTACTTTCTATATTTACTACAAATTATTAATATATCAGCCAGGAATCTGGTTGCAATCTTAGATGTATACTGAGAGAAAGATAATATGTTACAAAATAATACTCAGTTTTAATAAATTACCCTAAATTATTACTTCCCGCTAATCTCTCCTTCCAGTTCTTGGTAATGGCTCACTCACTATTCCCTGTTTGCTAATCTTCTATTTCAGTTTTTGTTATTAAACCTATCCACTGCTCTTGGTCTTTGTTTTCTAATCTGCTGTGCATTTGTTTGGAATTAGCTAATCTAAGGATGGGTAGTACTTCCTTGTCAGTGCGAACCCAAATATCAGAGCATCAAAAAAATAGCTGAATACATGAGACGAGGAGTCCAAAGTTAAAGCTGATATTCAAAATATGGTTGATGCAGAAATATTAAATACTTAGTATAATTAAGTTTAGAAATCACAATGCTAATATAAATGCTTTAATTCCAATTGAATTGAGTTTGCAATTAAAACACTAAAACTCAGGCCGGGCACGGTGGCTTGTGCCTGTAAGCTTCAGCCTACGAAGCAGCCAGGGCTAGGGATCGCGGTTCGAGTCCCGCCTGGAGCCCCTAGTGGGACCTAGTTCCAAAAAAATACCTGGGCGTGGTGGCGTGCACCTGTAATCCCAGCTGCCTAGGAAGCTGAGGCTGGGAATTGCTTGAGTATGTGGTACCCCAGGCAATGAGAACCTGAGGCTCCACATGCAAAAATAGCAAGACCTAGTCTCAAACAAACAAACAAAACACTAAAACTCTATTCTATGATGAGCATTTTATTTTGTCTTTATTCTAAGATTTTGTCATTAGTAGATGCCATATCATTTACTATTGTAATATTTAAATATAAGGCAAATGATGGCATTCTGATGTTTATTAAATTTTAAAAACACCGGAAAACCTACCCTATATTTATCAGGCTACTAGGTCAAAAAAGAATATAAGGTTTTCATTTTTCAAAAGTTAAGTTTGGGAGTATTAAGAGATAGTATTCACCAACCCCATTATGAAGAACTGGTTGATACTTCAGCACAAAGTTATGTTCAAGATGTTGGAAAACACAGTTGAAATTATTTATTACAAGAATCTTTTGAAAATTCTTTTGTTCATTTCCTCATTTTCATTTCCTCCTCCTCCTTTCGCTTTCTCTCTCATCCTTCCCTCATCATATCTCCATTCTCTCCCTTTAATTATTTCCATTTTTTCCTCTTCTTTTCCTCTTATCTTCTCACTATCTAAATATATATATATATAAATATTCATTAGGCATCTATCTTGTTAGTGGTTTCATTTGCTTTCTGGGTCAGTGCAATCTTATTCAATAACTTAGCACTAGGATTAACTATTAGAGCTTCAGTTCATGAAGTCAGGTTATTCAAGCTAACAAACTACACCATTTACACAGATGAAGAAAATAACTTTATTAAGATAAATTTAAAATAAATGGATGAATTATTTGGTGCAATAAATAAGATAACATAATCAAAACTGACTATAGTTTAAAATTTATAGATTCATATATCAAAAGGTAAAGCAAGTATACATGGCATTTGGAGATTTCACAGGAATAAACAGCTAGTCATCATAATACAGGTCAGTCTTTCCTATGAACTCCGACTTTGGCTTGAAGTCATCTTGAGTTTATCTCTGCCACTTGGAATATGTTTATCAATTTTAACTCACATTTTCTTGTTGAATGTTTTCTCCCTAATTCTCCACTAATGTATAAGTCTTCTTGACATTTTCTCATTTAATTTTGCAGGAATCTATAAAGTTCTCTCTCTACATTTCTTGGAACTTCATTACTAAATTTGTGACGAATAGGCCATATTTCTCCTCAACTTTATCCAGAGTAAAAGTAGTTGAGCATGCATGCAACTCTTTCTATAGTTGCTAAATACCTCACAAATATTAGAATTGTGTCTAGCTCATGCTCCAGTGAAATGAAGTAGTTTATCAGCTAAATGAATACTTTTTCACTTATTCTGTAAAGGAAAGCTGATGGGCTTAGCTGACTGCCTATGGAAGATGAATTTAAGGAAATATTAAATCATACCTCATTATAGAAAATGTCCCATATTTATATGTGTGACTGTTGTGAGACGTACAATTATCATTTTCAAACACTTCAGTAGTTCATTCTCTGTCATGATGAAGTCTCTAGACTGTTTCGTGACTGCCACAACTGTGGATGTGTATTATCAGCATAAAATTAATAAGATCCATACATTAATTCAAATTCTCTAAGTGTTTTCATGCCTAGGTGACTAAGAAGCCCAGAGAAGTTACCCTTAACTTGAAAATTGGCATGGAAGTGGCAGAAAGTACAGGAGAATCTGAATGAAGTGAGAGCATTGGAAAAGGTAGTGTTTAATGACAACCTGAATGGACCATTACTTAAGTCCACATGGAGTGAAGTCACCTTAGGTGACTAAGAAGCCCAGAGAAGGTACCCTTAACTTAAAAATTGGCATGGAAGTGGCAGAAAGTACAGGAGAATCTGAATGAAGTGAGAGCATTGGAAAAGGTAGTGTTTAATGACAACCTGAATGGACCATTACTGAAGTCCACATGGAGTGAAGAACACCTTAGAGGTTACCTCAGGTCTAAGGGAAGCCAGTATCTCAGCAATGGTAAGAGTCCAGACAGGGTGATTCAAAGTCTTTAGTGTTAGTGTGATGAGCACTCAAAATGAAAATTGAATTGAATCATTTGGGGGAAAGATGTTATCCACTGAATGAATTTGGGCTGACATTCATAATTATAAATATATAAAGAAAAAAAAACAAATGGGTTCATAAGGATGTTATACTTTTTGCCATGTTTTAAGTGTGCTTCCACTTTTCTATGGTAAGCTACAACTTTTTGAAAAGATACTAAATTTGCCATTATTTGACCACCCCTGTAGTTTTTAACCAAAATATCATACCTCCTTTTCATTTAGGTGATGAATGTTTCTTAAGGTAAATATTTTGACTTTGCTTGAAACAGAAATTATTTATATAGTAATATTTATAAAAATTGTATTCTCTAATATTGTCAGATCACTTTGCATTTAACCTGTGTTTTCTTCACAATTACTGTGTAATTAGATGAATCTACATCTGTTAGATTATTTCTTTATAATAATAAATATGTTGTTATAGCAAAAAAAGATTTTTAAGGAACACTTAAACTAGTCATAATGACTAGTGAAATTAAAAATAGTGCAATAGTAATGGTGATAGAAATAGCACTGATATCAAAAGGAAAAAAATAAAAATTTTAAGCAAGCATTGTGTTTTAAGCTTTCCTCTAAGAATTGTGATAAGTACTTTTTATAGGCTAACTTATTTAATTTGCACAGCAACTGTTGAGCTAGGTAATATTTTATAATAATATATAATTTTTCTCCATTATGTAAATGAAGAAATAGGTTCCAAAGATTAAGCCACATCCTCATGCTACAAAAATGAAACATGGACTATAATTCCCACTCAAAGGTTGCTTTCCCAGGCACCACATAAACTTTATTTCACATTTATAAAGTAGAAATAACAGTGTTTATTAATAAATTCAGATACACATACATATGCTATTATTTTTTGAGGGAAGATTATTTCTTGTCCTATCACCTCAATGGCTCTGGGTATTTCCAGAAAACATTTATCTATTAAAAGGCATTTAAAAAGGCATTAAAAATCTGCCCTAAAACTACCAAGAATCTTTTAAAAAGAAAATTATCTCTTTATGACATCTTCTAGTCATCTATCCAAACCAAGGCTCAAATTACTCATCAACAGGGATATGATAGGAAAGTTGAAAAATACAGTTTATTTTACTTTATGGTCTTCTTTTTAACCATGATACATGTTATATCTGATCTTTTTACCTCAACTTCACTGACAAAAATAATTCTAAAACTTCTGGATGAATCCTACTCAAAATTCAAAATTAAAGGATTAGAAATATTCTTTCATATGTCCTGTTGATGATGGTCTCTAGGACAGGGTAAGCATGTGGTTATCCATAAAAATGTGTTTGCTTTATTAAAATCACTCAGAGAAATATAACATTCAGAGATCTACCTACCTACCTACCTATCATCTATCTATCTATCTATCTATCTATCTATCTATCTATCTATCTATCTATCTATCTATCTATCTATGTATCAATCTATCAACTATCTATCAATCACATATCTAGCTAGCTAAATATATAGCTAGCTACATAGGTAGAAGATAGGTAGAAGATGATAGATATATGTAGCTACATATGTAGATAGCTATATATCTATCATCTTCTACCTATCTTCTATCTATCTGTCACCTATCTATATATTTCTATCATCTATTATCTATCTATCCTTCATGTATCTAGATTTATGTTAAACAGTTGACTCATACAATGATGGGATCCTTCATATCAGAAATAGTAGGCTTAGCTAGCAGACAGAAAATTCAGGTAAGCATTGAATGTACAGTATCAAATCTGCAAATGTGTAGGAGAACTAGTAATCTGGAAACTCAAGCAGGGTTTAAATAGTGCATCCTCATGATGAATTGCTTCTGCTTTAGAAAACCAGTTTTCTTTTGAGGCCTTTACTAAGTGAATGAGGCTCACCCACATTAAACTTCACTTCAAATGAACAGTATAGGCATTACAACACTTGACCTTAGTCAAAAGGCTGAGAAACTGTAGCATAAGCATTACTTATATCCCTAAATACCATACAGTAAAATTTAAACTATTGTATTACTGAACAACTGGACACCATGGTCTAATCAAATTGATGGCTAAATTTAACCTTTATGTTTATGGAAATTATTATGGAAAAAGTTTCATTGAAAGACATTATTTTTATGCAGACATTAACTATCATTTATAATCTTTGTTGTACTTTAGCTACTACATTTTGCTAAAATAGGGCATATAAATATGAATGAAACACTGATCATGACCTCAAGAAAATTCTTGTCAAGTGAAGAGATAAATATTTATACAAATCAATATAGCACAATGTCCCTGGTACTAAAATTTCAGTAACAGAATTGTTGTAAAACAAAAGTGCCAATGAGATAGGTCTACCAATTCATGCTAGATGACACTGAACATAGAACAAAATATAAGGGTATTACTGGAAAATCAACAAACAAATAGCAGTAAATATTGTTGTCTGTTTGGAGAACTGAAAATGTAGGTATATCTGGGGAAAATATTTGTATACCATTCAACTGACAAGGGACTAACAATAAATGTTTACAAAAAGCTCCTGTTCTTCAATATCAAATCATCCAATTAAAAATGACCAGAAGAATAAAATAGACTATTTTCCTAATAAGACATACAAAAGCCATACAGACATAATGAAAAAAAAAAAAGATTCCTTATCATGTATTGTCAGAGAAACACAAATCAAAACTACAGTGAGATACCATCTCACAAAGATGAGGATATCACAAATCAAAAAGACAAGAAATAATAAATGCTAAAGAGAATATGAAGAGAAAGAAGCCACACTACACTGTTGGTGGTAATGGAAACTGAGCTAACTCTTGCAGAAAACTGTATGGAAGTTTCTCAAAAGACTTAAAATGAATTTGGACAAGGGTTTCATAACGAAGATCCATAAGGAACTCACACAACTAAAGAAAAGCAAAACAAACAAAAAAAAAACAATCAAAAAATGGGAAAACTAAAATGATACTTCTCTAAAGAGGAAACACAAATGGCCAACAAGTACATGAAAAATTGCTCAACGTCACTAGTAATAATGGAAATGCAAATCAAAACCACAATAAGATACCACCTTACATCAGTAAGAATGGCCCACATCCAAAGAAAGGGCAACAAGGATTGCTGGCGAGGATGTGGAGAGAAAGGAACAATACTACACTGTCGGTGGGAATGTATACTAGTCCAACCACTATGGTAAGCTGTGTGGAGGACCCTCAAGTTAATGAAAATGGAACTACCATTGACCCAGCAATTGCTCCCTTGGGAGTCTACCCAAAAGAGATCTCAATGTGGGTACAAAGGGACACCTGTGCTCAGATGTTTACTGGAGCACAATTTATAATTGCAAGGACATGGAAGCAACCTAAATGCCCCCAAACAGAGGACTGGATGTGGTATATATACATGATAGAATATTAATCATCAATTAAAAATGACAAATTTGATGATTTTATAATAACATGGATTTAATTAGAAGAAATCATATTAGCAGAAACAAGTCATAAAGAAAAAGACAGAAACCAAATGGTTTCGCTAATATATGGGATATAGGGAAAAAAATAAAAGCCTTGAGGAAAAGTCAAAACAAGCTAAGCACCAAACTGAAGCGCACAACTTTGAGCAGGAGCGAAAGGGGGGGGGCATAGAGGGGAAGGAGGGGGAGCTAAATCCCTGGGATTACAATGTTGTGAAATCTATATATAAAGAAAAATTTAAAAAAATGAAAAAAAAAAAGAATTTGGCATATGATCCAACAATAACATTCCTGAAAATTACAAAATCACTAATTCAAAAGGAAATTTGCACTCTTGTGTTCATTGCAGCATCTTTTATGTTAGCAAATATATAGAAACCATCTAGATGCACAAAAACAGATGAATGGATCAAGATGTGTTTTAGACATACAATGGATTATTTACTCAGCTATCAAAAAAGTACAGTCTTGTCGTTTGAGACACATGGATAAAGCTGAAAGAGATAATGCTAAGTGAAATCAGTCTGAAGGAAAAAGACAAATCTCAGATGGTGTCATTTATGTAGGGAATATTGGAAAAACAAAATGCAGAATCAAATAAAAACAAACTAGAAATCTAACCCCAAATAATCAATTATGGAATGGGAGCAACCAAAGGGAATTGGGGAGAAAGAGGGAGAGAGGCACAGAGGTAAACAGAAAAGGAACACAGATATCTATGGTAGTGGGTTATGCCGTTCTTGGGTGGTAGGTGCACTGTGGTAACAATGCCTGAAGGGGTGAGCTCTTACTCTTCTGTAATAACAGCATTGATGTAACCCAGTATCACCTTAATTAAATAGTTTAAAAGTAAATATATTTTGAATATAGGACATAAAGTTATGAAAGTAAGTGTGGTTAGACTATGAGCAGCCTTGGATATGAAAACACAGTTTTGCAGGAACTAGAGGACATTAAAATTGTTTTTCATTAGGGGAGCATACCAGTGACCATAGCCTTTGCTATATTCTCTTGGTTAGAAAAAGTCACAGATACCCTCTGCAATCAAGCAAAAGAAACTACACAGAGATGAGACTCTCTCTACAGGAGGTGAGAATGATGGTGGGTTCAGGTAGGTGATTGAAGTACTCTAAGATAAACCAACAAATCACTTCTAAAGTTTTGGGAAACATTCCATCTTGAAGCATTCTGGATCGTCATGTAAATATAAAGTTTCCAGGATATAATAATAGAGCAATGTTCTAGAGAATATACAAAATACTATACTTATCAATTTGCTATGTTAAGGATGAAAATGCCCCATTTATTTTAGAAAAAATTGACAGCAATAAATGACCAAAGGAGGGAACTCCAACAATAATCAATTCAAGGATGCATTTCTCTTAAGACAATCTAGTCTATTTTATACAGTATAACTAAGTTATACATTATACTTAATGTAGAAAAGCATGTGTATGTGCTTGTGTGTAAAGTACTTATGCTTATATATTGACATGTATATATACATATAATATATGTGTATGCATATATATATGTGTGTATATATATATACATATATATATATATATATATATATATATACTTGCAAAAGTACGGAGATGGCAATCTGTTAAATCATTGGCCATCACAGATTTTTCATTAAACAAAAATTCAAAGTCAGGCAAGTAGCTATTGCCACTTCTCATTCTTTCTGTAAATTCAATGACTCAATCTCAGACTCACCATGGGAGGACAAATGTCTTGAACTCTCCAAATCTTTCCAAGATAACTTAATTTGGATAGAACAATACACAGACACACTTGACCACAGACACACTTGATCATGAACAGTTCATGTGCTCTGTGCACTGAAATTTAGCACCGAATGGTGAGGAAAGGTCCACATAATAAAACGAGAACTGTTTTAGGACAGATAGCATATTTGATCAGAAGTAGATGATCCTAGGACTTTGAAATATTTTGCATCAGCAGATATAGTGTATTGCTAAAATAAGTTCTGACTGGAGGGACAAAGTCTATAAAACTCTTACAGACAAGTTAAAGGTTCTCCTGGGAGTGCATCTGTTATATTTTCTTTATAATTACTATGTTGTGGAATACGACTTTCCTCTTATGCCCACCCTCCAGCTGTCAGTAGATCACTACATGCATTTCAAATTTATATGAAGCATAATATGAATTAGTTTTCTGTTATTATATTCAACAATTCTGTTTTGTTACATATAGAGAACACCATTCAATGAAAACATCAGGGAAAATACATTTTGGTGTTTTGCAAAATACATTTTGTGGTGTTTTGTACATCATGTTGTCAGGAAAAGTTTTGTTATTTTTTGGTATTGTGCTGTTATTTTTTTTATTCTTTTGGGATCCAGTCACATAAATAAATATTCCCAATTTACCCGTATCATTTTATCTCTTTTATTTTCTTTTTAGGGTCATTGATCATTTTATTTATTTATTTATTTATTTATTTATTTATTTATTTATTTATTTATTTATTTATTTGTTTGTTTGTTTGTTTGTTTGCTTGCTTGCTTGTTGGGGAAATGTGGTCAATTTTATTTATTTTATCTTTTTTATTTTTTTATTTGAAAAATTCATTTTATTGATTTGTCACATTTGTGCATTAATTACGCCCTCCCCCTCCCTCTGTATCCCCCCTCCAGTCACTCCATCTCTCATTTTTCTGCAATTTGTTGGTTGGTTGAGTTGATGTTCAGTTGTTGGTTGTTTGGCCCGTTGTTCTCTTCCGATATCTGGTATATGTGTGTGTATGTGTGTGTGTGTGTGTTTGGCATATATATGTATATTTATATTTATATTACATTAGTCCATTATTGTGTACCCCGGGGCTTTCCCACTTCACTAACATTTGTTAACTATCCTGATCTTTTGTGCTCTTCGCCTCCCCACCTTCTTCCCCCTCCTCCTCTCTTGCTCCATGGTTCAATCCCATTGGTTGTTTTCATTTTTTCTTATTTGTTTGTTTGTTTTTCCCTATATCCATCATATAAGTGAGACCATCCTGTACTTCTCTTTTTCTTTTTGACTTATTTCTGCTAATATGTGTCTTTCTAGTTCCATCCAGGTTGCTGCAAATGACATGTGTTTGTCCTCCTTAATGGATGTGTAGTATTCCATTGTGTATATGTACCACATTTCTTTTTAGCCAATCATCTGCATTTTATCTTTTTTAATAAAGTAAATTTGATATCTACTATGTACACATTGGTAGTGCAGAGTGCATTGCTTTCATATGTTTATATATTGTAATATGTCATCATAATGATGTCTATCACCTTTTATAGGTATAGTACAGAATTATTGTTTATGTCTGACATGTTGCACATTAGATCACTATGACTTTTTTAATACTTGTTACAAATGTCTGTGTCTCTGACTACCATAGTTTTATCCCCTGCTTTATCATTTCATCTTGATCAGCTTCTCTCACCCTGCTTTATCATCTTCATGTATAAGTAGGATAACCATATGCTATGCTGTAAAATGTGTAAAGAAAAATATATACCTAAATTGAACAAAGTATTTTCTAAACCTGTTACCAATTTGTTGTGTCCTTAATCAGACACTCAGTGCTATGTCCCAAGAATGCATTTTACTTTTTCATTTCCAAACATTCACTTATGAGATATATTATGTCTGGATCTTGACTCAATATTAGACTTAAAATATGTTCCTTTAGTAAACAGGTTAGAGCACACACACATCTCCTGATAGGGTATTCAGTGTGATAGATTTAGGTAATTGATTAAACATTAGATATATTTGTAGCTCAACTAGAAAAATTGGTGTAAAAGAACAATTAATAGTTTTTTTTTGTTTCTTATTTACTTTATTATAATCACTATTTACATTGCTGTAACTAACATACTGATTTTTATGCATATACAAGTTACTGGGGACATATAAAAAGGAAAAGAGTCTTTGAAAAAGTTGAAGAACAGTTAAAAGAATTATAGAATTTGAATAGGTCATATAGAACAAGGTGAATTAATAAAAATATACATTGCTAAGCTTGCTACAATAACCTGTATTACAAAAGTAGATGTAGCACTAATCTCCATAAATACTGACTTTCTCTGAATTAGGTATTTAAATCCCTTATTGCAATATCTGTATTCTTATAACACTATTCTCATTGATGATAATTCATTTCAATTATTGTTAAAGAGAAACAAGAGCACATTATGGTAAATGAGTTCACAAAGTAGACTAAGACCGATAAGGGTGGTGTGAATTTCATTAAGTTAATGTGTTTGTAAGGCATCTTCAAATAGAAGATTACCCAAAGGCAGAGGAGGGTAAGAAAAATATCACAAGGAAGTATGAAACATTCAAATGTAGAAGGTATTCAACTATTTTATCACAGCTAAAGCAGGAAGCACCAAATAGAATCTAATATAGGGAAGACTGAAGGTAGAAACAGAAGTTGGTGGTGGAGACACATATTGATATTAAAAGTAACAAAAACTTATAAATTCATATGTTCTATAAGACAGAACATGGTTATATGTTCACTTGAGAAACACTTCATGAAGAGAACAATTAGAAGCAAGGAATCATTTTACACATACTTGGCCATATTAGCCCAGGCAATACATAACTGGCACAGAGAACTGAGGCAAAAAAAAAACATTAAGCATTTACAACTGGGAAGAGTCACATGAACAATTATAAATGTAATTTTGTTCAGGTCACACCTGGTCACATTCCACTTCTCACCCAGTTTCTCAGTCCAAAAATCTTCAACATGTCCTTGCCTTTTCTTTTTTGGTTGCAACAACTCTCCAGAGTAGCAAATGTAATGACTCTCCAGATAACCAACTCTTGTCACCCTTTCCAATAAAAATTAATCTTGTTTTTGTTATAAACTGCAAATTGACAAGTTGATGTGTGTGTGTGTGTGTGTGTGTGCGTGCGTGTGTGTGTCAATTTTTACTCTTCTACTCCTAACTGATATGGCTGGACTGTGTGAGAAGACAGATGGAAGTTGTCAGATAGTAGGGATCTGAGAGCGACTTGACTTTGTAGGCTATGGTGAATTATTTGGAATTATTTTACGTTTGAAGAGAGGACACTGGTGTTCTTTGTTCTTTAACTAGCCAAGGGTAGTATCTGGGAAGGTGTTAAACTCTGCTATCTGAGAAACTGAATGTAGGATGACAAGGATAAAAATAGAAAGCTATTCCTGTAGTATAAGCTGAAGCTGGTTGAATTTCTTTTCTTTCACTGAATCAAACTTGTTACCTATCTCAAGGATTTAACTTTGCTTGTTTCTTTTACTTGGACGATTCCTGTTGCAGATTTTCACATGGCTTATCAATAAGCTTGCAGGAAATGCCAGCACCTCAGAGAGTTGTTCTTTAAACCTCCTGCCCTAGTATTTTAATATCTTGTCATTTATTGATTAATAACTTTGCCGGGTTTTTCAAAATATCCAGTATCCTTAGAGCTGTATTATCTATTTATTTGCTTATATGCTGTATTTCCTCATTAGAATGTAAGTTCATTAAGAAAAGAAAATGCATTTTTCCTGTTGGTATCATGTTTTCCACGTCCACCATAGTACATAGAGTGAAATATACATTTTATATATATTTGTGATCTAGGGTAACAAATAAAAGACAGATATAATTTTAAATTTGTAAGTTATGTGCTTAGAGACAAAAGGATGAGAATGTCTAAGAATAAGACATTGAAGATAAGGGCTTGGAGGAGTTTTACATGAATTGGCAATTTCACATGAATTGAATTGACAGTAAATAAAATTATTTTTAAAAAAATAAAGTCAGAAAATTAAAACTAATGTAGAAATCAAATGAGAAAAATGTCAATTGAACATCAGACGCTGTTCTAGATATTTGATATATTTAATCTTATATAGGTTTCCAAGAATCATAACATTTTCTTTGATTAAGTTATATCAATGATAATGTATAATCCTAATTCATGAGCATTAAATTTGATGAATCAATGCACTTAAAAAACAATTGGAAATATATATGGAAAACACATAAAACTACTTAACTTCAATACTGAAAAACTATTTGAATCTCTCTGACTAACAAATATGAAAGCTAATTGCATTTAGAAAAAAATGAATATATTAATCAGTAAATCATGAAGTAACCTATCACTGTTGTTTTATATTTACCTGGCTTACAAAAACTTATATTTGACTAACAATAAAAATTCCCATTTGAAAAAATGTAGAAACATTGTTCATGTTAAAATATAACCAAATATTCTTACTTACATTGCTAGCCTATCAATAAAACAATTCAAAGTTTATAGCACAGTGGTACATTACTTCCAGTGTTGTTATTGTGACATAGTATGCTGTCTTGTGCTACATCATACCATAAGTCAGGCATTAACTTATGTCTCTGCTATTCCATTCTTTATCTAGATAAGATAGCACTTTCATTTCCTCCAAAAGCTATATTATGCATATTTCAGACTACAGAATATATCTAGTTTCACAGTAGTTATTTCAATTATTTATTGGGATACTTTATAACATACTAGTAAATATATCTTAAATTAACTTGTGAAAGTAAGCAAATTCATAAATAAAATAAACAAAGAATCACAAGATAATAAGGCTCTGAGACTTGTGAATGTGCTATTTTAATAAAGCATGAACTCCATATTGTATCAGTTTTTGTTTTGCTTGTATTCTTTAGACTTAGGGGAGAGGTTTGCAGTAGCATAAGACTGGAAACACTTTTATTCAACTTTTTCAAATTGTCAAAGAGCATATTTTGTAAACATAAATTTTTAGAAAAATGATATGGGAAAATAAGTAATTAAGGCAACTAAAGTGATATTTTTTTCTCTCCTTGTAGGTGAAATAGGTAATGGAAAGGATTATTCTTATTATTAATATTAATTTTGAAATGTCACATTTAAAAATTATTCTTTCACATAAAGTAGCATACAAATTGCTATGAAAATCTTGAATGTAATTTCTGCAGTGATTCATAAAAATCTTATTTGGAAAACACTTATATCAAATACATTTTGTATCAAATATATTTTTCTGATTTTATAAATGTTATATTAAATATCTCAGAGTAAATATAGCATAAATTTCAATTATTTGCATAAAAATTCCCAAAATTATTTCTATTTTAAAAATTTACTAAATGATAGCAAACACTCACATTATTGGCTCATTAATTTAGAATGAATATCCAGTTATTGATGAAATATCAAAGCAATGATATATTTCTCCATTGATGTCTTAGCACTACAAGACTGGCTATGCTTTTTCAGTTCACCAGACATTCTTCTTTGAAATTTGATTTTACTTTGTTGTTGTTGTTTTTTGAAAGATTTTATTCTTACTTTTGCAGTTACATAATTAGTGACCTGCCCCACAATTTCCATGCACAGATTATCAAAGGATTATTTCAAAGCTTAACGCTGCCCTGTACATTTTCCAAGGCTGATTCTGGCTCTTTGTGAAGATACTTTGTCTCTGATTAACCTCATTTAAAACTTCACACTAAAGTTAACTCGTTCAAGGAAAATTGTATACAAATCTTGCAAAACTAACTCCACTAGACATTTGAATTTGGGGACACAAAATGCATTAAAAGAAGGTCAGCCAGCTCTCAGTTTATGAATTTTACTATCAAGTTGAAAAAAGCTGAGTCTCAGAGCATTGGGGGCTGTCTGCATCACTAGAAAATCTCATATTAACTTCCACATAGAAATTCTCTGTATTAATGTTTATTAAAGGATAAGTGAGGCAAATGTAATAAGTTGAAGCTTGGAGACATATTGCTGCATCTAAGCATTAACTGTGCAATTTTTTTATGACTTAGAATAATAAAAACTATTTTCTGATATTATTTTGATAAAACTCATATTGATTAGATAAAAATTGAGATTATTTAATTTCAGTAGGTAATTAATATTTTTGTACATGCCACAAAGGACCCACCAGTTTATTGTCTTTTCCCAGAATAGACAGTTCCCTACTCCACTGTTGACTTAGAGCTCAGTGAGGATACTGTTTTCATGGGGGAAATTGGAGATACAGAGTTAGCTCACTGAGCATTTTTTCATTAGTTTTTGTAGAATTCCCTTTGCTATCTCAAGTATCTTCTGCACAGGCTCTACTTCTAACATTGAATACAGAGTTTGTAAAATACTAGACTGCTTATAAATCCTCCCATTGTTTTTCTCTGCCTGGAGAATAATGCTTTAAATTCTGTAACCTAATGCACAATCTCTCCCCTGACTACCCCCCTTCTTCAAATCCTCATTTATCCACTCTCATAGCTGGTTGATAGCTCCCATTTCCTGAGGGGTGCCAGGTTCTTTCAAACCTAGAGTTTTTGCACTTGCCACTTCTCCTTTTAAAAATTAGAGAACTATTGGTCCTTTTGTGGTATCAGCTTAAGGAAAAGATTTTTGAATTTAAAACTGTTTTGAATTTAAAACCTGCAAAAATGTCTGTTGGTCCGAAATTCCTGATATCTACCACACTGAATACCTTTCTATGAGTCTACAATTTTCACATGATTTTATATTCTTCTTTAGATCTTCAGTGTGGAAAGTGTGTCTATCATATGTTCAGCAAGTGCTTTTTTCTTTTTTTTAAAGAAAAATCAACAAACCAAAGACAAAATGCATTTTAGATTTAATGTAAAAATTTTCAGGATGTTTTAAATGTGAATATCAGTAGCTATGTTTAACTATGCTTTAGAGATGCTTATATATGAATGTGTACACACACAAACATATGTACACATATATAATCTCATCTAGAAAAGTTTACTATCCTGATAATAGCAAATAATCTGAGACCCCTTTTAATATTTCCATATCTTATACTATTGCTTATGCATATTTTATTACCAGTTTCCTCATCACTTTCTATATATATATGTATTTATAAGTGTATAAATAAATAATTAGATCAAGAAAAAGATAACTCCTTTTGTGCATAGAATTGTACCTATGACTGCAGTTGTACCTATGACTGTTCATCTTGGTTAGAACTGTTTCAGCGGTCACTATCTTAGATATCAAAAAGTTGAGAGGCATACCTTGCTGTTAATGCTCAACATCTATTTTTAAATCATGCCTAAACTTTATCCAGTTTTGTAAATAGCTTTGTTAAAATGTGGGTGAATATATACTTTAACTACATTTACTACCCAGTATCCATAAAGAACCGTACCTGTGGGGTACCTCACCATATAAATACATTGACCATGTGTTGCAGTTATACAAGAAAGTGTGACTGTTCGTTGAACCTACAGAATAACAAATTTAAATTCAATGTGTAGATATTAACATTGAATTTTTGTTGTCACTCTCCATATAAAATTTGCACAGAACTCCATACTCATACTATAATATTTGCTCTCTCCATCACTCCTGTAAACTCATTGTGTCATAGTTAGCTCATGAAATGCAATTTACCAGAGTGTGAGTTCCTTGAAGATAGGGAGAGCAGACATCATTTTCACTCTCTGGTTCCTGTAATCTAATGCAATGCATATTCAGTGGTCACTAACTGCACTTACAATTATATGATAAGCAGTTATACATGAATTTTCATAGAGAAGAAACTATGTGTGTGTGTGTGTGTGTGTGTGTGTGTGTGTTGAGATTTCCGTAAGCATTGTCTTTGTTAGTACATTCACAAACTTTGGAAAATTTACCATAGTATGTACCATAGCATTTTCCAAATGAAATTTAAAAAGAAATAGTAAGGTTACTTAGAATTTTTCTCTTTGCTTCTTAGGGCTTTGAAAAGCAACCATGAGTCTCTGTGACCAAGGGCAGGAAGAGTTTGTTTTCTTCCTGATTGAACAGTGCCATTTTGTCACATTAAGGAAATTTTTTTTTGTTTGTCCCTCAACTTTTCCCTGGAAATATTGATATGGGAAAAAATTGGAACAAAGACGAGTGCTTATTTTCATTCATTGGTAGTCTATTTTCTCACAAGTCAAATAATGGCTCAAAAGAACATATTCTGTATTCTTGAAATTTACAATCATTGTAAACCAATGGCACATTAATTAAAAAGTATGTTCTAGTGCATATAATTTCTATGACTCAAAAATCCAGTTTTATCCCCAGGAACTACAACTGACAACATCACTACATTGCTGCAGTAAGTTTCACATTTTTATAAATATAAGGGTAATTTATAATCATGAAATAGAGGTTAGAACATAAAAAAAAGTTACTTATAAGCCAAAGGTTATATATTATACCAACTTTAATATTTATATAACTTCTCTGCATGAAAAATGTATTTATTTTTCTCTACAAACTTCTAACATTGCAGGAAATCAACTTTTGGCTACAGATATACAGTGTTTTCTGTTTCATTCTGATTTACAATCAATAGTCAGTGTTTATTTTGTAGTAAGTATTTCACATTTTTATTTTCAGAAAACTGATTCTTCTAACTGCCCCTGAAATTAAAAACATATATGCTTTCTGTTCATCTTGCATCTCTTAATAATTCCTGATCATCATGATCTCCTGAGGTCCCATTGAAACCTATTGATCCTTTCCAATTAGCAGAAATGCACATAGATTTAATATTTGTATGCATTGTGAAGTTATAAATATACACACTGAAATCCATTAATAAGTCCCTGGATGTTCATGGCCATGAAGATAAGAAAAGACCTTGATTTAATTTTCTGCAATATCTCCTATGAAACTCTAGGCAAATTGCATTAACTAAAAATACGCATTATTAGATTATTTACTACTATTTTATTATTTGGGGGAGATAGCAGTATTTAAATAATTAATAAAAATCTTGATTCTGAGTACAGACTAAGGCAATATTGCATAATTAGTATCAAATATTCAAATAATTTTGCATATTCACATGCTTCAATTATAATAGATTTAAATTATTATCATATATTATATATAGCATGTTATGCATTCATGTAAGTTTACATATAGACATGAAAATATAAATACACTCTATAGATGTCATGACTTATTTAATGATGATTTTCCTCCTATTTTATGTTCTTGTGGTCTAAGAAAGAATGGAATTTTCCTGATGGGATTGTTTGGTCTTAGTAGTGCTTTAGAAAACAAGTAAAGTGCAAAGTTTCACTAGGCCCCTCAAATAAAAATGATGTAAACCTGCTGATGACAGTTTAATGGGTTTAGGCAGGAGGATGGGGCTATATAATATCAAGATAGATGGCGTTGAATCCCATGGATAGATTGGGTTACTGACTCTACAGATCAATAATGGCAATCATGATGATGATTTACTGTTAGGGAAACATATTTTGGTGGTATCTAGGGCTTGTCTGAAAATGCATATTCAAAAGACAGTTTGAATGCCCTGAAATGTTAACCTTGTCACTGAGATTTTAGCATTTTTGAAAATGTTTGAAAAAAGCCAGTTGTTTTTTTAATTATCTGACTGAATAAAAATATTTAGTTCTAGCAATTCTAACTGAAGATCACATGTTTCAAAATATGATACTAGAGTTAAATCACATTTCATTCAAAAGGTTTAGTATTAACCCTTATTCATTTAAATGCAAAGTTACTGTAGCTTAAGAAATAAAATAGTTACACTTTTAGAATAAAGAAAAAAGAATATAGAATCACTTTCATAGTAAAATTGTCAAGTGGTATATTGCATTATATTCAGAGAGGTGATTATAATTTTGTGAAGTTGGGCACCATTGTATCTGCTAAGAATACATTATTGACAACTTTGATATAAAACACATTACACATTTTGCTGTGAAGACTGGAAAAAATGAAATTAATTAAGGATCAACTTCAAGATATTAGAGTGTCCAAATTAGATACTTCAAAATAGATACTCCAAAATAATAAACAAAAATATACTTAAGAGGTTATTTTGTCAAGTTGCCAATTTTCCAATATGTTTATTATTGTATGTTAGTAAATAGCATGTGTATAACTATCATACTGCTAACTATAATAATGATGCAGTATTTTAAATACTATGAATAGGAAAAGACCTTTTTTGATATCATTGTTACTTTTAACTATTGTATATATTCTTCTCTCTGACCGATACAAATAAAAATAACTGAATATTTTTACCAGGGAGAATGTGCATTTTTCTCTGAGTGACTGGAAGGAATGGATCTGTGAGTTGAATTGCTGGAAATTTTCTGTATCGGTAAGTAATTTCATTATCTGTGTCCTGCAAAATGTCTGCCAATATAAGGAAGGAAAACAAAAGTAAACTTCCAATATTATACTTTACAGTGAATGCTGGATTGCAAATAAAGTATTAAAATGGTATTATTAATTCTACTCTATTTGATATTATTTTGATTATTTTATTTATTGATAAACTAGTGATTTACTGTATTAGACATCATGTTCTTAAGAAAAGTTCAGTAATTTTACTTATCATTTTCATTATTTTATACATCAATATCTATACTAATATTTAACATAAGATTCAGATTTAGAATAAATGTTTGTTATTTCTTCACTCAAAGCATTCCTTGACTCACCAGACACATTTAATTGATCCTACACATCACATTTTTCAGCTTGTTTGTGCCATGTGAGCTTCTCTTTCACTTATAATATTTCATGCTACAATTGGTCATAAGAATCTTTCCTTATTTATATTGACAAGTGACCATGTCCCTTTATTGCTAATTTTGAAAAATGTATTAAATCCATTTCTGTGATTATTCCACATCTATGTATGAGGCTGAAATTGACTGGAAAGTAGTTTGCAAATAGATATTCTCAATACCTTCTACTATCTCTCTCACACACTTATTCTAAAAGCATTTATTTTCAACTTGTTACTTAATCTGTGTACTGTGCCCATTACTTATTACTTGCCTCCATGCCAACAATGTATGTCCTTGCAAAGACAGCAGTATTTGAGGTTTAGTTCACCAATATATTCCTGAGTATCTAATATATTCAATATTCAAATATATTTGTTGAAAGAACATATAACATATTACCTCTGAAATGTAATAGTAGTCAATACTCTGCTTTCTCTTCATACAGCAAAAAATCTTTCACCTTTTACTAAAATGTAGCATTCAATTAAGATTCTCCAGACTATTTAGGTTTTAAGAAAATTGTTTTACTTTGGACCCAGTGAGATCACAAAATCACATTTATTTTCATGAATGTATGTTTTATGGTGTGTGCATGTGTTACAATTAACAATTCTTTCTTAATCCCACTCTCCATTCCGTCTCCATGTATACATGAAATAAAATTAGATGCTGTATATATTATGTAACATCTTGAAAGCAATAAATGCTTCCAGAATATAAGCATTAATGAGGGGGGAGAGAAGTGGAGAGACAGACTGTGAGTGAATAATCAGCAATGAGAAAAATCTGTTTGCAAAAACTTGAGATATATATATATATATATATATATATATATATATATATATATATATATATGTGTGTGTGTGTGTGTGTGTGTGTGTGTTTATCAAAACAGTAGAATCTCCAATAGAATGATTATAATGTGAATGAGTTATGGAAAGGTTCTTTCCTTTTTGATACCTACTAACTTCTAGTCACATTCTTTCAGAGATACATGTTTTCTGACAAAGGCAAATGCAAGTTTGTTAGTCCAAAATCTGAATTAACTGAATTGCAGTTTTTACCTTTTCCTTATAAACACTTCAATTCCTTATAAACACTTTCTAATCACTTTCTGTTTCCAAAGTCAAGCTAATGTTATAATTGCCATAATTCTATTAGATTACTTAATCTTGTAAAATTATTTTCTTACTTATAAATGATAGTTTTCTTGATTCAAAAAAAATTCTTGGTATTAGCATAATAACCATAATACATAATAATGAGGAAACAATTTGGTTCTTGATTTTTCACTGTAGAGATGAGGAAACTGAGACCCTTGAAGATTAGAAACTTGCCCAAGGTCACAAATATGAAGTATTTGGTACTTTGAAGTGGTTCCTGAGACTTTTATTTTCAGAAGCTTAATATAAAACATTTCATGCATGCAGGAAATTATACCTTCATGTCTCTTTTGGGAAAGGCAAATTACAACTGAAAATATTTCTTATTCAGATAGCCTTGATTCTATTTGACATTTTAACTGTACTATCTTTATCCCATATAATGAATGGATTAGGTAATTACATTACTCTATATATTCTATTAGCATAGGCAGACATTAGAATTTGGGAACCAATTTTGCTGGTAAATTAGAAGAAGGTAGTTGGAATAGCCTGAGGAAAATGAAAAATAGACTTTCTTTTACATTAAGTCACAGGTTACAAAATTAGAAGTCTACATTGTCCTTTGTTAAGAAAATTATCTCATTCATATTATAATACATGACACTATATTTTACAAAAATTCACTGTAGGATATCATATTTTTCTTCTTGTTACCTGATATTATAAGTCCTTCTTGTTAATGTAGTTAATAAAAAGGTTGAGACTGTAGTTCCTTTCCCATGTTCTTCATTATTAAAATACAAAACCACTTAAGAATGGAAAATAGATGAACTCCAATTTTTGGATTTTTTTCTATCTGAATATACATATCATTTGATAATAGTCTATTTCACTGTTATCTCTGTGGCCACATCTGTAATGATTCTTGTTATTATATGCTTATAAAAAATACTGCATAGAGCATTGATCTTAAAATGGTTATTCAAGCATTGTTGGAAGTACTGACATGCTTTTCAGTATAAATAAAACATATACTTCAAATATTTATAAATATGTTGATTCTCAATGATGTACATTGGGACGGGTAACAGGAAAGGGAGGATTGCTGTCAGAGTTAAAGCAAGAATGAACAAGGAAGAAGGGGTAAAAGAAGAGAGTAACTGGAAGGGAGGAGAATAGAGGTGAAGGGAAGGGGAGGGAGGTGAGGAGAAAAAGGGATATTTTGAAGAAAGAGCAGAGAGAAATAGGGAGAGAGGGAGGGAAGGATGAAGGGGGAGTGAGAGAAGGATTTTAATGACTTGTGTTGAAGGATGTTTCTGAGATAGGAATTGACTTATATTCAAAGATTAAGTGGAAAAAGGGGGTTCTTAGATGATGCTTAATGAAGAAGAATGAGTAGCAAACATAATATTTTTTTAAATATGCAATAAAACTACTTTGAGCATGGCATCTTACAAATGGAAAGAGACCGTAAACTCCAATTGCTCCCTAAGGAGTAAGGAGCTTGAACTACGTGTGATGCACACAGTCTTTTAAGTGTCAGGAATAAAACTCCAAAACTCATAACCACTTAGATCTGAGAGCCAAAGATTTCTATATTGTGAACAAAGAAACTGGGACATTAAAATTAAATTTAATTAAAAAAAAACTTTTGAAAACAGTATGGAAATTCCTCATAAAGTTAAAAATAAAACTACCATGTGATCCAGCATTCCCACTTATAAAAACGATAAATCACTCTCTGAAGAAACATCTTTACTGCCATAGTCATCAAAGAATTACTCATAAAAACACAGAAACAACCTAATTTGTAGAATATATTATATAATGTAAATTATATAGAATATAAATATGCATTGTATAAGTTTATATAAAAGTTGATATATGAATATACTGAAATTTTACTTAGAGATAATTACAGTCATCTGATAGGAAAAGCAACTTTGTGAGGTGATAAATTGTAAATTAACCTCATTTTGTGAATTCTTTCACGATGTAGATATATGTAAAATAATAATCTATACTTGTTATAAAAATTTATTCTGACATTTTCTGATTAGAAAATGTTTCTAAAAACATTTTCTGACAGTGTTGGTATAGTGACTTAGTTTTACTAATATTAATTTTAGGGTTATTCTTTTTCTTAGATTTCTGATGATAAATTTGTAAAATAGATGTAAGCAAATTGCTGCGCTGTCATTTAAACTGACTTTAAAATGTAGAACAAAAAGTGGGAGCCATGCATCAAAAATCAACTTATTCATTCCAATCTAACAGATATTTTAAAGGACCATCGCTTCTCGGCCTTTTGGCTAAGATCAAGTGCAGATATTTTAAAGACCAAAGGGAAAAATAAAAGCAGGAAAAAGCAAAATGTTTAAGCATACTGAGTGGGGAAAGGAAAATGATAGAAAAATTTAGAAAATTAGAGCAGAATAGCTCTGTGAAACTTTTTAAAAGGAAGTTAATAATTTGAATTTTATTATAAGCATAAACAATGTCTTTAGATATTTCTAAGCAGATGTGCTTATAATCCTAGATCTTAGCGGCAAGTAAACATAACATTTATTTTTTGCTCAATTAGAAGTCAGCTGAAGGTCCACCATGATCCTGTCATCTGTCTTTCCCAGTTTTGAATCCAGGTCAAATAAATGCTTTTGTCTGGAAGAAAAATATTCTCATACCAAAGGAGGGAAAGAAATGAAAGAAAAATAAATGATTTTTATAGTATGTAAGCACTTGATACTTCATTAACATTGCTTATACATGGTAACACTGATATTTAGGTAGGCACACAATCCTCCTAGGGAAGGGTCAGTGGATAAACCCTTTGCCCCAGGGATTACTGCCAGTTCTACAATATTTAATGTTATTGAGACAAAAGATAATTTAAACAGAATGAAGATTTAGAGGGAAAACTAGAAACATGCCAACATGATTTCTGCAGTATTTATAGACAAAGTAGTAGAGAAAGAACTAACAAATGTGACTGAGAAAAACTAAATATTGTAGGAAGATAACCAAGAAAGTGTCTGCCATAGCCTAAGAACAAATGTCAAATACCAAGAAATGATTGACTACAGAAAGAGCTACTGAGAGATAAAGTAAGATAATGAGGCATGGACCCATCATATTTGCATGTACTTGACAACAGTGTATTTGAAATGGCAGCATGTGGTGTTATTTTTCCCACAGCAACTTACAATATCATCATATGTCACTTAACAAGGTTAGAGTCTAAGCAATGTGTCCATAGGCAATTTTCTCATTGTGAAAACATGATAATGTATTCTTACCCAAATTTAGATGCTATTGCTGCTACAATTGTAGGCTCTATATAGGGACAACTGCTCTATAAGTGATCATTCGTTGGCCTGCACATGAAACAGCTGTACTCTTCTTATGAGATATATGACTGTATTGCTTGCAGAAAGTGGAAATAAAGCAGACAGAAAAGTTTAGCCATCAGACAGCAAGATTTATTAGGGAGGCTAAAGAACCCAGAGAATGAGTGAATAGTAGGATACTGAATATGTGCATTTGTTTTAACATGGGAGATAGTGGGACTTTTGAGGCTGAAACAGTTAGGTGATAATATTAAAGGATGAGACAGGTTTTGATTACTGACAAAATTAAAATCAAACATTGATCAGGCACCCCACAGACTGTTTGGCATTTACTAGAATAGTTAACTGATGTGAGAATAACTTTAAATGGGTTGTTTAGGCTTTTCATGAATGAGGAATGAGGTGTCAAAGTTGAAAAAGTTGATGAGAAGAGTGGAGAAAAGAGAGGAGAGAGAGAGAGAGAGTGAGCGAGAGAGAGCGTTTATAGTAATCATGCTACAATTCTTTTAGGGATGTTAACATTAGCTATTAATGGGGTGTCTTGATAGCTATAACTAGTTTATGTGTTTCTTTTGGTGAAAAATGTCTAAGGTCCAATTCAGAATGCTAGAAATATTTATAATGTTAATCCACTACATCTTAAAGTTAGATTATAAGAACTTTTCTATTTTATTAAGTGATGTGCAGTAATTTTGCATAACACATTAATGGCAATTTGCATCATAAAGGAAAGAATGAGAATATGTTAATTTGTTTGAGAATTATTTTTTTCAAACACATTAATTTCCATTTTGGAATGAAGCTCCAAAACTAAAATTCAAGCTTACTATATTCAGTTATGTCCTAGGTGACCTTGTTTAATGCATGGTTATAATTACACTGAATAATCAATGAAAAAACAGGAAACTTCTAAAGCTAATGAAAAAAATACTCTATGCTATTTAAAATAAAAAATGACTAGCTTTCCATTTTTTCACTCTATGCTTTTTGTAAAATGAATTCCTACCTTTCACCTGCATGAACTCCAACTAGATGGTATGATATTCTTTTGACCATATAGGTTAATGTCATTAAAAACCTTATTGCTTTCAAAGTTATAGATTTGCACTTTTCATCCATCACATATCACTATTGATTTTTAAAATAACTTTGCTTATGATACAGGTTGGTTTTATGCATCATGAAGACAGGAATCCAAGTCAAAATGGTATCTCATAGTCTCTGTCAGAAAAGTTGATGGTCTTTGGTCATATTTACTTGTCTATTGTACTAATTAATTTAAAATTAAGATTTCAGAAACATCAGTTTTTAAATGTACTGACAATCTCATTAGATAAAGTAGGACTTTTGGGTCATTTCTAAAAAAATAATTTTTGACAAAGCATGCCTCAAAACAGTTTCATTTAAAATTCTTCATACTATTTTTTTCTTTTTTCTAGCAAAGCAATAGAACTAAAAGGTAATCTGTGACTTCATGATGTTTCTAAACAAAAAAATTTATCACTTGATTAATCTGAGTATTTTACAAATCAATGTAAACTAACAATGGTAGAAAACAAAACCCAGAATAATCCTACATATTCCAGAAGTCAGTTAACCCACATATTTTTTTTTCAATATGTCCATTAAACTTACAAGCAAAAAGAGACCATCTGTTTTGGGGTCATAATACCATGTGGAAATCTTTGGTTGGATACACAGTCTTCAAAATTTGGTGTCAGAATATTTGGGCCACTGATATTTCTGTGGGGTCTCAGCCCCACCAAATTTTGACATACTGCGACTGCTTTCATATGTTGTATAATTGTGTTTGTCCTCTAGTTCCCCACATCCCCTGCACTTTCACTTAGTTTGCACATATTGAAATATCTAATTTTACCAGGCAACTATGCTAAGCACAGCACTTAGATTACTGATTCTGGTTAGATATCAGTTCTTTCATTTTTCTTTTTCCTCAACTGCCCAGCTGATACAGGCAGCTCTTCCTATTCTTATAACACTCAAAAACACTGAAAGAGGTCTCATTCTCTTTATTTGCTAGATAAATACATAAAGCTGGGCTTGAGAACTCAGACTTTGAAAAACAAATACTCTGGTACTATATCTTAATATCCCTTATGATATGTCAACTCCACTGTGATTAAATGTATTTTCCATGACTTCATTCCCTCTGTGTTTCTGGCTAGAGAGGACTCTAGGAGGAACCCTTGCAGGAATTTTGAAGGTTGAGGGAAGCAGTGGCCATCTTGTAACTCTCACAGTGTCGCTGCTCTAACACATCTCCTCCTCCTGAGCAGGTTCCAGGCTTCCAACTACTCTACCTTCACCCCTTGTTCTTTCTTCATCTTGACCTGAAATTTATCAATTCTCCTTTTCCTTTTACTTGTCCCCTTGTGTCTCAGTCTCCAACATCATACACAAGGAAAAGAGATGTAAGAATACTACCTATCCAGTTCTGGGTATGTTAAAACCTATGATAACTGCGAAGGTCAAATTTCTGAAAGCAAATTTCTGTCCAAAAAAAGAAGATTTTTCAAGAACACTCTTAAGAGTATAAGTGGCTATGAATCTTAAGGAAGAAAATGTTTTAATATATATTAAAACTATATATGTATTTCTGTTTAGATCCAGAAGCTTCACTTTTTAAATGAAGACATGTCTCTCATGATAGGAAAACACACATACACAACAAACAGGTAACACATTGCTGCATTTTTGAAAGTGTAGGATTTCAGAGGAAAAATGCATTTATGTAGATCCAGATTGACTGAATAAATGGTATAATTACATGCTAGAGTCTATGTGATTATTTTAAGAACTGACAAAGATATACATTAACTGATGCAGAGTACTTTTCAAATTACATCAGGTGAAAAACCCAACAACAGGGTATCTGTTGTATGCTACTATGTGCAAGGAAAAGAGAATAGGAAATACATAGCAGCATTTACATACTTTTTGAAATAAAGCCTAAGAGTAATTCTAAAACTAGTGATAATTCCCACTGCAATGGATTAAATAATATCTCCCCAAATTCATGTCTCGAACCTATGAACATAACTAATTTTGACATAGTGTGTTTGCAGATGTTAACAGACCATACTGCATTGGAACTTTCACAAACCATTGATCTCTTAGTAGAAGCTGGAAATTTGGAAATAGTCACAGAGGTAAGAAAATCATTAAAGGCAGAAGTATAACTTTTGATCGTTCTGCCTCAAACAAAGAATCTTGATGTCACTGACAGGAAGGAAGGCAAGGAAAGATTCTCTCCTTACTACAGACAGATTGTGACCCTGGATTTTTGGACTTCTAGCTTCCAAAAATGTAAGATACATTTGACCTAGTTTAAACCACCCATTTTGTAATACGTTGTTACAGTAACTTTAATAAACTAGTATCTCTACTTCCAAAAACTAAATGGAAACAGGAAGGAAAAGGATTGTAGGAGAGTGAAATCCTTGGAACTCCATTCTTTGATATAATTTTGTGTTTGGATCCAAATTAAGGTTTTATGTAGTTATTAAAATAAAATAAGCTTGGGGAAAATATGCAAATTAAAATTTGAAAGGAATCCATGTTTTTTAAATAGCAAACCAAACTGAAGGCTGGGACTAAGAAATAACACAAGTTATTTAAGATATAAACAAATCACAGAATTTTGACTATCATCTCTAAAAGACAAGGTTTTTTATTTAATTAGTAATATTTTGTATTGATATGTATTAGTTTACATCGAACCCTGCTTCCTATGTATGCCACAGTGACCAGTGAAAATACATGCAATGTGAACTTGTATCACAGGTTCACACTATTGGAAAAGAGAGAAATGACACAGAAAAGGGTGGAGGACAGAACAAATCTTCTACTGTGGAAATGAAAAGGGAACTATCAGCTGTGAGAGATAACTAGGAGAAAATTTGCTTAAATTTCAACCCAGCAACACTAATTTGTCATCTCTCTCATTTTGAACACTGCTCATAAAAAGTATTAAATAATTCTAAATATGTCATCACTAATAGAGTTATTTTTTTTTATTTTCCAGTATTTCCATTTTCTGAAATAAATAAGTAAAATATTTAAAAATTGTTTTCTTAGAATATGTGGATAGTAGAATGAGAAACTCAATTGTTTTTGTGATTACTTTTTTTTTTTTTTACTGTGAAGTGAGCTATTAGAGTTTCTTTTCAATTTATTATGATCATCTTAGTGGACTGACAGCACGGATGCTGGTGCAGCCTTAGTTTTGAGGGTTAATATTAAATCACCATTCTTATTTTCTTCTTCCTCATTAGATCAATAATGCAAAAGGTCTAATGTAATGTCAAAGGACTTGCATTTATCAACCTGGAAATATCTTGTGGCTGCATGGCAAGTCACCTCCCCCTTTAAGAAAAAAAAAAGTACTGAAAGAAATTGATTGTTATCAATGGAAAAATCTAAGAGATTATATGAACTAAGGAAAAGGATTGGGGAAGTATATGGACAATTGGTAAATTTTATAAATGAATGAATATAATATTGCATTAGTTTTTACTAGACTGATTAAAAATTGAAAAAATACGATGTGTTCAAAACACCTCTATGAAAAATTGGAAGCTTCTACTAGATCACAGATTGTAAGACATTATTGATGCTTAATACATACTGAGGTCTTTAAAATTAACTTTGTAGTCCCATTTTATTAATTTTATATTTAATTTAATTATAATTTATTAATTAAGTGAGATTAGGGTAGTGCTGGTAACCAGAGACAATTGTTTGTCTTGATACATGTTAAAGTATCCAGTGACATTCACAGTATCCTTTAGATTTTTCCATTAATTGGCAATGTGCTTCATTTCTCACAAATACCTTGCCCAATTCTATAACAGTCAAGATATTGCACAAATTTTCCCCCAAAGCTGCTTTCTTTAATAATTTGCCACATTAGAACTACTATTAGAACTTTTAGGTAATTAACCGTGTTATAGTTTTACTATTACAAGACCAGAGATCATCAAAGTAAGCTTTAAGAAATGCATTGAATTATAACTGGCATGTTTAAGCAAGCAACAAATAGATTCAAAATAATTTTCCAATTTATATGAATTGAAATGTTCAGTTTTAGATGCATTGCAAGCATTTTCTTTAAAAATGTCAAGCATTATTGATTGTCAATGCAATGAACACTAAAATTACAGTGGTATAACATGGTATTTCCTTCGAGCATCTTTCTTATCCAAGACTGTGAATCTAACTGCAACTCTCAGTGAAATCACAGGAACATTTCCTCTACACATGTTCAACTTTCAGCTCCTTTACTGTCTTGTATCTGAAGTTATGCTGTTGTAGCTCTTCTGAGCACATCTCACATCCCATTGCAATCTTCCAGAACTGAAAATTTTAATGAGAATGTGGTGATTCACATACCTTTGACATAATTCGAGAGACAGAAGATCAGTACCAAACACAGTCCTGGTCTGATCAGGTCTAACCACCTCAGTTTTGTCAAATTTGGATCAGATCTCAATGCACCATCTCCAGAAGTAGGAAAAAATTAATCAGCTTTCAAGTGGTCTTGTACTACGTGGACTCGAGAAGAATGGCCTGCATTCTCCACCTTGTTGGAAACTGGAAATTTAGTTCAAGGCTTCCTGTGAAAGAGAACCCTACTTAAAAAATTCTAGAGACAAATCTGACCCTTTCACATTCCAGTGATGTGTGATGTATGATGATGGTATGATGATGGTTAATAGGCTCCAGTACGTAAACTCAGATATGTGGTCATGTGAAAGCAATTTAGTTTAAAAATTTAAAAAGAGAGATATAAATAAAATAGAGTAGGAAATTAAAGCAGGAATTAAATATGGTGTATAATGGAGCACAATCTGGGTACTTCCTAGGTGTAGTTTGAAATCAGTTTTCATACACAGAGGGCAGAGAGATACTGAAGAAAGAGGCAATGTTGTTTAGATTACTAATCAGCAGTTTTAATGAGCAAGAGAATTTGCTTAGGTGGCTTTGTTGGGTGACTTCAATACAAGTACATTTCCCTAAAATCCAACCAACATCTCCAAGTCAAAAAATTTTGTAAATACTTTATTTGCTCTCTTTCAGTCAAGTATGAAACCCAGATTTCTTCAACAACACATTACACATGTAAGACTGTCTTTGAAGAAGAGAAGCTTTTGGGGACATATATTCCCAAAGAGGGGCATTAAATGCCCCTGATTACAGTAGGGTCCAGTTAGTGAATCAATTCAGAGGTAATGCTATTTTGATTTCCTCCAGGAAAACCAAAGGGCGTAAAATGGTTCCTTCCTTTGGAGCTACATAGCAGAAAGAAAGGAGTAAGTATATATGAGTAAAGCATGATTAAAAGGAAGGAATGCAATGCTTTATAAGAAAAATAGTTTTTTATCATTGGCTATTTCCATTTTTGTAATAATTCAATTCTAAGATTTCATACTTCATGAATTTGGTGTTATCCAACTATCTACTATTATGGTCATGAATATATTTGAAATGAGCAAATTAAAATACCAATGTATGCATTAAATTCTAAAAATATAATAAATCACAGTTTCATTTACAGTTTATTAGTGAATAGATTACCTCTTATGCTTCCTGGCTACTTTCATATTGATCTGAGACTTAATAGCCAGATAGAAATGAAACTTACACTTTATAATTGCCTTTAATAAAGAGCTGTAAATTTTGTATTCTGTGAACAACATAGCAATATCCTATATTTATTAAAAATATGCTGTATCACGACTAGACATTATAGATAAGATAAAAAGAGGGGCAAAAAGAAATAATTTCTAGAAATTACAAGATTTCCCTTTCTAGAAATGAATATGTAAAGGGATGTGAGAAATGGAAAAATATAAATCAAACAAGCTGATAGATATATTCAGGTTAAGTCATTTTTTGTAACAACCGAGATCTTATGTATTGTCATAATTAGGAACAGTGGCAGAGTAAAGGATATTCCCCATTTCCCTCCACCCCTCAGTTTCCTCACCTTGAGCATGATAGAACAGATATCGGAAGAAAGAAAAATCTATAAAATGTATGTCTGTGTGTATATATGCTTTTTAATGTTTATTTGTGAGCTGTTACTTTATTATTTGAAGTTGATCTTATACTCTCTTATTTTTGTCATCACCATCAATCATGTTTGTTACCTCATTTAGTAATTGCATTTCAAAGGAATACTTAGAAAAACCCTAATATTAATTCATAGATTTAGCAAGAGCAAAGCAGTGAACATGCAGATTATTTTCTGACTGTTCTAGTCACAGTGAGAGCTGTATTTGTGGACACATCACAACTTTCTGACACTGTTGAAACCTACTGCCTCCATCAGGTTGTCCTTTCAGTCCTTGACCTAAGTTCTTCAAGTGGCAGCCTTTGTCATAGGGTCATCACCCTTCTCAATACAGCAAAATTGGTTTCTCTCAACTCTCTCTTTCCTAAGTACCCAGGAAGTGTTGAGGGTGAAAGGAGGAATAAACTTTAAAACCTCTCTTAGTCTAAATAAATATAAACAACTTACCATTTGTGTGAAATTGTGTTAAATGTAGCACTCATTTCAATGTGGTCCAGATTACCCCATGAGGAGATAAAAAGCAAACAAAACACCTGTTGAACTCCACTTTCCCCTTTCTGGGGACATTCTGGGGTCTGTGCTCCTACTCTATGAAATATAATCAATATGAATAAATAGGTAAGTCTGACTCCTTCTCCCTCTCAAACCCATAGTTTAGTTACCCAAGAGCTATTGGTTTGCCATGTTCTCTTCCTTCTAAGGTAATATTCACACTTGCCTCTTTATAGGATTGACATGAGTTCACAATCAGACATGTTTAAAGAATATACTGAAACTTAAACGTGGAATATTTAAAATACTTAATTTCCTATTTTCCTATTATTTGCATGCTAATTTTTGTACTTGTGGTGACAAGAAACTATTGACAGTCTCAGTGCTAGTACAAAATGTCAGGCTATCAAGAAAAAGAGCAGATCACAGAGTCTAAGTTCTCAGTGAGTTTTGAGCAGAGCAGAGGTAACAAGTAATTAAATAGAAAAATGTAAATGATCATTATTCACGCCATAATAGAGGAGAGTACTACAGGGAACATTGTCAAAGATATGACCAGCAGAGGCAGTTCATCTAGGTGCCTTGGGATGAGTAAGGACCATCTTTCAAGTAATGAGATGGGCTCTGACTTAAAGCAGCAGTTATCAAGGGCAAGGCTTTACATAAAATAGAATGAAAGAATGTTTCTTTAAAATAAACAGAGGGTGGCAGATGAATGGATGGAAGAGGGCAGAGATTAGGGTAGGTGATGCAGTCATAACTCCAAAATTATTGATAAAATTAAAACTTCAGGGGTTGGATTATTATACATTTAAAAAACTATATGAAAGATGGCATCATTATTCATGGTGAATTTATATCAAAATTCCGTGATAATTCTGCAACATGATATTGAGAATATTTTAAATGCAAAAATTATGGAAGGAATAAAAAGCAATCTTCCTGCTATTCTACATTGTTTTTTGTTTTTGTCTCTAGTTTCAGATATTGAACTTTAACAAAAAGATAGAACAGGAAATGGTCAGAAAAGAGAAGCAAAGATAATTAACCTCTGGCAAATAGAAATTAAATGAACTCGATTTGTTTAACTGAGAGAAAGGAAGGACAAGTTTGATCTGATTATAGAAATGAGTCATACATAGAGTAATTAGGAAGGAAATACAATTTCCATGTCCCCAGATGACTAAACAATAGGAAATGGATATAGTAGTAATTCTATTTTCAGTATAAATGAAAAAAATCATTTTTAATATCTGTTACAAATAATCTTCTGTATAGCTGAACATGTTTCTGTAGGCGCCAGAGAAGTTTCTTTAAATCCATTGGTTCCTGTCTGCTTACTGATCACTAATTAGATCAGAGAGAGACTGAGAGGGGCTCATGGTTGTGATTTGAACAAGTTGACAACAGTTTTTAAACTTACTTTACTTGTTTTATTCTGAAACTCTTATCAGTCATTAGTCTAATGATAAATAACATTGATGGACCATCAGTCCATCAATTAAAATAATGTTACCATTTCTCTCACTCCTTTTTAAAGTCAATCACCTTTCCATAATTTATAATTTAAATTTGAGGGATAATAAATAAAGTCTATAAATTGTATTAACTTTTTATCTTACTACAAATAAAAGTTCAATATTCCATCCTTATACATGTGATTAATACAGATTCCAATAAATTGTCTAGAATTTTAGACTTCATGATTTTATCTTTTAAACTGATTTGAAAGTCTCCATTTACTCACATTAAGTTGAACATTTGTAGAAAATTCTAGTAAATTCAAGATATGGTTGAGATTATCTTTTCCTTTACAACAGCATCTGAATTTCTTGTACATGCTAAGTTTCTGAAGCTGTCGTTACATGAACTGAATATATTATCTAAGGTAATGCTGATAGAAACAGATTTAAGTTTCATTTCCTAGAAGTAGGGATATCAATAAATAGTACAACACTGTGTAATCTACCATGGTTTGATAAAGGTACTTCTGTGCCAGGCAAAAATCCCTCCTCCTGGAGTTATCTTGAACCTCTGTGCCTGCAAAGTTCCAGTACACTGAATTGGTCACATGTATACAAGAGTGATAATCATGTTTTAAAGTGAAAAGATCACAAGATAATCTGGGGAGAAGATTGAGTTTTCCATATAAATTTTAACCAATTCATCCAGGGAAAATTGGGCAATTTGTTTCAGAGAGTTAAGTTGTTAGGGTCAAAAACTAACACAAGCTAACAGTAGTTTTGACTAGCTAATGTGCTTGTTATTGGTGGTTTGTTTGTGTTTATCATAAGTCACACTTTTTTTTTTTTTAGGGAATATAATGTAGATTATGACAGTGATGTGTGCAGTGAACCCAAGATGAATCTGAATTGGAATGTTATTACTGTTTTTACATAGAAGTAAAAAATCATACGTCATTTAAGTGGAATGAGCATATATTAGAAATAAAAGTGAAAGGTTGAATAATGAAAATAGATGCTTGGGAGGTAAAACTGACCCATTTATTTGATGTAGTTGATTTATGTGGCATCTTGACCTAATATATAAAATACAGCATACTTTTTTTGCTAAGAAAATTTCTCTAATGAGCAAATGCTCACAACCATGTGGATTATAATTGCTACTGATTGTTAGACAATGCAAACATTTTCACAAAAATGCAATCTAGTTCTTTTTTTTAATTTACCCTACTTGTATGTTGCTTCATTGTAGAACTTCCTCTGAACATCATAAATATTAATGCCTGGACTGCTTTGCATTTGGGTTTGCTATCAGTTATCTCACTTTATTATCTGCACACTAAATTAAGGATGATTATATTAAGAACTCTTCATCTTTTCATTATCTTGCATTTATTTGACCATCCTACTTGACTACCTCATATTTAATTGGCATACCAATTGAGACTGGGAATTAGAAATTGACTATTGTGTATTTCTCTTTTTGGAGAATTTTTCTTTTCCGATTGGCAGTTTCTTTCTTTGCTCTTATTTTTAGCTATTGTATTAGAGGGAAAATAACTAGTAAGTTTAATAAAATTCCACAAGTACTCAGCAAATACTTGGTTTTCTAAAGTTTTCTTTTCTAACATCCACCCAAGGATAAAAATAAATTCATAGTTTGTAAAAAATATGTATGCAATGTTTTTTTCTATTGAATTTAGATCGCAATTTAAGTAATATATATGTTAAGATGGTTTAGCCATTTTCCCAAGGCTTTTAGAAAAGTTTGATATTTTTAGAGCATAGTCTCAGTTATTTTATTCTAGGCATTTAAAAATGTGCAAAATAACATTAAATGCCTTCCTTTAACTAGTAAATTTGAGTTTATTTTAGATGTATACTGTTTAAAATACATGATGAACTGATTATTCTTATGGCTATTTTTTGGGTTTCTTAAATATGCCACTAATTTTCAAATAGCAAACACATAAGAACAAATTATGTCTCAAAAAACACTAAAATTAATTTTGAATATTTTAACTTATGAGATACAAACCTTAGCTGATTTTACTGCATTTAAAAAGTAATTTTATTTTAAAAGTAAATTAAATAATTGCCATAGAAACTTGTACATATAATTTATATTGCAAATTTAATGTACATTTTCAAACAAAGATATATTAATACCTAGAGATACAGTTGTTTTCCTGTACAAAAATTGTATTTTCTACTACCCAGGCAAAATTATAATTCACATTGATACTACCATTTGTATTTAATATATTTAATAATTAACAAGGTATAATAGAAATTTTAGTGTGCTTATGATAAATATAACAGCTTTTATGCTGAAAATAAGGTTTTTTATTTGAAAATCAGTATAAGTTCATTTATGCATACACAATTGTCATTTTCTTTTAAATCTATTTAACTGATATTGCCAATGATCAAAATTTGTGAATTTTGAAAGCTTTTTCTTCACATTATCTTTACAGGCTTATTCTCATGTTCATGTAATATTATGAATTAGCCTAATTTAGCAACACATTGAAAGAAATATTAGTTAAAACATTGCCAAACTTTTTTTATTTTTGAATATGGGCCTTTCAGCATGAATGCAATCCGTTTATTTTTCTGCATGGTGCCAAACTAGTCTGTTTAATGGATTTTAAATATTTATCAAATTAACCAATTGCTTGAATAAGCAAATTCCATTAGTGGTTTTAGATTTATATGAATACAATGTGTAGACAATGAACCATTCATATCCTTGGACATTTATTACAAAACTATTTTAATCATGTAATTCTATCATTAGTGTTTGTGTGTATACTCCCAAAATATTATTTCATTTATATATTAATACCCATACAAATATGCACATATGTGTTTTATAGAAATACACAAAAGATAAATTAAAAAAATGAAAAAGCAAATAAAGGGATAATGATAAAATCAATAATACAAGATAATTTCATATTTTATTCTACATCATTCATTGTTGACACAAATAACTCTATAAAGTAATTGTTGATTTTATTATTCAATATTGTAAGTCTTTATATTTAACTGCATTTTGATCTCAAGTTTGATATAGTTAATAGTGTTAAAAAAATCACCCTGGGGCATTGGAAACATTTATGACATTACAAAACCAACTATAAATTCTATTTATTTACTTAGTTTTCATAAGCAAGGCAAATAAATAGTGTTGGATAGATGGTTGATGATGATGATGATGATGAGGATAATGACATAGGTTAGTACAAAGGTAGATGCATACATAGATAAGAAAATATATCTAGAATCCAGAGTAAAGGGAATATTTATACAACAGTAAATTTAGCTTCTGAAATTAAGTAATATAATTTAAAATTTAGATAGTATATATTTTTAAAGGATAGTATCTTTACTATATTATTATGTGCATCCTAAAATTTACATATCTAATAGTATTTTTAATTATATGAAGTAAAGTTTAAAATACAAAGAAATATATTGACAAGTCTAAAATTCTGTTCAATATTATGCCTGTCACTGTGATTGTTATAAAAAATATACAAATTTAATGTAGATGTAAAAAATGTAATAATATCAATAAAATTCATCTAAAAATAGCCATTAAAACTTTGCAAAACATAGAATATATTAATCACCGAAATATTCAAATTATCTGTATATGTAGAATCAGATAATAATCTTCATCCAAAAACATAACTGTTAAACAGAAGTACTTTGTTTAGAGAACATAATAGTTATTTAAGTAGTGTCATATTTTTGGAGTCTAAAGAATGTGAGAGAAAAAAATGAACACTGACAATGGATGTAATTGTTAAATACAACTATAAAATTCAAATATCCAAAATCAGACTTAGTAGAAAATATTTCATATATTTTTGCAAGTAAATCAGTCATTTGAATAAAAAAAAAACCATAAAATTTTCAATTCAATTATCATATTTGAGTTCCATCCCTTCCAATTTATGTCCATTTATGTCAAACAGTATATGTCAAATGAAATTACAGACAAAATCTTGCATAGAACATCAGTCTGGTAGATTATGGATTAGCATCACTATGGAAGCTTACCCATTTTTTTGAGCAAAATTGTCTCTTGATCTGGAAAATGAAAACATATTCTCATTTTCTTAATTAGTGTCTCTGGAATAGTTTCATTAGCATTCTATGGAAATCTAGTGTGAAATCAAATTGCATAACAAACTGTACTGTGTTTCAAGAAAAGATTTGTCCTCATATTTTGCAGAATTCTGGAGAAAAAAATCTTTGATACTAAATTCATTGATTTTTAAAATATGATTACATTTTTGAACTGAATTTTTATTCTAGGATGAGATGTTAATGAATTTTAGATCTCTTCATTAATATATATATTAAGAAAAGTTTATTCTTGTATTCATAAAATTGAACTCACAAAGAAAGTTATTATGACATGCAATCAAAATACTTGATACACTCTGTAAATTAAGATTTGAGATACAAAATCCTAGTCTCGGTAGCTGAATTCATCTGATTCTTGCAATCTATGCCTTCATCTTCTGTGTAACAATAGCATCTTCCCTCATATTTGAAGATTAGTTGGTCAAGTGCATCTGGTAGGTTCAGATCAAAACACAACATGGTTCCAAGCAGTCATGTCTTAAAGTGAAAATCTTCTCCAAATGCCTCTCTCAAACGTCATTGGAGACAAATGAGTTGTTTAAACATTACTATCCACAGGAAGTTTGGGGATAACATACTTCAACAAAATCAGCCTGTATTATGGAAAGCGTTTTTTTGTTTGTTTGTTTGTTTTGTTTTTGTTTTTGTTTTATTTTGTTTTTGTTTTGTTTTGTTTTGCAAGAAGAAAGAATGCCAAGGGAAATGGCTGCCAGATAAACAAGTATTTGCCATAGTATGTTAACATGTACTGTTGAATGTTCTTTATAGTGAAGATGTTGGACATGATAGAAGGACCTTAAAGGATGTCAATGACTCCTCATCTTTTATAATTCCTTAGAGTCCATATAAAATGTTTCCATTTATGGTGCAAAAGGCACACAAAGACAATGGCCATTTTAAAAGAGGAAACAGTTGGCATATCAGCAGAGAAATGTCAGGTTTGCAGGATTTGAGGAAAGTTTATTTATCCAGATGTGGATGCAGCATAGATGATTACACAGGGACTTGTGTTTGGTAGCAATGGAGCAGTAACAAGGCTCAACCCTGATAGAAAGAAAGGTGGAGAGAGATAGACAGAAGCAGAGTGACAGAACTAGAGAATGACAGCTTCCCTTGAAAGGAACAATGGCATGCAATAAAGCTACACTCTCAGTTCAAAGCAAAGTTGCAGGGAAGAAAGAAGGAAAAAGAATAACTTGAACTCTCTCTACATCCTATCAGGGCACCTTACAAATGGAGTCCAGCTCCAAGAGAACCCACTGATATGACTAAAAGAGATAAACCCCACGTAGAAAGTAATAGGATAGAAAAGCTGGAGGGTGTATCAAAAGTAGCACAGGGAATATAGTATCCAGCAAGCAAAACATCTATATGGTGAGAGATTCAAAAGAAGGAGTGTGGGTGTTCTGGTCTTTGTCCAGTATTTTTGGTCATTACTCAATAGGCAACTTGAGTAACTATGAAAGTTTTTCTTCTCTGACAAACAACACAAAGGCAATAAGCACCACACAGATTTGTGTTTTTAAAATGGTAAAAGTTGGCTTTTCCAGGAAGAAAAGAACCTAGATTGAAAATCCAGGATTCAAGAATTGCAACATCCAGGATGCAAGAGTGCAAGCACATACACACATATATTGTATAGGTTGGGTGGAATTCCTTTACCAAATATATTTGAAGTGATAGGTGACAAAGGTGAAGTAACTGAATATAATTATTAAAAAAATAAAAATAGTCACCCAATATGTAGAGCAGATCCAAAATGAAAACACAGGAAGGAGGAAGAACATAAATACTTAAGTAAGCCCTAAGAAAAATAACTCACCACCAAAGGATAAACAATCTGAAGAAACCAACATGGATGACATGGAAGAAATGCTCCATATGCCAGACAAATAATTCAGAATGAACATGATAAAAGCACTCAAAGAGGCCAAAGAAGAGGGGGGGGGGGAGGGAAAGCAAAAAGGTAGAAACTTTCAACAAATTAAGACAAGTAGTAGAAAAATATAAAAAAGAATGCAGCAAAATGAGCAATATCGTTAACGTACAGGAAAATGAAACTGAAGCCCTAAATAAGAAAGTGCAGGAGATGCAGTGCATAAGAGGAGCAATAGAAGAACTCAAAAATACAGGGAAGTGCCAGGAAAGCAGATTAGAAGAAATAGAAGAAAGAATCAGCACACTAGAGGGTACAGAAGTAGAGAGAATGAAGAAAGAGAAAGAGAGAAAAGCAGAGTAAAAAACAGAAGAAAAAAATCAGAGATCTGTCAGATACCCTAAAGAAAACAAATATAAGAGTAATTGGAATACCAGAAGATGAAGAGAAAGATATAGGATCTGAAAGGCTCTTCAATGAAATAATGGAGGAAAATTTCCCAAACTTGAAGAAAGAAATGAAAATAGACATACAGGAAGCAAAAAGGACACCAAACTACTTTAATGAAAGAAGAAACACAGCAAGAAACATCATAGTAAAACTTACAAAAGATAAAGAAAAAATTATGAGAATGACAAGAGAGAGGAAACAGATAACCTACAAAGGAAACCAATCAGACTGACTTCAGATTTCTCAGAAGAGACACTCCAAGCAAGGAGAGAATGATGTCACATCTTCAAAATACTCCAAGACAAAAAGTGCCAACCAAGAATACTCTACCAAGCAAAGCTGTCCTTCCTTTATGAATGTAAAACCAGAACCTTCTCAGACAAATAAAGCCTACAGAAATTTGCTACCACCAAACCCCCTCTCCAAGAATTCCTGAAAGAAACCCTAAGATCAAAACCAGCAGAAATAAAAAGAATGAACAATAAAAAGAAAAGAAAGAACAAACTAAAACAGAACCTCCAATGACCACCGGGAACCCAATATTAGAACCTCAAACATCAATAATTACTCTAAATGTCAATGGGCTAAACTTATCAATCAAAAGACACAGAGTTGCAGACTGGATTAAAAGACAGAACCCAACATTCTGCTGCCTCCAAGAAAAACTTCTGATCCCAAAAGACAAGCATACATAGAAGGTAAAAGGATGGAAAACAATTCTACAAGCAGACACCCCCCCCAAAAAAAAAGGTAGGAGTAGACATCCTTATAGCAGACGAAGCAGAGTTCAAAATAAAAAAAGTAACAAAGATAAAGATGTCCACTACCTAATGGTTCATGGGCCAACCAACCAAAAAGACTTAACAATTATCAACATATACTCACCAAATGAGGGGGCAGCAAGATTTATAAGACAGCCACTAAGAGAGCTGAAAACAAATATAGATGAAAACACATATGTAGTAGGAGACTTCAACACCCCACTCTCAACAAAGGACAGATCAAAAAACAAAAGCTACACAGGGACACAAAAGCCTTAAAAGAAGATCTAGACAAAATGGACCTAATAGACATCTACAGGATGCTACACCCACAAGGAAAAAAATCACCTTCTTCTCAAATGCACATGGATCATTCTCTAAAGTTGACCACATAGTAGGCCACAAGGCAAACATGAATAAATACAAAAAGATTAAACTAATACCAACTTTTTTTTTTCAGGCCATAAGGGTATCAAACTAGAAATCAACAATGAAAAGGAAGAAGAACACCTAACACTTGGAGACTCAACAACATGCTTCTAAAAGAAGAATGGGTAACTGAAGAAATTAAGGAAGAAATTAAAACATAGTTTGAAACAAATGACAAAGAAGACACAGCATTCCAAAATGTCTGGGTTGCAGCAAAAGCATATCGAAGAGGAAGGACCATAGCAATACAGACCCATTTCAAAAACCAAGAAAATAACCAAAAAAGCAACCTAACCTACCAACTTGAAAACTTAGAAAAAGAGCAACAGCAACAACAACAACAACAACAAAAAAAAACACCCAAAATCCAGCAGAAGACAAGAAATAATGAAAACAAAAATGAAATAAATAATCTAGAAGCCAAAAAAAAACTATCCAAAAGATTAACGAAACCAAAACCTGGTTCTTTGAAAAAATAAATAAAATTGATAAACCCCTTGCAAAGCTCACAAAGGAAAGAAGGGAGAATATCCTTATAAACAGAATCACAAATGAAAGAGGAGAAATTACAACAGACACAAAAGAAATCCAAATGATAAGAGATTACTATGGACAACTATATGGAAATAAATACAACAACCTGGATGAGATGGATAGAATCTTAGAAAGATACAACTCCCCAAAATTAAACAAAGGAGATATAGAGAACTTAAATAAACCAATCACAAGCAAAGAAATTGAAGCAGTCATCAAAACTCTACCTAAAAAACAAAAGTCCGGGACCTGATGGCTTTACAAATGAATTCTATCAGACATTCAAAGATGAAATAATGCCTGCGCTACTAAAGGTTTTCAAAAAAAATGAGAAAGAAGGAAAACTGCCAAACACATTCTATGAAGCAAACATCACATTCATACCAAAACCAAATAAAGACAGCACCAAGAAAAAAGCTATAGACCAATTTCCTTAATGAACACAGATAAAAAATCTTAAACTGAATCCTGGCAAACTGGATGCAATGATGCATTAAAAGCATCATTCACCATGACCATGTGGGATTCATCCCAGGGCCACAAGGATGGTTCAACATCCGGAAATCCATTAACATAATGCACCACATCAACAAAGAGAAAAACAAAAACCACGTGATAATATCAATAGATACAGAGAAAGCATTTGACAAAGTCTAGCATCCATTCATGACAAAAGCCCTTGAAAAAATAGGAATTAAAGGAACTTACCTTAACATAATAAAAAGCCATCTATTACAAATCTATGGCAAATATCATCCTAAATGGGGAAAAACTAAAATCATTCCAGTTGAGATTCGGAACCAGGCAAGAATGCCCACTCTCCCCATTACTCTTTAACATTGTACTAGAAGTTCTAGCTAGGGCAATAAGGCAAGAGAAAGACATAAAAGGGGTACAAATAGGTAAAGAAGAACTGAAGCTATCATTATATGCTGATGACATGATTCTCTATATAGAAAACCCCAAAAAATCTGCAGAAAGATTACTTGAAATAATAAACCAGTTCAGTAAGGTAGCTGGATACAAAATCAACACACAGAAGTCAGTAGCTTTCCTATATGCAAAAAGTCAAATAGAAGAAGAAGAAATCAAAAAAAACCATCCTATTTACCATCACACCAAAAAAAAGAGAAAATACTTGGGAATAAACCTAACAAAAAACATGAAAGAATTATACAAAGAAAATTTTAGAATGCTCTTAAAAGAGATAGAGGAAGATATACAAAGTGTAAAGACATTCCCTATTCATGGATTGGAAGAATTAATATTATCAAAATGACCATCCTACCAAAGGCCATCTACAGATTCAATGCAATCCCAATAAAAATCCCAATGACATTTTTAAAAAAGATAGAACAAACATTACTGAAATTCATATGGAACAACAAAAGACCTCATATATTAAAAAGCCTCCTGACCAGAAAAAAAGAAAATGGAGGCATTACAAGTCCAAACTTCTGGTACAAAAACAGACAGTCAGACCAATGGAACAGAATTGAGTGCCCCAAAATTAAACCACACATATATAGTCAGCTGATCTTTGACAAAGTAGCGAAAAACTTACCTTGGAACAAAGATAGCCTCTTCAATAAATGGTGCTGGGAAAATTGGACTAAGACATGCAAAAAATGGGCCAAGAAAACTCCCTTACTCCATGTACAAAAATCAACTCAAAATGGATAAGAGACTAAGAGGTCAGACCTGAAACCATAGAATACATAGAGGAAAACTTGGGCAAAACTCTCCATGAATTACAGTTCAGAAATCCCTTTCTGGAAATATCTACAGATGGCAAAAAAAAAAAAATGAAGGAAATCATAAAAGATGGGACTACATCAAACTGAAAAGCTTCTGTACAGCAAAAGAGACAACAGAAAAAACTAAAAGATGCCCAACTGAATGGGAAAAATTTTTTTGCCCTCCACATGAGTGACAAGGGTTTAATAATGAAGCTCTACAAGGAACTCACACAACTAAGAAAGCAAAACAAAAAGCCCAATGAAAAAATGGGGAGAAGAACTAAAAAGACACTTCTCCAAAGAGGAAATACAAATGGCCAACAGGCACATGAAAAATTGCTCAACATCACTAGTATTAAGGGGAATGCAAATCAAAACCACAATGAGATACCACCTTACACCAGTAAGAATGGCCCACATCCAAAGAACGGGCAACAAAGGATTGCTGGTGAGGATGTGGAGAGAAAGGAACACTACTTCACTGCTGATGGGAATGTAAACTAGTCCAAACTCTATGGAAAGCTGTGTGGAGGACCCTCAAGTTAATGAAACTGGAACTACCATTTGACCCAGCAATTGTTCTCTTGGGAGTCTACCCCAAAGAGACCTCAATGTGGGTACAAATGGACACCTGTGCACGGATGTTTACTGCAGCACAATTTGTAATTGCAAGTTCATGGAAGCAACCTAAATGCCCCAAAACAGATGACTGGATGAAAAAGATGTGGTACATATACACGATGGAATATTACTCATCAATTAAAAATGACAAATTCGATGATTTTATAACAACATGGATGTACTTACAAGAAATCATATTACCAGTAACAAGTCAAAAATAAAAAAAAGACAGAAACCAAATGGTTTCACTAATATATGAGATATAATGAAAAAATAAACAAAAGCCTCAAGGAAAAATCAAAACAAGCTAAGCACCAAACTGAAGTGCACAACTTTGAGCAGGAGGGAAAGGGGGGGAATGGAGGTGAAACAGGTGTGTGGGGGGTAAATCCCTGGGATTACAATGTTGTGAAATTTATATATAAATAAATTAAAAATATATAGATTTGTTAGGAAAAGGAGAGAGAAAAAAAGAGGCACTTGCATAATCACAGGAGCTCTGCCTGTGATGCTTTTATCACTTACTTTTTTTTATATAATTTGTCCAATATTCTTATTTGTTTTAAATCAGTGTGATTTTGGTGGTCGTTGTTTTCCTAATTGTTTGATTCTCCTTGATTTTATTTTATTTTTATTCATTTACACATTGTATCACTCTCTATCACCATATTATATTATGCCAAAGTCAGAAACTTTTATTCCTGTGTTCAACATATAAAGATTGTTTTTCTACTCCTTTAGTGACTATTTCAGTGTGTATTAATATTTTTAAAATTAAATATTTTTAATATTTTGTGTGCTTCTACTCACCCTTTCTTATATTTTTGTTTTATATATCACAATTATAATTGCCCTGATGAGCACCAAAAAGTCTTAGAGTTGTTTCAGAATTCCTATCCCTTCTGATACTCACAATGACTCAGTAAGCCATGTCTGAGTGACTGTGTCTTCATTCATTTCAGCTCGTTAAATGTCAAATTCATCTAAGTCATAACCCCAACCAAAGATTTATCACAATTTATCCATCTCATTTCAGAGTAAGAAATGCTATCCACTTTCAATGCAGGAAACACTTTTGATTTTTAACATCCAAAAGAGATATTATCTTCTTTTTTTCTGTTTTCTAGTTTGGAAATTAACATGCTGGCAGATTAAGAACTGTTTGTTGTTTTATGTTAATATTCTCTTTGTTCCTAGATGTTTATTTTCAATCAGTTTATTTAAATATCTGGTTTTTTTTTAAACATCATTATGTACTTAGAGTGAAGTGGAAAGACTGAAGAGTCAAATTATAACTTCTGATTTATTATTTATTGGAAGATAACTTTCTTTCTAAGTGAAATGCACATACATGCCTATACAATGAAATTAAATGTTAGCCTACATATTGAGAGAAAATGTTTTATGAGTAAAAATGTGCAACGTTCTATTTTCTTTTATAGATAGATGAAGCAATTACCCTTGGGAACTCTACTATTTAATCCTGTAAATTGGATGATATATGAGACAAAGCATCTTTAATGAAAAAGATGTTAATTATGGAGATTTAAAGATTAAATGGGAGAAAATATATTGCATTTGGCAATGTAATGACTGTAATAGATATTTACGGTGATGTACTGCATATTTTATTTATGCCAGGTATTTTTCTGTAGTGCTAAAGAAATCAAAGACAAATAAAACCCACTGGTCACGTGGATCATTATCTTGACATGCAGGTTATTCAAATATTTAGAGCCTCCCTCCTTTTTTAAATGACACAAGCTATAGTTCTTCATAAATAGCTTCACAGCCAAATGCGTAATTTTAATATTGTGAGGAGTAAGTCAAGCAATGATTGTAGAATCAAACACACTGCATTTTCTGAAGTTAGCACAAAGGTGTGAAGTCATCCTGCAGCCATTCATAACTTCAGGTTGGAAGGAAGTCTTAAAACCAGCACTTCTATCTCCTTCACATGTCTGGTGTCTTTCATAAGACATTTCCAAGAAGCAATGATCCAACTTTACTGTCCACATTTTAAAATTAAGTTACACCGCACTGATGGATGAGAAGGGGAAATTTTTAGAAAGCATTTTCTTTCCGTTATTTCTATGCTGTTGTTATTTTTCATAAAACTGTATAACCACCTTCAAGTCATGGTCTAAATGCAATTCCTTCAAATATGAGACTTTGCTTCCCAACCATTCTAATCTGGGTAAACTCATTATCACTTTTAGTAGCTAAAGAATATCTGAGCCTTGGTGGATTTTATAGGATTTAATGCTGTAGTGTACACTACCCAGTCTGGACAGGTTCATCATCAGCTCTAGTAACCAAAAAGTATCTGACAGAGCACTTGAAATTATCTCTTTTAAGGTTTTTTAATAACAAACAGCAAAGAAATAGTCACTTGAGTTTCTTTCTTGAGTTCTCCTGCTCTTTTCTCTCCTCCCACTCCCTCAGGGTGATGTCACACTTTTATCCTGTCATCCTCAATTCAGTTATGCCCATGAATGCACGCACACACCCTTTGGGTTATTCTGCACAATAATGGGGAGGGCACAATACCACAGGTGCTGTCACAGAGGTTAATGGCAGTAAGGCAACAACACTGGTAATTCATTTACCCTTGAGGCCTCAATTGCCACTCCTGTTTCTTTTGTTATACTTCTTCATTGCCCTGCCCCACAACTCCACAAATTTCATGACTTTAAACACTCACATCCTTCTGTTTTAGGGAGGAAAGCTGTAATATCTCAGTATTTCCTTAAAATTATTTCATGAAAAAATATATAATATTCCAAATGAGTGTAACCAACACATATTTCCCTTGATCTACACATTGTGTTTTTTTTTTAATTTAATTCATGATATTTCCCAATATTACCCATTTTATAGCATGTTTGTTTGTTTTCCCATTTGTTTTTGAAAATACACCATATTAGACCTTTGATGAGATGCTGACCTTGGCGACCTTGATCATGATCTGTATCAAGCTGTATAGATATTCTAGAGTCCAGATTTAACCTTCTTCTATGAAACATTTAGTAAAGTTTCCCATCTTCACCAATGTCTTTTCTTTCCATTCTTATCATAGATAGATGTCATCTGCTTAAAAATGAACTCATCATCATGTTCATTTGGTGCCTGGGGAACTAATTTGTCTGAGCTAGGACTCATAACTCAGTTATGTTTTCCTCAATGTTGTGATTGATTTTGTCAATAAATATTGTGCATACAAATTTGGTTTTAATCTCATTTCCAAATTACTGAGAAAATGGACTCAAAATAACATTTGAGTCCTTTATCTTGTTATGTTTTAGTTCATACTTAGCTATCTCTTTTAAGATTTGACTTATAGCCTCTCTTCAATTTTTCCATCCAGATATTGCTATTTGGTCTTCTACTTTTTGTATGTAGTAGTTATATTCTAGACTTCAGGTCACCCTACATTATAGTTATTGATTTCCAATACTTATATATTTTTTTTCTCGGTTATGCTTTTTTTTCCGTATTTCTTGACCTTTAGTATATAAAATTTGGAATTTTCCTTAGCTATGTTCATATCATGAAATCATTTCCATGTTTATCCTTTGGCTCATTCAAAATTGTGTTTTAGAGCATAATTTTCAGAGGTATTTAAGATGTTTTTATGATTTTTAAAATGTCAAACACTGATTTAACAACTGTATTTTCTCGAGCTAAATTTTGGAGTATATATCCCAACTGTTTTAAATTAGTTTTTTTTTTTTTTAAATATAGCAGTAACTTTAGATTAAAGTGATTTCATAATGTGAGTTTTACCAGGAATTCATTTCTTATTTAAAATTAGTCTAAGATAATAATGGTCCTACTACTTTTATACCATGCTGAGAAATAAAATTATATGCAAAGGAGGTCAGGCATATGGAAAAGTATCCTTTAAATAAAGCATCGTGTAGGAGCTTTGTTGTCTTTCTGCTATCATTTCCGCTCTTTATTCCAATTTGATAACCTTTTAAGACATCCTCATTTTATTCTATTTTACCAGATTGTTATGTTTTATCAATATATTATTCTATTGCTTCTTCTGATTTTCTCCTTTTTGGGGTGAAGACATGGTGGCATGAAATAATATCCCTCTCACCAGCTACTAAATTCATAAGCACATATCTACTTTCTGTCACGGGTGGGGGGGGGAAGGAAACTAGTACACAATGGACAGAATGAGTACCCCTGTATCTTTGCTTTCAAGAAATTATACTCTATCTCATACACTTTCACTCTGAACCTTTTGGATGGCACTGTCTCCATATCACTGACATTACAATGTTGGAAACTAACTCAAGAGCAAAGCATATCTCTAATTATTTAGAATTTCTTTAATCCTTTCTGTAATGCTATGTAGTTTTCAATGACCATGTCATATATGTATTTTAGAAGACTTAATGTATGAGACATCTAGGTGACTGTCAGTGTCACATCTACTATTGGTTTGATTGCTTTGTAAGACCTTTTGTTTTTTCCTATGTTCAATATTTACCCTTTCACTCTGAACCTGTTGGATGGCACTGTCTCCATATCACTGACTGTCCCTAATAACAAGAAAAGACCAAGAGCATGTAGGGACTTCATGAAAACATTTTGGGGAAAATGAACGATTTTCATTCCACACTGGCACTGCTTATAAGTTTAAATGTCTCTCAATTTAATCTTATCACAGATGAAGTTTCTGCACTGAAGAGAATTAATAGATGATGATTTGAATTATAATTCCTTTATACTGTCTTCATAAAGTTGACATTTATATTGATAGGTGAAAGAGAGACCTAAGGACTTTTTCTCCTAATAGAGACAAGTCAACTTTGAAAAATGAAGGTAAAGATCCTTAGTTTAAAATCCTTTTAAGTATAAACAAATTGCTCTATGTTTCTTTTTCCACTTTGAAATATAAACATGTTCCTCCAGGGAGACAACATGGCATACATTTCAAGAAGTCTGTCTGTTCAGTCACCCTTTAACTTCCAAACAAGTTCTGAATTTCAAGTGAATTTTAGAATTTGTTTGATAATTTCTACAAGGAACACAACAGCAACAAAACCCCAGACTGCTAGGGTTTCAAATTATACTGAATCTAATAATCAATTAATTAGGGCAAAGGAATGAAATGTTTACAATGTTGGAACCTTTAACTCAAGAGCAAAGCATATATCTAATTATTTAGAATTTCTCTAATCTTTTCTGTAATGCTATGTAGTTTTCAATGACCATGTCATATATGTATTTTAGAAGACTTTGATTCTAGGTAGTTCCCTTTTTGAAGATTTTATAAATGCATTTTAAGAAATTAATTCTGGTTTTTCATTGTAGAAAAACAGTCAATATTTTTATATTAAACTTGTATTCTGTAAATGCTAAAAACTCTCTTTTTTTTAATTTAGGGGATTTATGCTAGAATATAGGTAATTTGGAGGATGTGGATTTTATTTTTCTTACCACAGTGAGTTATATCAAATTAAGCAAATACTTTATTTCTTAATGTATGAGACTTTATCACAAAAATTCTATTATTCCATTTTTTAAAAATTTCATCTACTGATATCTTTTTTTTTTCCTTTTAAAGTTTCTCTATATAATTATACTATATATTTTTGAGGCAATATTGACATATCATGAATCTCAATTGTTTTTAAATAAATGCAATTGTTCCCAACCCTGCATAAAATTGAAGAATTGATTGAATAAACCAATGTAAGAATAACAAAGTATGGTTAGGTGGTTGAGATCCATAATTATGTAAACACTGATACAGATGAAAGTACCATAGGGGAACCTGGATACTCATCTCTGTTAAATCATACAGTTGGTCACTGAATGTTTATTACTGTCATGTACTGCAGGGGAGGAGTATATAGTTCACAGATGTTGAACTTGGTAGCACAAATTTCTTTAAATCTGAGTGAGCCTATCATATTTAAGTAACACAAAGTTTTTGCATAGTTTGACTTGTTCTCTTGAATCTCTTATCTCTTTCATAAGAAAAAAATATTACAACTGTTACTGGACCATCATCTTTAGTTTTGTAATGAGCAGACAGGAGTATCAGAGGCAAATTCAGCTCCCATCTGGATTATTAGCACCCCAAACAATATACAGGTACATAAATGAGAAATAAATTATTGAAATTGTAAGTCATTGAAATTTTCTATCATCATGTTGCATAATTACAACTAAAACTCATGCAAACACTGCCTAGAAGACTTGAACCAAAGGAGCTCAGTTATTTTGGTTTTACTGGCAAAGGTCTGTTTAAAGCAGGAAAGACCGATATTTCCAACTACTTTATTCATTTCTCTTTAATATTTTTTCCTTTATTTTATTTGTGCCATCACCAACAATCTGCTGAATATATGACTGCCCATATAGCTTTACTAAAAGCAATTAATTAGTTAATACAAAATATATTCATATATGTGAACATACAAAGAAGGCACATCACCAAATTCAATAATAGTCTTGTTTTATTTGCTCCCACATACTTGAAAAATGACTTTTCTTCAAGATGTGCATCACCTTGCACTGTGGTGCTATCACCATTCAAATTATGACATATCATGTGGAAATATATTTTAAATATGTTCCACATTTGAGGATGTTATTAAAAGTTCTGTTAACATTATCAGTGACCAATCATGTTGATAGTGAATTCCTCTAATGATGTGTTAAAAACAATGTTTGTTACTTGTATTCTTCATTCCTTGAACCCCAATCTAATGAGCAATTCACTGAACAAAATAAATGTGATGAACACAACATAATAGACATGGGTTTTTCAAAACTGCCAAGATCATCGAAAATAAGGAAGAAAACTGATCAGGAGGATTACATGGCAACTATATATATTATGTATCCTGTATGGATCTTGGAATAAAGAAAATACTTTAGATAGTAGCTATGACAATAAAATGAATTGTGGACTTTAGTTAATAAAAATGTATTCATATCAGTACATGACTTGTGACTAATGTATCCTATTAAGGTAAGTGCCAACCACTAGACAAATGGAGTACTGATGTATGGAAACTTGATAGTATCTTTCCCCTTCCTATAAATCTAAAACAACTAGTATAAAATGCGGTTAAAACAAAATACATTCTTTTAATAGAAGAGATATACTCTATTTTCACTTATTAAAAAGGAATACATTGCACAACAAGCAAACAAAATAAAGAAAATATGCACAAACTATTTTGAAACTTGTATAAACAACAAAGATATTTGCAAGAAGGAATCTGACATTGTTTCAAGCTCAGGGTATCGCTCCATGATTAGCTAGACTTGTTTAAAATGGACTGAATGGACTGAAATGATGTGAAATATATATAAATAATTTTTTTAAAAAATTGAATAAACACTCCTGAGTAGTTTCTTTGTTTACATGACTTTTACAAAGTAAGACTTTTAGAACACAAAAATGATGACACATGCTAAGAAATGGACAGTCTGAGAAATTCAAGAAAAAACATGTTTTTCAGAAATTACATTATGCCTATGTTTGTTTTATGAAATATTGGTAATATGTTCTGTTTTTAAAGTTATTCTAATGGAATTTAAACCCAGATTGACAGGAAAACAAAAAAAAATAAGGCAGAGTAATTATAGTTTAGCAATGTACACAAAATTACTAGGCCATTTATACTGTATCATGGAGAAAAGATTAAGTCTTGAAAAAATGTTTGTAATTTTGCATAGAAAATATGAAGCTCTTCAATACATTAGTAATAAATATTATATAATGAATTATAACATTCAGAATAAGTTAAATATGTTTAAGACTAAGGTAAATTCTATTATTTATTGTTGTAAAGTATAATATCAAATCATTTCAAGATATATATACACAGGGAATTGAAAGGAAAAACCAGTCAGGTGTTTATTAATTATTATATAATCTTTCAGTGGTAACAAATGAAAATTTTTTGTTATAATGGAACACAGAAACAAATAATATTATAAAATTTAAATGTCTAAATTACAGAATTATAAACAGAGCTTTAAAAATTGACTTCTTAGTTTTGTTAAAATTTTCAGTGCTGAAAATTCATTATTGTGAATGTATTAAATTTTAATAAGTTACACACAACTAGTCTCTGTAAATATATATTTCATTTTTCTTCCTAACACCATTTAGAAAAACATAACATAATCTTATGAAGGGAAATATCCATCTCATAATCATCAAAGACAACTATCCACCATATATGATGCTTTGGTTTTCTTTTCTGATTCTGAACATTGTAAATGTTTGAGAAGCATAAAGCTGTTTTGAATCTGCTAATATTTATTTTAATATGTAAACTAATTCTGCAGTTGGACTTCCCATTAAGCACTTTTCCACTAAAGTTCTGTAGCTAATGTTATATTAGATAGCTGAAGTTGCTATATATATTTTCTAATAGATTATCACCAATTTTCTGAGGTTGATTTGAAAATAAGATACAAAATACATGTTTCAGATTGCCGTATTTTCCTATTATGTAGCAAATACTATACTAATTGTATAAAATAATATTTTATTAATATCAATTTGTTTTTAGGTTGTGAGAGTTGAATGCACTATTTAAAGAATTTGAACATCAGGGACTATTGAAATTATTAGACCATTATGTGTCATAATGTTTTGCTTCCTTCACATCTGGCATGTCTCTCTGAGGACTAATCCCATTTGCCTGATTAATAAAGTAAGTCAAATAGCTGCCTGAAACATTTTAAAAAATCAATGTTTTTCTCCCTTTACCCATCATTAAGGAAACAGTAATTTAAATATATGCAACCCATGTAAGCTCTTGTTTTACAAAGCACTGTCACTCTGTTCTCTACCAGGCCAATAGCAGGAAGGATATATCCAGCAAAGCCTGGGCTTGACAACATAGTTTTTCTTAATCCATCCAAACTCCCCATTCCCCTGATGCCCCTATATTTTAATTCCAAGGTACAAAAGATAGAAAATAGGACATAACCCCTGGCATAATGCCTTCCTTTTAAAGATTTGAGACTCTCAAAAAAGAAAGTTACCCAGTTAATATGTATTCATCAAAACAATGTCTAAATATGGAACTTATTTCACACTAAACATCATGTTAACATTTAAACTTTCATTGCACAACACTGTTAATTCATTTGGGATAATTGCTTTGATCATTTTCTATCTGCCATCCTAACTGATCGATACCAGTCTTCATTCATTCCAGACCATGATGTAATTAGCATTAAAGGGTGGCATATTCAAAATTATACATTAATTTGCAATTTTGCTGTATAGTTCATGAAAATAATGGGCTAATATTCTCTTGGAATAACTACATAATCTGCATGAAGAAGTAGGATTAAGTATTAGATTTGGAAAATGGCACACCATTTCCATCTTAGATTTTAGTTATATATAGTCCATCACATTGTAGAGACACAGTAAATTGGTAGCATGATAGGATATGACTGGACCTTTGCCTGAGCAATATTAAGTTGCTCTGAAAACTCTGCTGGGCTGCTTTATGCAAGAAACCCCATCACTCTATCATAACTTGTGAGTGCTGGCTGTTAGAGGAAACTTTCTAATATACATCTATGTGAACCAACATTTTCTGTTACTATTTTTTATTTTATAAAATACCATTTGTTGCCTTAATTAGAAGACCTACATTTTATTAGTTTATTTTTGACCTCACCACCAAGATATGAAGTTTATTGAAGGCATAAATCCTTCTATTCTTGGTACCTATACTAATGTCCTTAGGACAATATTAATCAATTCACATTCCAATAGCAAAATAACACATACTGGTAGTTTATAAACAACAAAAAGGTATTTCTTATAGTCCTGGGTGATGGGAAATTCAAAATCAGGACTGGTTCCATTCTGATGAGAGCTGTCTTCTGCGCGTAGTGTTTGCATTTCTCACTGTCCCCACACAGAAGTTGGAAGAGGACTCTCCGCAGTTGCTTTTATAAGGCTACTGTCAGTCACAGAAACTCTCCTTTTATTGTTTAAACATTTTCCAAAGACTCCACCTCTTCAATCCATCATCCTTTGGGCTTAGAATTTCAATGTATGAACTGAGGGAACACAACCATTCAGCTTATGAGACATTAGCTTCCTTGTGAGATGAACTGGCTCAAGTTAAGTCACAGATCTTCTGACTGGATTTATTGGAACCATAAATTCATCTAGATTATTTGGACAAGTTTTCTGGGTGGTTGAAGATGCTCCAAATTTATGGTTTCTCATGCTATTCAAATTCAAAACTGTATAAGAATAACTGAAAAATAGAAAGAAAACCATCTCTTATAATGAAAGTTTTTAAGATAACTTTAACTTCAGTTTCTACATGATTTCAATTGTAGAACTCAATTCTGAAGCAGGTAAAATTCAAGACTATGCTATCAAATGCAAAGTGAAGAAAAGATATACCATGTTTGAAGAGGGAACAGGTATGCCAGGACTAGGTAACCAGGTATGATGAAGGTTAAGTACTCTGATACTGCCTAATATGGGAGGAGGGAAATTTTAAATATGGATACTAAGATCTCATTCCTATGGTTAATGTTTTGAGGTTAATTCAAACTTCTTGAAATAGACTAAACCCTATTTGAAGACAACTGTGACCCTCAGGTCATCAGTGTTTAGCTCAAGGGATTGCTGAGATATTTGGAGAAATGGCCATTGAGTGAACTCAGTACTCAAACTTCCTAAATGAACATTATATACCAGGTCAGGAGTCTTTACATGTACGACTCCTAACTCTGATGGCAAAACCTCAGAGAACACAGGCTGATAAACGATCTCCCTCAGAGAACATGGGTTGACAAAACATCTGAAGGCAAACCTCAGGGTGTGTATTCTGGAAGGAACATCTGGAACCTGGAGAGAATACTCAGTGTACCCTGTCAAGAGACAGAAGAATCTGATCACAATCAGGCCATATATTAACTGTCATGAATATAATCAAAGACACCATTGGTTTGCTTTCATTCATGCCATAAATACCTCTTTAACAGCAAATAAAAACTTAGAAAAAAACAGTATGTAATGAGCACTGGAGATGAAACTTTTGTTCAGTTCCTCAAAGAGCTTGAGACCCCTGCCATCTCTCTTCATTCTCCACTGTCTGCTCCCAGGATCATTCCCAAGATCCTCAGGTCTGACAATATCTAGCCATGGAGCTTCATGCCCTTATTCAATCTAGGATCCTTTTAGATTCCTTTTTATTCAAATATTCATTATTTTGAAGACCACCATGTTATTAGAGTAAGGGATAGTGAATATAGTCTTGATATGCACTGTTTTAGCTAACTTCTTCGCAAAATTGATGTGTTTTTTCTACAAACAATGTGTGTTACATAGTAAAGGATGTTTCCTTATATGATGATGGCACAGAAACCACCTTCATTCAGTGCATGCAAATGTGTGGATATCATGACTTGGTACTAGATGACTTTAATTTACTGCATCACTAAATTCTAATGCAACTTGAGATACTCCAAATTAACTTCTAAGATGCTATTCTATTTTTGTAGCATTCCTATCAACAAGGCACATGTAAACATGTGTAATGTGTGAACTATGACTATAAAGTATAGCACTGTCACTTGTTTTTATTGCTTGCTGTTAGAACCCAGAAAACATAACTCACTTGTGTTAAGCACTTGATTATTATTTTTACCAAGTGAATGAATCCATTATGTTTTAAATTGGGTAACTACTAGGTGTAAAAAATATACTTAGCACCTTTTAGGCATTTTAGGGAAAACAGAAATAACTTGAAGATAGGATTGCCTAGCCCATTGCACTGAAGAGATACAATTTTTGTAAAGAATAAGACTACAGTTGTGACTACTAAGGTTCAATTATCTTTTCCCATGTGCTTGTCACAAGAAGATAGTAAACACATGATCATTCTGGGAATTTTTTTGCTGATTAAATCTAATGTAAAATCATTGTTCATAATGTTTTAAGTCTGGGTGTTGCTCCTTTAATATGTTTCTTTAATGACTAAAGGGTAAAGGGCTTTGATTCACTAATAATTTTAATTAGATAACATTTTGTCAAGTATTTTTTTGGATGTTAGCTGACATGAAATGGCATTTACTTAGTCAAATAAAGCAATACTTAATTTTATGCTATCTAATATAAGGTATTTTGTCATAGCAGTTTGAACTAAGTCTCAGACCTTTTGATGTTTTAAATTTATTAAATTATATCTTCTCATCCATTGTTATCACATTTTCAATGTATCATTTGCCCTTCTGATAACAAAATAAGGGCTCATTTTTCCTCATTTCTATCACAGAAAAGCTCCTTGACATATGACAGATTTGTAAAAAATATTTCTATTTGTTCACAAGATTTTTCAACTGGCAACTTGTAATTATTTCATATGCAAAACATCTACTTACACTTGGATTGACTTCCCTGTTTCTCTGCTACTTTTTCCTTTGTCAGAAATTACAATTTTAAAACAGTCATTCTTTTATTGGAATGAATTTCATGTCAAGGAACTTTCAAATTGACAGTGTGGGAGTTGAGTGCTTTCCTCAAGGCAGGGTGATATAATTACTGTCCTCATGAGTCATCATCATTTACATTTTCCTGTAGGCTTCCTAAGAAAATGTACGTGTTCCTGGAGTAAGTTGACCTTAATGTGTACAAATGTTGACTATTATTTTTTTAAGTTAAAAATTGCAGACTCTATTAAACTGTTTTTACTGTAGCTAGAATAAAAGTAGAATGATGAAGATTATTTCTGTATGATTATTGTGTATGATTGCAAATCATATATTTTCATACTTTTGTTCACAACATAATATTTATCAGTGTCATTGTGATCTTTGAAGCACTGATTTAATGAAGTCTTTGAAGAATAAGACTTCTTTAGAGAGTTATATTAACTTCTTTGCTTCTTTAAAATAGTAGCCACAGTTGCCATCCAGATAATGAATTCAGTGACACGTTTGCATTACAAGATTTAATACCTGCCATTACTGCTTTAGAAAACATACCCCAAAAAATGCTTCCACAATATGTAATCTTTTATTTCATTATTGTATTTCATAAAATTATACCACATCATGGGAAATGATTTTTTCAGAAAAATTTGTAGATTATTGAAATTAAATTAGCGAACACAACTAATTTACTAATTTATCCTACTTGCCCTTTTATCATTTGACTTCTGTCTTATACAATCCAGAATCAAGCATATATTTTATATCTGTGATGTGAAATACTTGAAATACTTTAGAACTATGTCTAGTAATCAGTGTCAGACTGAAAAGGTGCTAAATCATAATGTGACTGTTTTAAAGTATGTAATTTACTTGCATATTTCAGGATCAAAATAATTTAATTGATCACTCTTTTATTTTGGTTCTGGAATTTACACAGAAAAATAATTTACATTTTGCTTGAAATGTTTAATAATTTCAGAGGACAATAATTAAGCTGAGATATGTGTAGATGTGTGTTAATATGACACAAATGAATGAATTATTATTGAATACTAAAATTAAAGAAAAATGAATAGTTTTCCATATGTATGTGGTTATGCTATACAATAACTATAAAATCCTTACTGCTTGTACATTCCCCTAAGACTAACCTGCCAGGTTATACTTAGGAGTAGCTTATAATTGTTCTCATTTATGAAGTTACTTATAAATATGTAATTTCATAATTAAAAAATCAAATGTTATATATGACAGTATTTAAAACAAACATATATAAAATATATACATAGTTTTTCAAAGCAGAATATTCGTTTAAAGTCCAAAGAAGGACAAAGAAACTTTTGTGTTTGTTAATCATCACTTCTCACCACTATTCAATCAAATCCATATCTCTTAAAGAAGAAAACTTTAGCAAACAGAGTATTGTTCATTTTTCAATGAAAAGGTTTCAAAAGCTACCATGCTGGGTTGAAAACAAACATTTAATTTAGTGAAAAAAAAATAGATAGCATCTTTACCAAAAATTGCATTTTTTTCATTTTAATGTTAGGGAAGATTTTATATAACTTCTTTAAAAAAAAAATAGGATAAGTGCATATCCCTGCTGGGGTCAGCCTGCTATGAAGTCTTAACACAGAGAAGAATCTGTTGGTCCTTCAGTTGTGGAAATGGGTTCTATTTTCCTGAGGAATACAGCTGTAAAATACTAAAAGTAGACTGAACTAAAGAAATTTCCTCTAAGTCAAACAAGTTACAGGCAAATTCGATGACTGACTCACTTACAAATGGCAATTGTCATGATGTAATGTGTCATTTGCAATTACAGTCAGCTTTTTTCATTAGGTTTTCAGACTTAATTTCACAAAATGAATTCATATTTAAAGCTCAGAACACCTGGTGCATGACTAAGCCATGAATCAATACAAACAATTGGACTGTTTGATGAGAGGGACATATTTCTAGATTTAGTTAGCATTTTGTGACTATGGGTGCTAATTGCTAAATGGCTTGGCGGGTGTGACACATTCACAATGCTTCAGTGTATATAATCTATTCTCTTTAAAACTATACATATCTTGCTTTGTTTGAATGTGAGTTTCGACGCTGCTGTTCCCAAACTTAAACAAGATAGACGTTTGAATACAGAGTGATCGAGGTTAGTTTTTAGAACGTAGTGTCAATACATAATGTGTCAATACAATAAATAAGTTTGGTCATATTTTTGCAGACACTGCAGATATAAAAGTCTTAGAGAAAAGGTTTTTAGGATTTAAAAAAAACATAATATTGTTTTTAATTATTACACAAAAGATAGATATATAATGTATTGACATTTATAATGTGCAATTTCATTTTTCTAAAGGAAATTTTGTATTCACGTTTGGAATTAATATATTGATTAAGGCAGTAACACAATAGTGTTTCCAAAAACACTTTCTTAATAGATTAGTCATAAGGTAATTTAATGCTTCTCCCTACAGCAGGAGGTACACATTCTTTTTTTTTTATTAGTATACCATTTAAAATTCTGCTGACTTAAACATAAGTATTTCAAATGTGCTTCTATTGAACTGTTGTTTTGTTAACCATCCTCATTATTTTAAGGTTGGGGACTATTTCGGTGGGGCACAATCAGTGGAACACTTGTAAGAAATGAGAATCTTGGACCGCATGGAAGACTCATTGGATTAGAATTTATATTTTCAGTAATTTTCATCGGTGATAATTATGGGTACTGTGGTTTGGGTAGCACTGAAGCATATTACCTTCTGATTGTATCAAAGATATTCTTCCTCTGATCTTTTAAGACACATTTGTCTCTGATATAGAAACTGAATCCTGTGCCCCATGCCACAGAACTGATTTTCCAATATATTTGTAAATATATAACTGGGTCATATTCCAACACTATGACTAACATGGGAGGATGTACTAATAATTAGTATCATTTCCTATCAATATTATGTAATTTGGATAATGAATTACAGAAGAAAGTATAAAACAATATCTTTTGACTTGAATTAGAGGTTACTTTAATTTTATTACTTTTTTAATACTTTAGAAGAGTTAAAAAACACAACTAAGGGAATACATATGAAGAAAAAATATAATAAAGTAGATAAAGAAAATAACATTATGAAGAAGCTTCATTTGAATTTTAAATCAAAGATGAATGGAATAGCAATAGAGCTAGAAGTTTGTGTGAGCCAAAGTCCAGATGTAGGAAAAAATAGTTTTTTCTCTCCATTGGAATATATTGCATAAAAGGAAGTTAAAGATTGGTGAATTAAATTAAGGTGATATTACTAAGAAATTAAAAACCTTTATTGAGCTGTTTTTACTTTATTAGATATTGTGCTTCCCCAGTGGTTTTCATTAAGGGACTAATGCAGTTTAAATAAGTTGTGATGGTTGATTTTAGATATTAACTGAGTTGAGGAGGTCCAAATTCAATATTATTTCTGGGTGTATCTTTGAGGGTGTTTCTGAATAAGATTAGCATTTGAGTTGGTGAGCTCAGACCTTGCATTGCCCTGCCCATTGTAGGTGGGTATGGTCCCTGCAGCTGAGAGGAATAGACAAAAACATGGAGGGAAGAACATGTCCCTGTTACTTTCTGCTTGTCTGCAAGAACTGACCCATCGGTCTTGTCCTGTTTTCACATAATAATTATACATCTGCTTCTCTGCTCCTCAGACTTCAGACTCAGTAGGGAAATATGGGATTGGCATTGATGAAAATCCAGTTTCCAGGAGGAGATCACTGAGCTTCTCTGTCTCCATCATCATGGAAGCCAAAGCCTCAGTAAATCTTCTCAGTTCACTGTTTTGTCAGTGAATTCTCAATAGATTTTTAAAGGATCTGTTCATTTGTTTTAATGAAGCATTATGCAAAGAAGAGATCCCTTAATAAATTCAATTTGTTTCTGAAAAATCCAAGACATAAATATGGATAATGGCATTAAGGAAAAATAAGATGGTTATTAAAAGTAAATTATAGTGATGTGATATATGATAGGAATTTTTATATAATATAAATGGAGAATGCTGAATATATGTAAATATTACAGTTAGAGGGAGAGATAGAGATTATGGTGATCAGGACATTAGCAATATTTATATGTAATAAAAAAAAAGCAGAAGAACAAACCAAAATTAACCCCTAAAATCTGATTGCTCAATTTAAGATACCATAGAAGGTATAGGGAAGAGAACACAGGGGTGAGGTGCCACAATGGACTATGGTGGAAGATTTTGGTGTTTTGGTGGTGGCCACTGTGATAACATACATTGGAAGAGCTCTGAATCTATACCCCTCATATTATAACAATGCTTAAGCTAACAATACCGCAATAAAAATATTTTTCTTATATATTTTGGAAACACAATATATCAAACAAATACATTTTTTTAAATTTTACAATCCTACTATTTTAAACGTGGAGAGTTTATTTTAAAAAATTAAGAAAAGATGACATTTAGTTTAGGGCATAGTTATGTAAAATAGTCAAATTAATCAATATTGTTGCATTTAGGGGTCTATGTTCATTAAGTTAAAAGATGAGAGAGAGGAGAAAAAAACTTTGTAGGTATATTTGAGGATACCAATTCAAAATAAAATTGTTTGAATCCGTGGTAGTGGGTGATATACTCCTGACATTAGGATATGTCTTGACCTGCTTTCTTCTGTTTTGTTGATGGTGTTATCAGCATTCCAGACAAAAACTGACTTGACAGTGAACTTTATTCCACAAATGAATGACAACCATTCCTTTTTGTCCAATTAAACACATTTTACAATCAGACTTCTTTAACTCTGATAAATTTACTCTTGAGTTTGGAAGTTCACTTATGCTTTTAATTAGCTTCCCTCTCTCAACTCAAAAGAGTAGCTCCCCTCTCTCAACTCAAACAGTTTCTACAAGTTCCCTAACAATTCTTTTTGTGTAATACAGTTCTTATCAATAGAGGTCACAAGGTACTGGGAACCCATTTGATGGAGCTCATCAATTCAACACAAATCCCGTTTGTGTTTTGCCTTCATACTTAAGCCATAAGCTTCACAGCAGGATCTCTGGTGGCCATTTTGCAAGTATAATGAGAATCAGACCAAAAGAATGAAGGCAAACAATGTCAGAAGGGACGGATTTATTTCAAAAAAAACATGTTGAGACAGCAACATCAGTCCTGAATTTTTTAAAATAAATTTCCTATAAATGAAAACAAAATCTCTGAAACCACTGTTTTGCAATGTATTGCTTCTCTTGGCCAAAGCTATTCTCAACTGATACAATTAATTTGGTGTAATGTTGACACCATCTTAGTCAATCTGTGTATGTGGCTTGATGTTATCGGGAGCAATGTGTGCATCTTGTGGGATAGAAATATTAGTGTGTCATGCTGAACCTCGTAATTGATAAGACTTAACACTTTTTTTTAACTAGGGGTAGGTTTATATAAAGGTGTTTTTTTTTATATGACAGATTTATTATTTCAGTTTTTTGTTCCAGTTTTCTTATGTTAAAGGAGCAAGCTTGAATTCCTTCTTAGCAGCTGCCGCATCAATCATCAGTACCAGATGAGAAAGCATGGCATCCGAAATTCTCTTGATTCCATATTCCTATCATGCTGTTCTGGTGCAGTGTGAAATGCATGCTGATCAATTAGAGGCTGATAAAATGCAAGGTGATTAACTGGTGATTTATATATCATTTGAAATCAGCAGTGTCTATAGAAAATAGTGACAAATGGGGGATCTGGTGGAACTGAGAAACATTATATTAAAATAAGCCTGATTACCTTATCTTGTATAATTCATCATTCTAGCCCTTATCAGTTATCGCTCCTTCTGCTAGCACAATTCTCAGTGATGTCAAAAAGAAAGAAAATGAGACAAGGGCATACACTAGACTTAACACTAGAAGCTGCTAGAGTAAACACAGTGGGTACTCCTAGGAACCTTTAAAATCCTTTAAATTCAACTTTGCAAATGATGATGTTGTGAACATATTCGAGATTAATGGAGGAATAATAGAAATTCAACTTATACCAAAAGCATTTTTGCCTCATCCATTCAAAAATCCAAACAGAGCAATGCAGAATTGATTGATTAATGCTAAAAGCTGTTGCAAAAGTGATGCTACGTTCTTTTATAAAAATATTTAAAGAAAAGCATAACATCATTAGCTTCCATGACCACCACTTGTGGTGTTGTTTGTCCTCATGGTTGTGTAGTCCTTCTTGTATGCATGCATAAGTGGGTACACCTGGAGGAAAGGGAGGTGAGAATTTGAGGTGAGCACAAAGGATGAGGAGAAAAAAGACCACACAGAGGAGATTGGGAGGTGAATACAAGAGAGAATCAGAGCTAGAGGGAGAAATTCACAAGGCTATTTTTTTGCTGCCTGTTTTTCCCTGTTCATTATTATAAATTCTATGATGGTAATTCTGAGCACTCTGGCATTCTTTAGCTGCTAGAACTGATGATAAACCTACCTGGATTGGGATGGTTGAAAACCAGAAGGTCATTTTTTAAATATCAAAATGTAATTTTAAATTAAGTAGTTTCATAAAAGTTAACTTTCTCCTGTTCTACAGATATACATCTCACATACTTAAAGTCATGGGTATAATTAATGGCATTACCAGCAATTTCTAAGAACTTGTTAAACTTAATTTTAACTACCTTAATCTGAAAAATTCCAAGTAAATTGAATGTGTGCTAGTTTTATATCAGATAAATTTACATTTTAAAAGGAGTATATAGATTGCATTCTATCTAATTAAAGGCAATAGTTAGGTAACAAAATTTAAAGGCATCAGTTAGGTAGCATTCAAAATTTTAGGGTGGTATTTAGAGTCTGAAATGAGATCAATAATGCAATCCCAAAGGATATGGAATCCCATTTACAACCATGAATGAATCAATTTTAATGATCATTAATTCATGGAAGCTTCATATGATTGTGACTGCTAGTTCTATGACCTAATTGCCAAGACAATCTATTGTGTTACCAAAAAAAAAAAAA
>PVHY01000005.1:306842-372244 GCA_004024945.1 Uropsilus gracilis | reverse complement strand
ATCATCTGTCAAAACTCATGCAAAGGAAGTTGGACACAAAAGTAACTCACTACCCTCCATGTAAACATGAGAATTGATGCTCATTCTTAGGAGAGAGAACTGCAGGAGAATTGAAACATTTACCTTTTATAACATGCGACAATGTGCGCTGTGGATCAAAAGACTTTAGTAGCTTTAGAAGAATAAAACCTGTACCAAAGATGCAAATAACAAAAATTTGCAATCTTACCAATATACTCTATGAAGTCATTCCATGGTAGTGCAGTTTACTATAATACAGCAACTGTCGATTCACATCCTCATATGTTTTTGTGAGCAAGTTCTAAGAATTCAATATGTAAATATTCCAGCAGAATTGAAGATAAAGAACATATCTAATGTTTAATGCTAAATCTGCATGAAATATAATGCGTTCATGCTTAATTCTATTATAATTTAGGGAGTTATATTTACACATTAATATTTTGTATTCCTACCTTTTATTATTAACATACCGCTGTGAAAACAATTTTCATCTATAATAACAAACTTTCAAGCTTCTTCCCTGACAGAGATAAAGGTATTATAATGAGACATGACTAAAGTAGGTAATTTGCTGTTGTGTCACAATCACAAAATATCAGTTTCTCTTAAAATTTTAATCAAGATTATATATACACTCTGTATGCTTAAGTGTTAAGCAAAAGCAGTGAAAAGCAAAAATGCATTTTACTATAAACACATAAAGGTTTTCAACTTATTTCAAGGCACATTAATAATTTATTTAAGACAATCTTCATAAAGTTAGAAAACGAACTTTTTCCATTGTTCTGCAAGATAAGTTCTCTAAGTATTAGCATTTTTAAATGGAATACTATTGTAGAATTTTTTAATGGAAATATAAAACTAGGAAACTGTTTTATATTAAATCTATTTTTCACAAATAATAAAACTGAATTTAGTCTTTCTCCAAATATTTTCTCCAAATAAATATATTTGGAGAAACTCTGACATGTTTCCAGAATAACCTTAAGAGATTAGTTAAACTGGAACACATCACAAAAGAGAAGCATTAAAAGATAGCTTAATTGTGAATGATCACTTTGCAAATGATTATTTGTAGCAATTAGCTTTCATTTGTGGTTCTCAGGTATTACTTTTATTGCTCCAATTTGGAGCCTATATTCATAAACAAAGAGTTTTAATATAGAACATACTGTTGAAAAAAAACTTTATATTTTTGGTGATGAAATTGACATTAAATTTTATTTTTTAAACTCCAAAGGCCTGATTAACCTAAAATGCATGCTACATCAAGGCAGTCTTAGAACACAGATCAACTTGTGAATCAACTTAGACTGTTACCAGGACCACTAACATGATTGAAATGTTGACTTTGAGATTGATTCGCTTTCATTTTCATTTCAAATATGACAACCACAAACCCAAATTACAAGACAGTTATACGTTGTCACCAGAGATTCAGAAACAATGTGTCTATGTTCTTAGTCTAACACAAACACATTTTTTCCCCTTTCATGTCTGCACTTATAAGGTAACTTGCCCACTTTTCTCAGTGCCCATTCCTCTTACCTGAAATAAAATCTGTTCTTCCTTTTTAGATTATCATGACAACGTTGTCCTCTCTTGCATTAAACACCTTTCACACATTAACTAATGCATTATATCTGATTTTTCTAAACCATAATGCATATTGTCTGCACGTATTTCTGATGAAAGACTGTACTGTCACTATTAACAATCACCTCAGAAATAGATCTGAGATCTGCATGAGTCAAAGAGTAGGTCATTTGCAGATTTACTCTAGGATATTTGGATGGAATCATCAAAGCTATCAGTGTCCAGTCTCCATCTTAAGTCTTGGAAAAGATTTGTCTTTTCTATGTTCATGCACACACACACACGCACACACGTGTATTTCCACTTGTGCCCAACTAGTATTGGGTCTATGGAAAAAGAATTAAAGATATTACATTTTCTTACATGGCAAGCATTTTAGGAACTGGCATTGACTTAGTGTATGACTACAGCTGGTTCTTTCTCTCATAAGTTCCTTGAGGCCTTCACAGACTGCTCATCTCCTTAAATTCTAAACAACAGCCTCTTGATTTGGAAGTTAGTTTTCCCAAGACTGTTCACAGATCGTCTTCTCTGAAGACTCTTTTGGGTAAAACACACTTAAAATACTTTCTCCCTTGCCCTTAAGCCTCTTGGTCCTTGTTCACCTTTGCTCTTGAGAGGGGATAAGGACACCAACAATAATTTTAAAATTCTCTTTGTAAGTCCTATCTAGTTTAATTCATTAAGCAATGGATATATATTGAGTGTTAGATAACCACAAGGCACCTTGAAGATATTTGGGACAGAAGAGGTGACTAAAATTCATTTTCCATGTACATCTGGTCTTTCTTTATAATTCCCTGTAAATAAGTCTTGGGATGTCTTAAGTGCTAAGAACGTAATGGTATGTTTGATTATGTGGTTGAGGTGACATTGAAGGCACCCATAGACAGAGACTGGTTGCCAGGGGATTTATTCCTGGATAGAGGGTTTGGGACTTGATCTCTGGGGATGAAAAAACTGCTGGACTACAATAACTACAATTAGTAGCATACTAATGATACTAATGAATTTTAGTCACCTCTTCTGTCCCAAATATCTTCAAGGTGCCTGTGGTTATCTAACACTCAATATATATCAGTTGCTTAATGAATTAAACTAGATAGGACTTGCAAAGAGAATTTTAAAATTATTGTTGGTGTCCTTATCCCCTCTCAAGAGCAAAGGTGAACAAGGACCAAGAGGCTTAAGGGCAAGGAAGAAAGTATTTTAAGTGTGTTTTACCTAAAAGAGTCTTCAGAGAAGACGATCTGTCAACAGTCTTGGGAAAACTACTAACAGTAGTTATGCTACTAATTGCCACTACAATTAGTCCATTAATCATGTCTAAGAAATTAAAATGAATTAAGACAAGTTCAAAGGTTTTAATTCAAAAGGAGAGCTTCCATGTTGGTGAACATGGACATGGTGAACATATGAAGATCTGGGAAGAATGACATATCCAAAGAGGGCATTGATGCTCTGAATCTTTTTCCAGTACCTTAGGTTTATCTTCCATCTGGCTGTTCTTAAATAATATCATTTGTAATAAACAAATAGGACATCTAGTGAATAAATAGGTCTCCAAAATTCTGTTATTCTAACATAAATGTTAGAATATTAGTAATTAATCAAGCCTGTTGAGATGGTCATGGGAACTTCTGGTCTGTAGCCAGTTTGTCCAAAGCACAGGTGATAGTCTGATTTGAAGTGGAAGGCATCTTACAAAGTTGAGTCCTTTAGCTATCAAATCTGAATAATTTGGATTCTTGAAAAAACATGCTAATATCTGAGAATTGCATATTTTAGAGACTCTTCCATACACACACTCACTCTGGAATTGTATCCAAGTAATCCTTTTCAGTTTCTTTTTAAATAACAGAATAACTCGCTTATTATATTCCTGTTACTGGTAATATAAATAGTTAACATTGAAACTAAATAAAACATGTCATAACATGTTGAGTTCAAAATCATTTTAAAAATTAGGTCATGTTTAAAATTCTCTATGGAGACAATCTTCTTTCACATGTTCACAATTGCCTCTACATTTCTTAAGACATTTTATTTTTATTTGCACCATAACACTGATTCAGCACTTTGCCAATTATCAAGGTACTTTATGTCATCTTAGAGCAAATTATTCTACTAATAAAAGGTGAAGATGGAGTGAATGAAGAGAGGTGAATAGGCAAAAAATATCACAAGTGCATTTAAATCTCTAATTTAACTGTGCTTCATGTCGTTCACTCACTTCTACTGAGCAAATCAAGTTGTTTCATTCAACCCAAAGTCAATGGAACAAAGATTTAATCCCCCCAAACATGGCAAGAGTGGGCATGCAGTTAACAGTTGTGAACTAAATATATTTAATTTTCAAAATATTTTGTGTTTTAAGCTAGTTTTCTCTTCCCTTAAATAAGCAAAATTGTCCCCAGGAAGCTAAAATCTACAATAGTGATGTCCCTAGAACTTCCATCTCATAATTACCATTTGATTTAAACCTAAAGTAATATGTTAAAAATCGTTTAAACTAAGGCGGGACATGGTGGTGCATGCCTCTAAGCGGCCGCCTAGAAAACCCTGACAGGGCCAGGGATGGCGGTTCGAGTTCCTCCGGGGCACATAGTGAGACCTAGTCCCCAAAAAATAGCTGGGCGTGGTGGCGCGCGCCTGTAATCCCAGCTACCTGGGAAGCTGAGGCTGGGGATTGCTTGAATCCATGGTACCCCGGGCAACGTGAGTTTGAGGTTCCACAGGCAAAAGTAGCTAGACCTAGTCTCAAAACAAAATAATAATTTAAACTTCAATCACATATGTTCTAATAATAAACACTGGAGAAGTTTTATGTATTTTTTTCAATAGTTGGTGTTGTTATTTGGTGCTCTTGAATTTTATTCTTGTCCTGCCAGAAAGGATCTTTTCTACATGTGAAAATCCTTTGGCACTTAGTCTGTCCAGGAATATTGTCATGTATCCATGGTTGTCAAGAGACTTTTCACAAACAGAAAGGACCACAGAATCCAACAAAAGAAATAAATGATTGGATTTTATTAAATAAAATAGCTCGAACAAGTTGAATATGACCTTCTCACTGACAGAATCTCTTGCTATTTTTATATAATGCTGTAGAATAATTTCTTATTATTCTGGGAAAGAATTCTAAAAGCTTTCTATCTCTGAGATAAAGTAAAAGTCAAGATCATGCCGGGGATAAAGCTATGCTTTTTAGAATTAGTGCAATTACATCTTTTTTAGGTATTGGTGAAAGGGAGAAAGGGGTGAAAATCATTGAAACAAGAAGTAGAACTGAATTCTTCAATGTAGGAAGTTAGTTTATATGTTATAGTCAAAATCTGCAAGAACTTCTTGGCGTGCTTTTCCTTTTTTTTTTTTTTTTTTTCCCCTAATTGGGTACAGTCAGTGAAAAGGAGGTGAACATTTTAGGGAGATATGAAGATTTCACATATGAACTAATTAATATAATTCAATCATGTGCTGCTTCACCTCAACATTCTTTAAAAATTGTGTTATACTACCCAGAGTCTGCATCCTAAAGCACATTTATCCAGTAGCCAATTTGTTTCCTCAAAGTTTAGTAAATAATTAAATCTTATAAAATATAAACTTGAAATTAAAAAGACTAGGATATGTTAATGACCATGGCTATGGGTATATATGGATGTGCATAAATGTATGCATATATATGTCCATATACATATTTATACAAAATCTATAGCTTTATGTATCTATATATGCATATATATTACTCATACACATAAAAGAAGTATTTCATGAAACTATAATATTGTTGCATACTTTTATTCTCACCTTTTGCTCCATTTCACTAAAAAATAAATTAAGCTATTTTAAAAACCAGTGTCTTGAAAAACACTTTTAAAAATAAGGTGATTGTTTTTCTTTTGAGTATAACGAAAGAAATTTTTAAGAGTTCAGGGAAAGCACAAATGATATTTCAGGAAGGGTTGGAAGATCACTTTTGAAGTTTAAACAATTAGAGGTTATATTCTGTTTAAAGTTAAAATTTACTATTTTGGACATCTAATTGTCTTTATTTAATGGTTCATGAACCTGGCAGCACCTGACTAAATCCTGCAAGGTCTTATACAAAATGGAAGGTATTTATAGACAGAAAGAGAATAGGACAAGCTAGTTATCAGAAGAAAAGATTATTGCAGATAAAGTCACCTTTCCTCAGAAAAAGGTAGGAAGTTCTGATAAGATTACCTCACCTGTGTTCAATAGGACACTCCAGGTTGATTTAGAAAGACACTTTTGGGAAAGGTTGAAACTACAATGGGTTTTAAGTCGGCGCTGAGGCACATCATGAATGATTCTATTTTGTGTTTCATTTTGTACATTTAGCAACCCAAACCACATGGCAAATATTCTTCAGATGCATCATTGCTGCTAGTGAACACAAAAGCTTAGATTTTGCGTGTGTACCGGGTCATGACAGATGCACAGTCTTTCAAGGCTCTGTTTCTATTACCTTTTAAGAGGCTTTGTGGTGGGGGTTTCAGTGGCAGAAAGAGTGCCATTTCTTGGCATCTCTAATTTAAGACTAAAACCCCAAAGACACCGGCTGCTAGCACACATGTCATCTGGCTCAATACTGCTTCATGAGATGGAAGGAGAGGAAGAGAAATGAGAGGAAGGAGAGTACTTTGCAAAGTAAGGAGAGGACTTTCACCATACAAAGGAAGAATCTATAAATTTTGGGACCTTCAAAAAGCATAGGATTGTTAGATCAAGATACCAAAAATCTGCTGTGAATTATAGATCTTCACAAACTCAAATTTCCCAATCTAGAAAATTACAAAAAGAAAACCACAATTAGCTACAAAATATGACATAATGTATTGATTTGCCTGAAAGACTTAATTTTGTGTACACTGTTGCATATTTTCCATCGATAGTTTCAATAATGTATTCTAGTTAATGCTTTATTAAGATGATAAGAGACAGTCTAACCAAATTGTGATAAATACATTTCCCTGATGCCATGTATTAAGTCATCCCAAATTACATAATACATCTGCCACATCTATGATAATTAAGTTTACCTGAGAAGTGCACAACAAATGGAAATAATTGTATACTTGTTAATCTTATTTACTCATTTTCTATTTTATAAATATCAATCTTCTGGAACTCTCTGTTAAGACATCTGTTAATTATAGGTGGTTTTAAGACAAATTACTTTTAGAAATAGCAAGATAATGATTGCAACGGTGGGAGAAATGACATAGTCTATTATTGAGCCTTATTTAAGTCATATCTGGTAAAACTTATAGCAACCTACATCATGTCTAGATTCCCCTAGCTATTATATGGACCTGATCAAATATACAATTTTTCACACTAATTTTAAAACCAATGAACATTTTTATTATGCAGCAGAAACTTCCTCCCAAATGTAAACTCATTACTAGAAAAATAACTCTCATTAGCATAGAGTTCCTCTATATATTTATGGAGGAAATTTTAAAAAAATAAACAAGAAATAAAAGCCCTAAACATTCAGAATAGGGTGCTAAGTTCAGAATGAAGGAGGGGTTCCAATGAAGCATGGGAGGGAGGCTCAACTGGGGGGGGAGGGGCATGTTGTGAATACTTACAATTACAAAGGTTTGATATAACCCCTGAAACAAATACGATAACGATAACATAAACAAACTTTACCTCAATAAATATAGTGGGAAGAAAACACAAGGAGATATAAGTGAAAAAATAATAATGGGATGAGCTAAATGTGGGCAGATTTTTTAAAAATAGATATCTTGCATCTGAGGACCCACAATTGTTGAACAAGAAGTGCCATCATGATTTCTATGCTGCATTTCTAAATGACCAGAACCTGCTTGCTTATCACTGTTGTCCAAGCTTCACAGTATGGCAAAAACGACTTTTGATCTTTTGTCATGATTTATATTTTGATATTGAGCATTTTCTCGTCAAGTATGTGGATATTGGCAATTGTTTAGAAGCTAGTTTTTGCTTTATGCTGAAATTAAAACTATCTTTAAGATCTTTGACAAAACAACTAATAGTATTTTTTTTAATCCTGTAACCATTGTCCTATACACTGATACTCAATAAACCAGTGCTTAACCTAGCTAGATGTGTGCTTGTCCTAGATTGTCAGGATGTCAGAGAACATTGCTCCATTTTCAAGAATTTCACAAGCATTTTGATATTCATGAGTGACTTAAAATAGCCATCATGGTTGTGCTTAATGCTGATAATTGACAAAATCTACACTCTACTACAAATGTTTCTTTTTTCAGTCACTCTATTAGTGCACCACTACACCCAGAATGTCATATTTAATGTGCACGAGGTCTTTCCATGCATTCACTTGATAAAGAAAATGCCAATTTTTTTATTGTTTTAGAATAATTTCCCAGCTTATATTTTTGTTAGTTAATTAAACAAGGAAACTTTGGATAATTACTGCTCTAATGTTGGCAAATCAAATACAATTCTGTGGGCACCTTCAGGTAATGAACTCAAAGGACAATTAGCAATGAAGAAAACATTCTTCCTCTATTAGTTTCTTGGAGTTGTTGGAACCACTCTCCAAAATACTTGTATTGACACTGCCCAACTAAGATTAACTTGTGTTCAAATAAATGCACCCAAAATGTTAACATGCCACATTTGTCTTTTAAACAACACAGGTGTAGTTGCTATATATTCTGGCACCAAAGATTCTGTCTTTGGTTAGGAAAAACCTTGAGATAGCATAGTTTTGATCACCAGAATCGGAACTAATGACCTAGAAAGAGATAGAAGCATGTAAAAAGAAAAATCACTGAATCACTAGGTATATGGCATGTGACAGTTATTGGATAAGGACCTGGAGGCACAGTTGGGGAGGAGATGATTATGGTCAGGAAGATGATTACATAATACAAATAGGCGGCTTTGTTTGAGTTTTCTACTCATTTAATACTTTATTAAACATGCAGAGTACAATTCTCCTTCATATTGAAATTATTTTTTCTGCCTAATTAACATATCTTTCCTCTTTCCAGACAAAATGAGTATTCTAATCACAATAAGAGCATGTAGAAGTAAAAATAAGTGAACATAAGTGAGTGTGTATTAGTGCAGGCACACATAGGTTTCATAAAGTTCAGCCAATAAAATTTTGTATGGGTTATTAACAGAAGACATTTATTTACAATTTTGGATACCTTCCTCAACATTTAGTGGTTATTTAACCTTTTCAAAAGAGTATTGATTTTAGAGAATTTGGTAAATAGTGTTCTCAATATATCTTAATATTAATCTACACAAAATTAGCAAAAGGTCAAGAGTGGATTATCTGCATTCCAATGTATTGAAAGATACTGTGAAATGGGATATCAATCCATTAAGGTTTTGTTCTTTCAGCAATTTTTTCCTCATGATAGAATTTGACATTTATATCCAACCTTGAGGTTCACATTTCCACAGACTTCTTCCTTTGTTTAGATTTATCAGATAGCCACCCAATTTTGCAGATAATTGTCTCAGTAAAAGACACTAATATATTAGAGATGCTAGGATGCATTACACTGGAGAAGAAAGAAAATTATCATCAAAATCAGAAAAAAAAATGACCCTCACATCAACTTCTTTAGAAGAATAGGATATGAGAAACAATTGTGCAAGGCATAATATTTCATTGAAATTTATATACTTCAAATTATAGTTTTTATATAAAATAGTTTTATATAACATAGCTATCACTACTTTCTGAAAGGAAAATGGTATTTCTGGGACTTGAAATTTTCTCAAATTAAGAAGGCATTGGAAAAATCAGCTTTTAGATATGTAGCTAGTTGTTGATCTCTTTTTGTAAATGTACTAGTTACGTTCCTCCAATTACAAGTGAATATTTCATTATAAATATTTATATCTTCTCTGTAATGCTACAGACTACACTGAGTGACTTTTTCAGAAGTGACTTTTTCAGAAAAGTCAAAGTTCTGTGTACTGTTTACTCTCACATTCTTAAATGCTTCAGTTTGGGATGTTAGAGTCATCCTCATAATAAGGAAATATTACTTTCAGTTTCAAAGTACTTGTAGATTATATATTTGTACACACACATATTTGAAAGTCTCCATCGCCAACAATAACAAAAAAAATGTTGTAGAATATGCATCACAAAAATTAAAAAAGAAAGTTACAACAGAAAATATTAAACTATTTTGAAACATTTTGAAAATGTCCTGCAGTGTACTGAATTTGCTTTGCAATATGATGGCAATAGATTCGGGGTAATACCAACAGGAAATGTTCAATGTACCTGAAATACGTGGACTGCAGTTTTTGTGTGAGTAATTACAGTAGGAAGAGGGGAAAGACAAAGGCAATAGATTCCATCTTCAAAAACAGGGAGATTTAGTCCAATTTTATTCATGCTCTTATCTCTACATGTTATGTATGATGAATAGCTATTATTGACTGATTGATGTGACTCATTAATGACCTATTTCACGAGATCCGGATCTCATATTGATATTGAGACATTCATATTTCAGTCTCAAAATAACAAAAATGAATTTCAGTCAGAAAATGTTCCCATTTATTTGACTAGATAATACATAATGCCCATTATTTTTCAGTATTTATCCTGCTCTTGAGAGGGAATATGTTCTCTAATTATTCTTTCTTTGCTTTGGATACTGACTTATAGGGACAAAGTGAGGTAATCTTTTATATGTTCTAAAGATTTTACGTTGTAAAAAAAAAAAATCTGCTGTGCTTTCTCCTCATTTTAACTTCTAGGACAATGTCCAACCCAGTTTTGACTGATGGTTTATTAGATCCATGCCCCTTTAGCACACGCTAGACAGGGCAGAGCAGGCTAGGCAGCAGGGGGAGCAGGACTGGGGTGCTGGGAGGCACGCAACTCCCCTCAGCTTCCCAGGAATATTCCTGTTCTTTCTGGGTGTTCTCTCTGGTGTTTTACCGTTGCCATCACATTCTCTTCCCATGTATGCACACCCAAACCCCAGGTGCTGGTCATAGAAGCTCGTAGTGGAAGGTTAAAAAGCCTGATGATTCATTTACCCAACACCCCTCTAATCTACTCCAGTTTAATTCTCTTCCTTTGCTGTTGTCATGGATGGCTCCTTTTACTGTGTATGGGTGCAGCTGCAAATGTCATTATTCCCACTAGATATTATTCTGGTTCTATCTCCTCTTCTGCTGTTTCTTAGGGACTCTCAATAGTTGTCTCTCCCCTTAAAATTTTGACACCATCTCTATGAGTTTGGTTCCCATATTCTACCATAAACTGTGGTGGCATTCTGATCTGATTATTTCTTCATCTTGTCACTTTAGCTTCGTATTCACTCCATTCTCTATAAGTTCACAACTCCTGTAGAGAATTATGACACTCCTCTAGTCAATTAGTTCACCAGAGACTGTTAGGCATTAGGGTAAGGTACTCCATAGTACCAGGTGAAGGGAAACAGTGATAAATAAGACACCATCCTACTCCTCAAGAAATTATTGCTTTACTTGGGTGGAATAGGGAGATACAAAACACTGTAAATGTTGCAAAATGGTAATAAGGATTTCACTCTTTTTTCCACACTATCCACACTAACTTTTATTATAGCACGTTGTAATAACCATCTTGAACAATCTAGGGTAGATACATATTTTCTACATTAGCAAAGTAATTTTGGCTTTGGTATTTGTAAAGATCATTGGTATTTCACCTTGTACTACTTTGTCTTTTCTATGTACTAAAAGTGTGAAAAATGTGTTCCCTCCTTTCTAAAAGTAGAAGTTACTGTGTTCTAAATAGCAAAATATATGCTACATTTTAGCATGTATCACTTTAGTATGTTTTTAGTATAATTTAGTATATTTTTGGTAATAAAACAATAAATTCATCTGACTCTTATAACACTATAATTTATGAAAAAATTATTTGTATGTACACAAATTAGAAATTCAAAGTGTGTTCATATAATTCCAAACTACTCTATTCCTTGTTAGACATTTATTAAAGGACTAAAATTCTCTGTGTGTATGTATGTGTGTATGTGTGTGCTTGCTTTGTGAGATGATCATTCAAAATATATTCCTCATATCAGAAAAAATAGAAATGATAAAGTATAACAAAAGGTCGTTTTTCCTTTTTAATTAGTACCCAAAGCATATAGTATCTTTCATTTGAGCATAGTAATAACAGTACATGAATTCTTCATTATCTAAAATTTATCCTCAAATAATAGACTTGTATTCAAGTCAGGAAATTTTCACACATCTTGGCCCTGAGTATATGGTTTGTACTTTCCACACAACAATTATTGTTCATGAATTTCTATGAAAGTAACTTAATAATATAGTATAACTGAGTCTAAATACAGAGTGAATTGGTGAATTTTCACCTTCACAGATATAATGCAAATTGTATACAGCTTTCTCCTAAGATAGTTTCCTATTTTGGGTCAATGTCTTTTGACCTGATTTGCAAGAATTGTTCAACACTCTATTTGGCATGTAAGGGCAAGATCTTAATCAGTCTTACCATATATGGCTTCAAATGTCAGTGCTTTTAGACACTTAATGTTGAAAATGGAAGATAAAAAATTCCCTGGCATTAAAATGACACACCAGACTGTAAAAATCACAATAAAGACACTAAAAATTAAGGTGACAGTCAATAACCAGATGGCTTCTTTGATGTTTTAAAATACACATGAAAGATTTTTATTAATTCAAATACCATCTGGGATATATTTTTAAATTAACATCTATGGACAGTTAAATTCAGGTGTAATATAGATATGATATTGAATTCTAGTCCACCTTCTGTTATCACTGCATGTACTCATTTTAATTCATCTTATCCATGTACATGCAGAAGTAGGATACCTGTCTTCTGTCAAGACTATCTTGTTAAAAATAGTTGAAATCAAAATGGGAAAACACATGTACACATTTATAAGATGATAACTGATTCTTATATAAGCCCTCGACAATCGCTTCATGAAATCTGCTATGTTACATACTTGCAACAGTTAGCATTAATCTGATTTTATATTCACCTCCTTGCAAAAATTTTCAAATTAAATATAATTTTTGAAATAAATTTACATTAAGGAAAGTGGAATAGACTTGGTATTTTAAATGACCTCTATCCTTAGATCAGCTGGTCAACCTTCTTTAACTAAGTGTAGTTTCTCACCTGTGGATTTAAGTTATCACAGTTTCAGATGACACTAGCTCTATTAGACTGGAATTGATAAAGACCTGTGTGAAATTCAATTCCTTCTGCTGTACATATTATTCAACTGTCTTTGTACTGAGATAGTTTTATTTTTATATTTTAAGGGTTGTAAAAATAAACAAAGAATAGACACATTTATATGAAGAAGAATATGTGAATGAGGCTACAGGTTTTCAAAGTTATTTATTAACTTTACAAGTATTAGATCAATCATGTTCAGCCTAATATAAAAATTATCAATTTATTGACATAAAATGTGCCTTCCCTTGAGCTAGATTACAATTTTTTATAGATATTTCAATCTGTTGTCCTCAACACTAACATTGTATTTGAGTAATTTTACAAATATAATAAATAGTATATATCAAAAAATCACCCTACATAAATATGTTAGTGTTCCAAGTTGAGTAGTGCTTAATGAGGAAAATCTAGTTGACTAAAACATTCAACTACTGACAATGTTAATTAGAAAAAGTTACAGTAGATGTTTTCAAATTTAAAATAATTGTTGATATTAAACTGTTTTAATTATTTATATAACACTATAAAATAATTGCATTAATTTGATTGTAACAAATAACAATTTATATGCCTTTGAATTTAATTAACTACAAACACATGTCTTCTCATTTAATATTCATGGAGATATTGGGTTTCCTTGTTTTGATTTTAAAATTTGGAGAAAGACATCTAATAATGAGGTAATTTAATTCTAAATTGTTATTAGTTCAAGCTTTCTGTCCATTGGTTGATGTTCTTTCTTTTACACAGGGACTCCCCTTGTCAGATAAAAAAATAAGAATATTTATAAAACAAAAAATAATCCTCAAAATAATTTTATCAAGGAAAGAATAATAGTATTTTAATGCAGGTAAATATAAAAAGAGTTAATAACACATCAGCTTCAAAGAAAATACTTGGCAATGTAAATAAATAACCTAACGTAATTTTCCCCCATTTTAGTAGCAATCATTCTACAGTTAATAAATATAGAAGTTGAAGAAAATGGGATGAGCATTAATATTACTTTTAAAAAGTAGTTAAAAACAACTATTGTGAAACTGTGTCCTGTATGTTTTTACCTATGACAGGACAGATCAAAATCATCAGTTGCTACAACAACCATAAATATCAATATGGCTTTGAAAGTGCCAAATTATGAAATTTGCATGATTTTCTGAAAACTTGTAAAGTAAAATGTATGGAGTAAAAGTATTAATGATATATAATCCACATTCTTTCAGTTTTCCATGTTTTTGGTAAAAACCTTGTTTAATGCAGATAAGGTATAAATGTATCCTTTAATTCAAATCATAAATATAGTGTTTTAGTAAAGAGGAATAAATTAATTTCCTCATTGATATTAATTAACTTAATATAGAGTAAAAAGTACGGTTTTTCTGAGTCATGTAGACATCCTTTTTACCACAACCGTCAGTGTTGGTTTGTAAAACTATAGCTTTATTACCCTACTAAAATCTTTTATGCAGCATTATATAATGTAGAGCACTCCAGTTTTTCCTGTGGTATATAATCGTCCACATTTTTAAGTTTTCACAGCCTCACTGAGTAAAACACTCTCCAAATTACTGATTTTTTAAATATAAAATTTTAAGATCCAATAGTTTGTACACTTGATGAAATAACCAGGATTTTTAATAGGCTACTAGAGATGCAATATATTGCATCAATTCCAAATCACTATTCCCAAAATTAAGGTAGGAGATCTCTCCCTTAGACCTGCAAATAAGGAGATCAGATTTCTGTTTTTATCTGTGGTCTGAGACTATTAATCATGGATTTCCTACTAAAGGATTTTATGAGCTTTAACTTTCTATTAAGAGAAATTTTCAAGACTGCTATTTTATAAAACTATGCTTGCAGTAGTTTCCAAATAATCAAACATCTCACATTTTTCAACCTATGAAGACCAAAACAGAAATATGCTATTCAGTTTCCAAACAGATTCAAGTGTTCCTAGGTCCCACAGAAGCATTCTTGTCTCAGAGAAGAATTAAATGGCATGGCTCTATCATTGTAGCAATAGCAAAGTGTAAACTTGGTGATATTTTGCTGCTACTAAATATTTCTTAAAGTAATAATTGTGCCATTTCATTTGTATTTGCTTTATTTTCTTGCTTGTAAACAGAAAGGTATGATCCAAATAATTAGTTAATATTTCTAAAAGATATATCCCCTTCGTGAAAAAACAAAGCAGATTACGTATGTGTAATTATAATTCAGTCATGCTTAGACTGTTGTGAGCTGCGAACATTTTTTAATTTAATGGTAACTTGCACTATCTTATGAGAAAAAGTCAATATAATGATGATTCTAAGTTTCATGTGGTACAAAATTTCATATATCTTTTGGATAATTTAACAATTTAGAAAGAAAGACATATTTAAGGAGATGATATATTCAATTATACTGCAAAAACATTGTCACAAAATTTCATCCAAAGATTAAAAGAAATCTCCATTTTTTTAACTTTCAACTTGTTTCTTCTCTGAAATAGAATGAAATTTCTCCTAACTTTCCCAGATATTACTAGCCAAATGGTAATGTTTTTCCAAGATCAGTTTTGCCAAGATCTGTAGAATGAAGAAGGCTGATAATATCCATTTCACAGTGCTCACATGGAGGCTCTAGAACTAGAAGGATGTACTTTAAAATACACTGCTCTCTGCTGACAATATAATGTGTGCATTATGACTTCATTTATTTGAATTGAACTTTGGTCATTGGTAAAATGAATGGAAATACCACACAAGGTTGTGGGTTAAATGAGAAAAGCAATGCAAAATAGAATATGCACTTAATAATAAATCTGTTGCATTATTATTTTCTGTCATTTAACAGAGGATAGTCTATATACATTGTCAGGGTATGAACATTTCATCAATTATAAGCATGTTATTTTTCATAGAAATGTTGACGTTTTCACAGACAAATCTTTGTAACCCATTTCTAAAGTTTTGTTCTTGTTGACATTTCTGTCATTTTTCCATTTTCCATTTCTCATCCCTTGATATTACTGTGTGACATGTTTAAGATTCAGATGATGCTTATTCTTTGGTCAAGTCTAGTTTAGATAAACTACATTGTGATAGACTCTAAAATATCGAAAATTAGCTTTAAACATTAGTACCATTATTGGCTAGTTTTTCCCTCTTTGTTTTTCCTAATAATTTTCGTTGACAAAATATTATTGCTCACATAATATGAACTCAGTAACTATATGTTGGAAGGATGAAGAAATAGTTTTCTTAGATCAAAAATTATGTTTTATAGCTAGATTTTATCCACCTGGCAACTAAAACCTCCCTCCTTTAATACTCTGCTGTCAATCAATACAAAGGAAATAAAGTACATAAAACACCCTGGCAGATATGCCCTTATAAATCAAGCAAATTAGTCAGTTGATGCAGTATTTAAGTTAAACTAAGTTAAGAATTTTCTTTATGGATAGTTGGGTAATGCTGGAAATTTTACCTTTTTAATTAAAGTACCCTTTAGATAATGGTAATTAAATTAATTAATTAAAAATTTAGATATGAAATCTTCCAGACTGTGTGTAATTCTTCCCAGTGTTCTTTGTCATAATCATCTTATTTTTTTATGCATTTATTTATTTATTTAGTATGTATGTATGTATGTATGTATGTATGTATGTATGTATGTATGTATGTATGTATGTATGTATTTTAGAGACTAGGTCTCACTATGTTGTCCAAGGATCTGCAGACTTTTGTTGCCTGGAGTACCCTGGACTCAAGAGATCTCCAGCCTCAGCCTCCCAGGTAGCTGGAATTACAAGCGCGTGCCATGCCTAACCATTTTTTGAGACTAGGTCTCGCTATTTTGCCGCAGGTGGGTCTCCAACGCGAGGACTCAGTTGATTCCCAGTCTTAGTCTCCCGTCCTGGCCACAATTATATCTATAATTTGAAATCATATGAAATTTAATACCAAAGCTACTCTTATTCCAAATCTTGACAACACTTTAAAATTAGTTGTCAAATAACAAACTATGTGATGAGGATTTCCATAAACTTGAAAAATATTTTCTAGTATGAGTAGCAAAATTTCTACTAATAATTACAGTTTTGAGATTTTATCCTAAGGAAAATATTACAAAGGTAAAAATTACATATATACAAGTGCCAAGTGCTGCATTGTCAAAATAGTGCAATAGTGTTATAAAAGCTTTGCTTAACTAAATTTTCATAACTGATAACTATGCTGAATTTGAAATTATAGCTGTGTATTGGAACATAAAGAAAATATTCATAGTACAATTTCAAGCTGAACATTGCAAAGTGTAGAATCATATGTACTTATATTTTCAAACATGAAAATTTAGAATAATTTTTTTCAACTTTCAAAAATATCTCCAAGTTCCCAAATACTAAATCTCCAATGTAATGAATTACTGATTTCTAAACTTCTAACTTGGTCAATCGTAATGGACTGAAAGAGGACTAATTTATTTATTTTACAATGAGATATGGAAAGGAGTGACTCATTTTCTTGTTCTAATAAAAGAAATGCAAATTTCTTCTCAGGTAGTCAACTGAGGATCAGTGTTCCTAAAGGGCACATGTGGGTATGTATCTTTACAATAGGTGATAAGGGATGTATACATTTTAGGAGATAGTTTTATTCTTGCCCCATAGGAATTTTAAACATGGAATGAGTTAAGGAAAACAAAAAAACAGGCATATGATCATTGTTTAATCTAAAAAATATTCACATTAAGATGATCTAAATTTTTACATCAGTAAATAAATCCAGTAAGACTGCCAAATGTATTTTGGCAGTTAGTTCTCATCAAGAATGATGTTGGTTATCCACAGGGTACTTTTGGAAGAAGAAGCTAATTTAGTTATCAGATATGATTTACACTTATAATAGGCAAGCAAAAGTTCTTCAGAAGGAAAAGCAGGTTTTGTAAATTTAATCTTTACATTTTATTGTATCAATAAAAATGAATTTATATATTAATAACAGTTAACCTTCTCTAATAGTTTTTACTTACTTGTGACCAGTAAGATTTTTCATTTTATTATTATATTTAAACATCATAAGATTTTGTTGAGATATGCAATATTTTTACCTCCATTTTTATTTAGACATTAACTGAGATTGAGAGGGAGAAAATAACTCATGTAATGTTACAGTTTCAGGAAGCCCTATTTTCTTTGCTGAGGCCAGTTTGTCCAGTAAAACATTGTGTTTATAATAGTTGTTTTAGTTTTAAAAGGTAACTTCTGAATCCACAAAGGCATCTATGGATAGATCCATAACGCAGCAAAAAAATGTACTTGTCTATATGATAGGAACTTCTGGAATCATATGGCAGCTGTCTCAAAATTTTTAAGAAAAATATTAGCAGCCACATATGAGATTACTGTATCTTGTGAAAATGTAGTCCCCATGCACTTGATTGTTATTTTATATTGCTAAATCTTGGGTGATGTAACAACTTTAAAGAAGTGGAAGAATAAACTTAGGATGTAACTAATTTTTTTTATCATATTGAGTTCTCCTTTTCTTGAAGAATATCCAGATTTGTGAAAGTCAGATATTTTAGGGAAGATGCCAACTTCTTATGCTTTCATAGTTAAAGAAGGAGTGACACTAGGATTTGAAGCCACAGAGTTAGGCATTTAGGTTTGTGCTTTATCTAGCAGTGCAATGGAAGGCAAGGTTCACATACATAAAAGTTAATTCAGAGTAGCAATTATTAGTGGCTCCTGTTTAAGGGTACAGGTGCCAAAACTTGTCAGTGAGAGGTACAAAGAACAAATTACTCATTTTAATGCATACATTGCAGTGGGAACCAATTTTTAACCATATTTTAGTAGCTTAGTATGGCCAAGGTTTTAAGTATTCAAAAGATATAATTTTTAATTCTGGGTTTTGTGCATTGCAAACTCATACTACACATTAACAGCTATCACTGTGCATTTAAAGGAACTCTTGCATTTAGGTATGCATGCTAATGGAATCCATAAGAAAGAATAGCATTTTCAAGATATAAAGAGAGAGAAGATGAGCTCAAAAAGATCCTATTTTGCACACTGCATACTTTATCTCTCAAATAAATATAATGTTAAACTGTTAAGTTTCTCAGATAAGCTCCAATATATTGTTTTTCCTAGTGGAGCAAAAAAAATCATTTTTAGTACTTAAGACAAAGAAATCCAAAGACTCAATACTTATTTTAATGTCATTTTTGAATAGAATATCTTATCCCTAAGAGCTAGAGACCTATATATTGCTGTTAGGTCAATTGATAGAGAAATTATTCTATGAATATCAGCTTTCCCACTCTCTTCTCTTAATTGTATAAGTTTCATATCATTTTATTGCAATATGTATGCTTAAGTATTGTTTCAAAAAGTACAACTAACTTAAGAATTAAGTGAAAGCTTTTCAGTGAAGGTATACTCTTACTTTGCATAACAGCTGTGGATAGACTGCAAAGACTCTTAAAACATGAGGTTCTATGCACAGATAAACAGAAATATGTTATCAAATATTAAAACAGGGTGCAGAGATAAAAATAGATTTAAATGTTAAAACTTCAGAGAGTAAAACATACCAGATGATTTTTCTGTTTATTGTACATTTGCCTCCAAGGTTGTATTTATTGATGTTTTAACAAAGTAGGGGGAAATTATGTCTTCTTGAGTATTTGAACAATGGAAAGAAGAAACAAACATCTCAGACAGAGCTGAAAATTGCAGCTATATCAGAGCAAGAAAAACTGCCTAAGAAGTTGACTTAATTAGACTCACATAGAAATCTTATTTTAACTAGGAGGTTAAAATCCATTTTAATCAAGTGTCAAGGAATATCTGGTTTTCCAGGTTACAAATGGAGAACCAAATAATAGTGTGAAAGTTTGAATTTTCAGGAAAAGCTGACTGTGACTTTAATTCACACCTAAACCAAGTGGTTAGTGCTGGTGGTAGCCAAAATATCTACATTCCTTTGCTTTCTTTTATTGAAATTCCAACAATATACAATCACTTTATCATGAAGAATACCTTAGTATTGGACCAAGTAAAAAATATCAAGATAAGATTTTTGGTTGTATGTACTCCAAATTGTTTATATTCTCTTTTGTATTTAATTTATGTCAACAACCTAAAAATGCACAATGAGAAAATAAACTGTCACTAAAATTAAAAGACCCTTATTGAATCAGAGAAAGTATTTGCACATAGCACATCTGACAAAGGGATGATATACAATATATATAAAGAACTCATGAGACTAAACAAGAAAGCATTTAGCCAGGTCAAAACTGGGCAGAAGAGTTAAATAAGCACTTCTCCAAAGAAGGCATACATTGGCCAACAGGCACATGAAGAAAATGTTCATTAACACTAATTCTCAGGGAAATGCAAGACAAAACCACAGTGACATAGCATCTCACAGAGGTGCAAACTATTCACATCAGAAAGACCAGAAATATTGACCAGAAATATAGAAGAAAGGAATTCTCATGTGCTTTTTGTGAGAATGTAAACTTGCCCAGCCCAAATGGAAAACAGTATGGAGGGTTCTTAAAATATTAAAACTAAATCTTCCATATGATATAGAAATCCCACTGCTAGGTATCTACCTGAAGAATACAAAAACACTAATTTGAAAGGATATTTGGACTCCTATTTTCATTGCAACCTCATTTACAACATCCATGTTACAGATACAGCCTGAATGTCCAAAAGACAGAAGAAGAATGGATCAGAAAAATATGGATCTATAATTTGGCCTAACATAACATAATAAATATAATTAATATGCTATAAGGAACACTATATTTAAATTATATAACATAATATAATGGCTATAAGTAATATAATAAAATGTAACATATACACAATGGAATGCTACTCAACTATAAAAAAGAACTCTAGTAACAACATAGATGAACTGGAGAGGATAACACTTAGCAAAATAAATCATAAGGAAAAACAAATAATGGATGGTGTCAATTATATGTGCAATATAGATAAACCTAACAAAGGGTTAGTCATAACCAAACCAATAATAAATTTCTACCATCTGGGTGAAAAACTGAGGCAAGCAGAGAGAAAGGGGGATGGTGTGGGGAATGTGGGAGGAAAGGGACCCGATGGAATAGGGTGTAAGATTTTTGAGGCATTGGTGGTGGGCAAAGTGTGAATTTATGCATTTATGGAGGTTTAAGACTATCTCCAGGGGGCCGATACAAAGATGTAAACCTATTTTATCTCAATAAATAATTCAGAAAAAAAAAAAACAGGTATAAATATCAAGATAAACAACAGAAGAAATGAAAAAAGCAAAACGTAGAAAAATGGAGTGTAGTGGTGAATAGTGAGTCAATAATGACAGAATAAATTGAAAAAGAACAAAATAAAATCTTATTTTATCTCAAATGGAGATTTATAAAAATGTCATTTTTGAAAAGAATGCAATCAACATAAGCCTTTGTACACTGCTTGAAGGAGCAAATGAACTAAAACATTTGGAGCCAAATGTCTATTAGAGAAGGAAGTAGGGATTCTGCAGTTATGTTATTAACTTGATCAATACCCATAACCAAACAATTTATCACCACCTTCCCCCTCAATTCACTTTAGTGCTTGTAATCTCCTATTGACTGTCAGCTAACCAAATAATTACAAAGCTCCACTTTGTTGTCTGGTGAGTAAACGTAATGTTAGTAGCAACTTTCACTTACATAAATGGGTCATATATATATATAAATTATGATATATACAGACTATAAGTTTGAAAATTCAGTTTGTGTTTGATTATTTAAATTGAAATGGTGGATAACTAAATATTAAAATACTGTGATTAATTAAAATGTTTAGACAGTTATGTTGCTTATCATAGTTTATTCATTCTAAGACATGTCTGTAGAAATGAATACAAACACATTGCTACTGTTCCTTTTGAATAATGACCTATACAATATTATTAAATATATATTCACATGAGATGAGATACATTTAAAAATATGAAGGTTATCTGGGCATGGTGGTTCTTGTCTGTAAGCTTCAGCTTATGAAGTGACTGGTACTAGGGATCACGGTTCAAGTCCCGCTCGGGACAACACAGCGAGACCTAGTCCCAAAAAATAACTGGGAGTGATGTCACGTGCCTGTAATCCCAGCTACCTGGGAAGCTGAGGCTGGGGATAGCTTGAGTCCGTGGTATCCCAGGCATTGTGAGCCTGCGGTTCCATGGGCAAAAATAGTGAGACCTAGTCTAAAAAAAAAAAAAAAAAAAATATATATATATATATATATATGCGTATGTGTATATTTATATATCGAGAGAGAGGTTAGATATATACTTAAAAATAGCAACTGTTCACTTAAAAAATTAAAACAGGAATAATACTTGACCATAATAGATATCAGATAGCTACTTATGTTTTAATAACAGAATATAAGATTTGCTAAAGTAAATATGGGGCCAGTAAGTATTGTGGCTTAATATCCATGCTTTATCCCCATAGACTGTAAGGAAATAATCTAGTCATGTAGACTCTGTTTGAAAGACATTCAGCCAAAAACTAATATTCTTTGAGCTAGCATTTTGAGGAAAGTATACATATTTTCAATTCATTTCATTTTTTGTCATGCTCATGGCATTCATACTGGATTAATCTCTCATTTTCTAGTTCTGGAAAAATCTGGTTAAGGCTAAAATGAACAACTTTATGAATATTAACTAAAATTTTATAGCAGACACTTTTGAATGTGGTGTTTTACTTTTCAATACAAAATTCAAAATTATAAATTTAGTTTTTTAAAAATTGCTAGAAGTAGATTGGTTATTTATTTACTACAGATTCTCATTTTTGGCAAGTTCATTTTCTAAGACTATATTTTTCTATGTTTTCCAAAGTATTTCTATGAAGATTTATAGCCACTTAGTTTTAAGTTTTTACAACATATTTTGCTAAATGTGTTCTGATGTATGACTTCAGTTTTCTTTGCAATTACCTCGTGTATTAGATTTGTTTTTTTTTAAAGTACTCAAGTTGTAATGTTTTATACTTCTCTTAGCATATTTTGTTTTAACTGATTTGTGTGTTTTCCTCTCTTCTATTCACTATTGAAAAATAGTTTGTTTACTATTCCTTTCTTCTTTTGATGTTTACTTCCTTCCTTTGCTAATCTTATTAATATGGAGAATTATTTCATCAATTTTTATTTAATTTCCTTTTCTGTATTAATTATTTAAACAAAACTTCATTTCAATCTATAGTTCTATCTCCAGTGTTTTGACATATACTTTTTAAAGTTATTTCCAAATATTTCCTAATTTCCATTGTGAATTTTTCCTTAAGATTCAAATTTGTTGAAATGTGCTTTGAAAACAATCTTTATTTACTTGGTTCAACTAATTATATTTTCATACTTTTTAAGATTAATTTATTGTAAGTAGAGTAATATTAATTATTTGCATTTTGTTTTTATCAGATTCATGACCTTAAGCATTTGAACTGGTAAATGATCCATGTTAACTGGTAAGAATATCTCTTCTGTGTTGGGTATATGTTCAAACTTTAACTGTGTTATTCAAATATTTCCCTTCGACACTATCTTCCTTTTGGATTTATTAAGTACTGAAAAGAATCTGTTAAAATTATCTGCACGAAATGACACTCAGTCACTTTCCTTTGATTTGTTTTATTTAATGAAAGTAGACTGGATACATGGCCAACCATGGTCTCAGATGCTTGTAATGGTTCGTCCCACTTAACTCTGGGCTTTGACGTCTTTGGTTAGATGAGTTTTTATCCAATAGTATGAACTTGAACAGTTCTTGATGAATTCTTACTGTGTCATATCATCTGCTGACCAGAGTGAGAGCAAACTGACTGTTCTTTTGGAAACATTCTAGAAGCCACTCAGACTAGTTGGCAACTGATAACCAATGATATGAGAATACCGATATTGGGGGGGAAATGGCGGAGTCAAGCTTTGCCTATAGAGTTGACACAGAGATGCAAAAACTGGTATCCTTGTATTTCCAGTGCCTCTGACATGTTGGACATGCAGGATTTGTCTTTTAAAATAAAATACTGCAAAAGAAAAATGGCACAATATTTTAAGAATTTAAATGTAATAGCAAAAATTCATTCCATTGGGGTTGAAAACATATTATTATAAAAATTCTTCAAAATAGAAATATTTCAACTATTTTTGCATTGTTGGTTCCTTGTTAATGCTTTTTTGCTCTTTTATATTAACTTTTCTTCATGTGTATGGTTTGTGTGGCTTTTTCCTGTATTACATAGTAGCGAGGATAGTGGTTTCCTTAATCAATAGAAAATCTTGTGTGTGTTTTTTTTTCTTTTTTTTTTTTTTTTCCTGGTAGCTTTGCCGGTTATCTAAGATCTGCATTAAAATTGTCCTTAAACTAGAATTTAAGGGCATTAAAACATAACTTATGTGTTTTTTCTTACCTGTTGCTAGATTACCATGCATGTACATAGTAATTGTTTATATATTATCAGACCTATCATTAGAATGATTTCTGTCCAAATATAGGACAGGCAAAGTTTGTCAAAATCTTATAACTGGTTTATCTTTGGTTGTCAATCTTGTACTGAAATCTGAATTCCTTGCTACGCCCTTCTGTTTCATGGTCATTTTCACAAAAACTAGAGGTATGTTCTTTGGTGTTTAGCTATATCTGAGTTTCCCTTTTTTTTGAGTTCTTAATTGGGGCATTTGTATTTTTCTCAGTTGTTCTATTTTCATCCTTGTTCTACACAGCTTAAATTTCTCTGGTATTTGCTAAAGGCGAAATCCCTGAGGGCTTTGCTATTCTTTCAAGGATTCTGCTTTTACTTTATTGTTAATCTCAGGAGCTATCACACATATTTGAAAACAGAGCAATAATTTATTGTAAATATCATTCAAAAATTACCTGGCAATTCCATGCCTTAACAATGAGTTGAGTTCATTAAGGTGCTCCTCAAGTATTTTGCGACATGGTTTGTATACGTAATGTCAAAAATTATGTATAAAAAATTACTGACCAACTTACTTGATGCTGGAGGCAAGTGGCCTAACTCTTAAGTTTTGTTCGCCTCACCAGACACTTGAAGGACTAAATATTTTTGTTATATTTTAAACTCATTTGTTCACAATTATAATTCATTTGCAAAAACAAAAATTTCAGCAGAAACATATAGGTTTTGAAGACCTCTTTTAGCCTAGTATTTTCTGTCTACCACATTGTTATAAAAAATGGAAAAGTGCCCTCTAGTCCTTTAAATGAGACAATTCCTAAAATTCAAACATTTTTTTGTAAACATTCTCAACTAATTTCACAATGGACACTCAGTAAATAATACTTTAAAATAGAATTTTGAAAACTAGTTATATAACATATTTATTGCACAATAATAAAAAATCTTGCAAAAAGTATTAATATATATGGATATATGTGTATATATAATATATGCAAAATCTGCCATACCTGAGTTCTATCCTATACCATTTATCAAAGTCTAGTTGTTCTCCAGGAACAAAAAGATAACTTTGTTTCCCAAGGGTATATGTGCAGAGCACTATCTAACAGCAACTGAAAAATAAATGTACCTATTCAAGTGAAAAAGTACAGCAATGCATCGGTTATTTATGACACCAATTATTTCATGAATTTGTGACTTTATTTTCAATATAAGAATGACAAACAAGGATCATAGTGTGTTTGCATATTGGGCGTGTATATGTATATAAATCTTAATGAAAATCTGAGTGATTCATATGGATAATTCAGACTCATAGCACCGTTTCACCACAAATAAGAGTAAATAAAAGGTAAAATACAAAATAGAATTATCATATGCTTATTATTTTAATCTTTGAGTTTCTACATAAAGATATATATTCAACTGAAAAAATGTTGTGCCGTGTGCTATCAACAATGTTGATTCTGCCTCTCACCCCACACACACACCTATGTATGCACATACATGGAATATGCTATTTATCTGAGGATACAGTGATTCAGAAAGATAATTGCATAAAGTTGCATAACTAAAAGCACTGGAGAATTTTATGAGCATTTCTGATGGATTACAAGGACATATTCATTTTACCATTTCAACTTGTATCATTAAAGTGGAAATTTTACACTGTATTATGGTATATCACAGAAAGTAAGAATCTCACAAAATAAAATACACTTGAGGATGTATGTATAAAAATAATTACATCTTCATAAAACTTTTTCTAACCCACATTTGATCTTTAGGTATTACTTTGACAAGTCTAGCTGTGCAACATTTCTGTTTAAAGTTTTCATATTTTGCCAAACAAAGAGAACAAAGTGCCGAGCTGATCATAGATGTAAAGCATCCAGCAGTGGTGGGAGAGAAGAAAAGCAGTCAGCACTGGAGAAGAGCACAAAGTACTATGGGGATGGGTTACAGGTGCTGTGGTGGTGGGAGAGTTCTAGGGAGGTTATCTGAGGGGAGAAATCAAATACCATTCAAAAACTAACAATGGTTTTAAGAAAATAAATATAAGAGCTGTAAAATTTGACATAAGAAAATTAAAAACAATTGTGGTTCTTCAGAGCCTGCTAAAATGCAGTGGGACTCTCATTTTTGAAAGGCCAGTTTCTTTTCAGTAAGTACCAGGAACAACCTACTTTGTACCAGAGTGTGATTGGTAGACCTCTCTGCTGTTAGAGAGAAATAACCCCTAGGCTCCTTTTCCATTTCAGTGGAGATAACGATGCACTGAAATGGCTCTCAGGTGTCAGAAACCATGCCATTGCAAGGAAGTTTATATTTTAAAGTAAAGAAGTTACATTCCATTAGGTGTTAGTACCTAATAAATATGCAACGCACCAAGAGACTTCCAAGAAAAGATGGAAAGTTGGTACATATTTCCAAAATTGTTTGACAGACATTAAGAATGACATAAATCATAATAAAATAGAGATGAGCATTTCATCTACAATAAGACTAAACTAGTTGCAATCAACATTCCATACATTTTGAAAAATCAACCTGATACAATGAAATTTAGATGAAGTCAAGAGAAGGTATCAGTAGCTAATACTCAAATTTCTGACAAACGGGACTGTGCACTTCTAAGACTGTATCCAAGATCATTTTTTACTCCCAAAAAACACAGCAATATTTTTGATGCTTAAAGAATGAGAAGTGAATTTCTGGACAGACTATCAAAAGCATAAAAAGTGAACAACGTAGAAATCAGATTTGTAATAAAAGTGAGACTAAAATTCCATTATAGAAATCAGACTGTCTTAGTGATCATGAGAATGATGGGGTGTTATGGTATACTGGGTTGTTAAACACCAATTGCTGGATCTTACGCCCTAAATTTCTGATTTAGGGAGGTCTGGCTGAGTCCTAAAAATTTAGTTCTCTAACAAGTTCTCCAATGATACTGAAGCTGCTACTTTGGGACCATACTTTGAGAACCTGTAGTGTAAATAACTTGGTTATTGTTGTAGGCTTTATTGTTATTGTGCTCTCACTGTTAAGGAAACTTAACTTTGGTGGAGCAAGTTTAGTTTCACAGAAAAATTTAGATTGGGGTACAGGGATGGGCATAAATTGCTTATAGCCACATTTGGATGACCTCCTCTACAATTGATATTCCTCACAATGTGGTTCAGTTGTCACAACTGATGAAGTGATATTGGCACCTAATTATTACCCCAAACACATGCATATATTAGAATTCAATCTTGGTTTTGTGCATTCGATGGATTTGACTAATGTATCATGACACATATATGTCAATGTCTATTACACAGAGGAGTTTTACTGCTATAAAAATCCATATGCTCTAAACATTCACCCATGTACAATCCTGGCAATCACTCATCTCTTTTGTGTCTTCATATTTTGACTTTCTCAGATTGTCATGTAGTTGGAATCATTCAATATGTAGGCTATACAGATTTCTTTTAGTTATTAGCATACATTTGAAATCTTTTCAATCCATTTCATGGCTTGGTAACACTTCATCTGTTTAGAACTAATATTCATTGTCTCCATATACAGAGTTTCATTTATCTTTTCACCAACTGAAGGACATCTTGGTTGCCGAACAAATAACATTTACAATGTTTATCTTTATTCTTTTTTTTTTGAAATTATGGCATTCAATCTAACTTCCCAAGGTGAAAGAAAATGGTTTGAAGACAAGGAAAGAAGGTTACTGTAATTGCTGTGGAGTATGAGTGGGAGGACATGAATTGGCATGCTAAAAAATTAGTAATTCTGGGAAAAAAGGAGTCTGGCATCATGATGTGATGGTTTTGTGTCGTGTCAGCTTGGTTTGGGTAAATGACATCCCCACAATTTCCTTTCTAGCATGCTTCCTGAAAAAGAGGGCTATAGAAAACAGATATCAAAGCAACTATTCTAAAATTTAACCCAAATATTCTCCACTATGATCAGTTTGATCAATAGGCATTTAAATGTATTCTAAATATTATAAGTTCTAAGGGATAATTATTCCACAAAAATCATCCTGATTCTCTACCTGAAATTATGTGCTAAATTGGTACCCTCTACACGAGGAGTCAATGTAAGTACAAATGAAAGTGAAAAGAAAAGTAAATTTTAAAAATTACTATAATTTTCTTATACTTTTTCAAAAGTAGAACACAGAATGGCATTAGTATGCATTTGAAAAAAATAAAATAACAAACTCTGAAGACCAGAAAGAATATTTCTGAAGGCCAGAATAATAATTTCCAGAAAATAAACAAATTGTGTTACTTCACAATAAGAATATTGAGGAAGTAGGAAATGAATTAATAAAGACCACATGGTTCTCTAAAAAGTCATTCTAAGATTCTAACCTTTATTATTGATGTCACTAAAGGAAGCTAAGGCATTTTTTTATAACACTGGATTTTAGAAAAAAATAAAATTTCATTTTTATAGAAAAGAGTAAACTAACACTGCTTCTAATTAACACTTTTGTAAATTAGATCTTCAGATCTATATTACTGTACAACATCCACCACTGAAGTACCCAAAATCTTCCACCACAGTTAATTAGAACTCTTCTATACTTTGCTACTCACTACACCTCTTTCTCAAGTAGTCTCAACTCTATAGTCAGATTTCTGGCATTTGTTTTGGTTTAACTTTGTTTGTCCCTTTGTTATGTTTCTCTTTATTTAAGATATGAATGAAAAGATGTGGTATTTGCCCTTTTCCTTGTATTCCATTTAGCATAATTTTCTCTGATTTTATCCTTCCAAATGGTAAAGTTTCATCTTTTAATGGTCATATAGTATTCCACTGTATGTTCCACTTTTTGATGGTTGAATAGTATTCCACACACGTGCCATCTCACTTTTTTTAAATCTACTCATGTTTTACTGGGGAAACTGGGTTGTTTTTATAATGACACACTCCAGCTTTTCTGGAGCACTGTATACAATGGTCAAGCTATGGAAACAACCTAAGTGTCCAATGACATTAACTGGAGATGTGATATATGTATTTATACATATATATACACATATAATAGAATATTGCTCATCTATAAAATGAAAGTTGAAACCATTCTATCTGCAGCATCAAAGATAGTATGAGTAGGATTATCCTAAGTAGTTTAAGTCAGAAGGAGCAATATGAATACCACATGATTTCACTTATACAGAATATGAAGAAACAAAGCAAAGGAAAAGACAAAGACATAGAATGAAATCTGAAGGGGTAGAAAGTAAAGGGGAATGAGGGTTTTTTTCAATAAACTCTGGTACATGACTATTGAGCCCATGGTGGTGGGTTTGGTGTGATAACATACATTTAAAGAGGTGAATCTATAACCCTAAAACATAGTCAGTGTTCTAAATTTATGTTATAAAAAGATCTAAAATAAATACAAATTAAACTATTAATTAACTGAAAGTTAAATGATTTATGGTTTTATATATGCTTTTATAAAGTTACATTGTTATTCATCAAATGGTTCTTCAGTTTTGGATGATTTTTCTGACAACTTAAACCATTTTGAGGAAAGATTCTTTAAAATAAAGTCATACTACATCTGATTTGACAGAGGCATGTACATGTGATAAGAATATCACTAGAAATAGATGATTTATTGAGGTTGGTCTTTTATTCTAATAAGCTCAAAGCATAAAGAACAGACTCATCTGGTCAAAGCATTGTCTTAATTATAGCTGCACTTTATATTTTCATATCTTTGCTTGCAGTTGATAAATTTCTGTGCTATTTATTATTTTCTGCTTTGGGGAAATAAAATGAAAAAAATTTGGTCAAATATTGTTTATCATGATGCCTGATGTGCTGTATGATTAGTCATATACTTGGTTGAAGAGGTAGTTCATTATAATCAAATCAACACTGTTGAGTAAAACTGTGGAGGTTCCTAAAAAATAAAATCCAAATGCTCTAATAAATAAGGAAAAGAGAACATTATAGTATTCATTCTCAGGAATCTGGCTATCCCGGTTACATTTGTGTTGAAAGAAATTTATCTCCCACTCCTGCCCTCCCACCTCCCACCAACTTAGATATAACTATAGGTGTTGGGAGTATTTCCAAACCTAGCAAATATTTACAATAAATTCAAATATAGAGGCTCCCCATCCAATCTACTTTTATTAATCTAAAAACTGATACTTGAAATATGTGGTAACAGCCACATTTAATGTAAATTTAATTTAAGGAAATGTAATATATCTGATTGATAAGCAATTATATATATACACAATATACATTATATACACTTCAAAATATACATTAACCTAGATACATATTGCAGTTGGAAGAGTAGTGTGAGTATAGTAATACTTTTTTTTCACTTAAACTCATCTTTCATCTCATCTGAAAGATTACAATTAGAAAATCTTTTGGGAAATGTATTATATACAAAAAGAACCAACTTTCAGAGTTTTTTGCGCTTTTTTTTAGCAAAACCTGCATATATTGTGGAGTTTGCCAACAGTTGAGTAGTTAATCAATCGCAATCAGCCATCCATGGAGTGAGAATTGTGTCCTACGAGCACTGTGAGTAGTTTCAAGAGGAATTTGGCACCCTAGATGCCCGTGATGTGCTTTCTCCACAAGTGTGTGTGTGTGTGTGTGTGTGTGTGTGTGTGTGTGTGTGTAGAACCCACCATGTATCTTGTACTCTGCTTGGTATTGTGCCTAATGAACTGTATTCACATGATCCTTCCCTTTGGATCTCAGTTTAAAGATGGAATTAAAAGTACAAAAAGCAGCCATGATCAAATTTAGATTGTAAGAAGAGGACATAGCTGACCACTCTAGAACATATAACAATATCATGTGGTTTGAAGGCAGAAGTCTTTTAAATAGTCCCCAGTTGAAAAGGACCAAGTCAAATATGATTACTACTTCTTTCCAACTCTATGACCTTGGGTATGTATTTAAGCCTGACTTTTCTCCTCTACAAAAAAAAATGGTGAAAATATCCGTACTTTCTGTCTACTTCAAAAACTGCATATTGTGTGTGTATATATATATGTTTAATATTATATATATTATATAAATCATATATATATATCAATTATGTTGATTGTTGTTTAGCATTGCTATTGGTAATCATATTGTAGAAGCAGCACTCTTTAATAGCAGCAGTGTATTACTAGCATTACCCTTGGTAATGTGTATTTTAATTCTCCTTAATCCACATATCTATCAGTGAAAAAGGGTAAAGTGGAGAGGGAAAGTGGGAAAGAGGAAGAGGAGAGGGATGGAGGGTGACAATCAGGGAAGAAGGAAAGGGGAGAAAGAGACAGGGGGATAGAGGGAGAAAAAAAGAATGGGAGAGAGAGAAGAGATTAAGAAATGCAAAATAGATACACAAAAGACAACTCAATATCTCTAAACAAAATGCAGAAGCAGGAAAGAGCAGGACCCTCGAGAGTTTAGAAAATGTGCCTATGCAGCCTTGTCTTTTCAACTGGCTTCTTTCTTTCCAGATCATCTAATGGGAATATTGTCAGTAAAAATAATTTTCACTAGATTTTTATAATGCATGCAGTGTGCATTTGAATGAATAATGATTTTCTCTAAGTGGATAGAGAGCAGAGCCAGAAATCACAGAGTGCAGCATTTATAAACCACTTATCATGTGGGGAAGGCAGGCACCCTGGTAGATGAAAACAATTGCATGTGACCCTGATAACTGAATGGGTTACATGCACCCAAACCTTGTTCTTTAAAACAAAATAGTAAAAATGTGCTTCAGAGGAGATAAATGACTCCCCAGAGAGGGGCAAAAGACATACTGCTCTGTGAGCTTTAAAACATTAGTTATAAGACAGAACGATTCTTATCCCTACATCCCCGAGGAAGAAGGGCACTCCGGAGGAGAGAAGATAGACACACTAGGAATTCAGGGAGCATTTTCATCTCAGTGAGCATCTGCTGACAGGTAGTAAATCCAGTGATAACCGTCATGCAGTGCGCGTGCCTTTTTTTTTTTTTTTTCTAGTTGCATGATGGTGAGTGTCCCTCAGCCTCCTGGCGTAATTGTTCTTGTTCCGATTGAACATAATGGGGATTTAAAAACTATAGGAGAAGCTAAAAGGTGAAGAAAAACGTGACTCCCTTGAAAAAGAAAAGCTATTTCTTTCTAACCTATTTTCTTTTGAAGCAACTCAGCCTTGCCTTTTTGTACTTTCATGATGTTGTATAGAATATTTTATAAATATTCTGAAATTTCTCATTATGAATCCAGACGAAGACCCTTTATAGGTACACAGTTATTTTCAAAACAGAGAATGGAAGAGCTTAGAATGCAATAGTAGCATTAATGATGTTGCATTGGCTTCCAAAAAACTTTATGGACATAAATTGCTTAGAGACAAATGCAATTGTTTGTTTCAACCCATAAAAGTAGAAGGTCATAGTCATTCTAGATGTACAGTCAGAGTGAGGTTATTTTTGAAGAATAGAATAAAGGTACCCTTTCCTCCTGGATATATTTACTAAATTTGTTTTTCAAAATACACAGAATTTTGGATTGTATAAAGCACTTGTTTGTATTTAATACAATGAATTGTACTAATAAGTTAATGAATTTCATTGCATATGATGAATTAATGTTGAAAACACTAATAATAATGATTAATCACAACATAAATATTACATTCATGTCATTTCCAAAACAAGATAGTTACGGAATAAAAGCAATAAAAGCCAATACTGTATTTTATGGGATTTCTTATAACTGGGAACTGTCCAAATTTTTTTCTATTGAGTTCTCTTGGGTTATATCAAAACAGCATCATCCCAATATGTACACAGTTATTACATGTTTATTCTCACTGAAAAACTGTTCTAAGTGCAACCAGGTCCCGAAATACTTCTGAGCAAATCCTTCCATCTCAACTCCAACATAAGTCCTCCTCTTATAAAAGTAGTTCTACTTTATTGACTTTAGCAATTGAAAGATATGACCTTGAGAAAATGGGAATAACCAAGGTTTGCCAAGGGCAAGATGCATTTTATCATTGGAGATTGAATGTACACTACAGAGATTTGCTGTCAGAGTTAATTTTTCTCTCACTGAATAGCCATTTAAATATTTGACTTTGTTAATACCAGACTGTACTACATGGTACAGAACTCACAACTGACTCTACTTTTGGACATTTCCCAGATCTTGACTACTGACACGTGTCACTGACAAATAACACTTATTAATTAATCACACGCCAGCAGATATGTGTCTGAGTAATGTGCTCTGCAGTTTTGTCACATTAGTCAAATTAAAGTGTTAAACACCTATACTACTTTAGCCAGGCAGTTTAATGATAGTCAATATGCTAAAGTTAATGATTTTTTTCCCATTTCTTACTACAAACATGTACATGCTTCTTATTTGTCCAAAATATTTGCTAATATCTGATAGATAAGGATGCCTTTTTATTTTGTAAATTTATATGTATTACATAAAAAGCAGTGTCTCGTAATTGCAACTATTTATTGTCAAAATATTTTTGTGGGGGGGAAAGGGATTCATGTACAAAGGCAGCTAAGTCCACTTGATAAAGAAATGACCTAAGGTTTACTGGGTCAAAGGTATTAGTCAAAAAGAAGCAGAGCAGATATTATCTTACAAACTCATCATCCTATGACCTAGGTTTGACAGCAAGATTCTGTGTATTTTCAGCAGAGATGTTGTCTTAACCAAAATTCTGGATGTACAAAAAAGAGCTACTCTCAAAGTATTACCCCTACAGTGACCTGTCTGTAGGTTGATTTAACAGAGGCAAGAAAAAAGTTACTTTCTGCAAGTGATAAGAAATCTATCAATGAAACAATTCCCGTGCCCAAAGTGCTGACATCAAATACTCACTTTAGCCAAAAAACCTTATTAACTCTCAGCAGACTGCTCAATTCAGATGAGCCAGTATTTCACAAAGCCAGGAAATGGTAGGAAGTGATCCACCATCGTCCTCATTAGTCCATCCTTGGTTCTTGCTAGATTATTCATATTTATTTATAATAATGCCAATTAAAATTATTAATAGTTAATGCTAATATTAATAATTAAGTTAAATTAAGCAGAGCATTGAATATCATTAACTGTAGTATCACAATCAGTTTTGCTTGATGCCGCATCAAAGAAGGTTTCCTGGTGTTAAGTGAAAGTCTTTCCATTTTCTCAGTATTGTCTGATTTGTCCCATTATCAGGAACCAGGGATATCATTTGAACAACATTGGAGAAGTTATAAAATCTGGGGTAGATGGGAAATGTTATGTTCAAGCTTCTGAAGAATTTATGTGTGGAGTTATTATAAGGTTTGTTGGTATTAGATATTTGGAGATATCCATTAATATAAAGAATAGAAAAAGTGTTCATTGTTCACCCTTCACCTTCTGGTCATTTCTTAGCATTAGGTATGACTATACTTCAATCACTTAAATCCATTATGATCTCTTAAGAGTGAGACTATCAGCTTTTGGAAGTGATTGTTTCTTCTTCTTCTTCTTCTTCTTCTTCTTCTTCTTCTTCTTCTTCTTCTTCTTCTTCTTCTTCTTCTTCTTCTTCTTCTTCTTCTTCTTCTTTTGGAAGTGATAATTACTTTGCTAATGTTCTGTGTTGTCATCATAAGTAATGTCTGGGGTCAAAGGAGAACTGACTGAAACAATGTCCAAATTCATGTTTATTCTTGGAAATCTCATCTGTCTACCCAGTCACTTTGATTCAAGTACCATATAAACTGTTCATCCAGTCTCAGAAATTACAGAACAACAATGAAGACAATATTCTGAACAGGATAAATTACAGTATTTTTTAAATGAAAGAGTACAACATCCTTCTGAAAAGTAAGAGTGAGGCAGAAGTTCAGTGAAGTAGAGAGAGAGTGGCTGTCAGATCTGGGAGCAATAGATTCAGCAATAAGCAAAGATGAATATAATAGTCAAAACTTCATTCATCCTTTATCCTGATAGTCTAAACAAGAAACTAAACTGGAGACAATGCCAAATTCCCCCACTCCTTTCTTTTCCTTAGGAAAGGTACAGCACAAAATGAGGAGCTGATGGGTTGTACAAGTGTGAATATTGTCTTAGAGCCAAATAGAAGTACAAAACTCTTGGCAGTAAACAACTCCACCCAAATCTTTGCACCAGGAATGACCAAATTTTAGAACAGCTTCTAAGGACCTATGTCTCCCTAATATAACCTCAGTAAACCTTCCCCTTCCTTAAAATGTCTGTTAGAAAACACAGTGCTGTAAGAATTTATTTTGTTCTAGACAAAATTTGGTGATAGATTGGCCCCTGAATACCATCTTGGTAAGTGGTTTTAGAAGGTTTACTATATAAATCCCTTCTCTGATTTGTAAGATACAAACTACTGTTCTTAGGTATTTTCTTAAAGACTTGTTCCTTTAAAATGTAAGCCTACAATCTACTAACTGTTACAGAAACCAAAGGTGAGGATATCATTGACTTCAACCAAATGACTTGTCCATAGACTTGATAAACAATTATCCTTAACATCTGACAAAAGAATAGAAAAACATATGCATCTAAGTACCTTCTTATTCTAAGAAGTTTAAGAATACTTGGAGTTCTTGGAAAAAGAGGTGGGAAGGAGTCCCTGTACCTCTCCCTTGTCCTTGCTTAACCCATTCCCAAAATTTTCTAAAATCAAATCCAGATTTTGGCTTTGATTAGTGCTGCTTGTCATTAATAATGACAAGCATTAGTAATGCTTCCTATTTCCATAATTGTTTTGTCTTTAATCTTTTATCAATCTCCTTGGTCTTGACCCAAAAACCTACACTTTTTCCTATTTAGTTGTCATTTCTTATTCTTAGCTATGAACAATTTTACCAGCTATGATGCTGTGGTTTATAACTTTAAAAAATGGGTATTTGATCTACATTTGTGTTGTTTCTAGAACATATGTAAATCCCTAATATTCCCTCAGTGATAAATGTAATCAAATTTTCTTGATATTTATATAAAAAAAAAACTTTAAACCTTAGGAGTCAATGTTCATGAAGTGGTTTTTGAAAAGCATTTGAGGATAAAGACTTGTCATAGAACCATTCTGAAATAGAGGGATGAAATTTCAGTCCCTTCACATTTCCAGGGAAAGAAGAGATGTTGAAGGTTGAACCAATCACCAATAGCCAATGATTTAATTGATTGTAGTATGTAAGCAAATCCCTTTAATACCCAACAGCAGGGTATTTGGAAAGCTGCTAGGCTGCTAGGCTGGATATCCACAATGCTTCATTACGCTACTATACTGAATTCCAAATATCTCAAGGAGGAAGTCCTTTTGCTGAAAAATTTGCTCTAGGTATCGCTTCATCTGTCAGTGCATTGTATTCATTTATAGTATTTGCAATAAGCTCCTAATCTAGTGGACAAACTGGTTTCCTAAACTCTGTGAATTTAGCAGATGACTAGAATCCTGCGTTCGGGAACCTATGACATCAAGCCGATCAGCCAGAAGTTCAAGTGATAACCTGGGCTTGCAATTAGGATCTGAAGCAGAAGGAAATTTTATGAGACCGTGCTCACTTGTCAATTTGAAGCGTGATATTCTCTCCAGGTCAGAATTCAGTTCAATTGTAGAACACCTAGAATACCAGATTGCTTGGTGATGAGAGAAGGGAAAAAAAAAAAAAAAAAAAAACACAACAGACATTAAATTTGGCATCCAAATGATTGCTAGCTGAATTTTCTGTTTTGATAAATCCATGTTGATGCCAAATAACTTGCTTAGTGGTTTGTAGGGTAAATGCATTTTCAGGGTTTTCACCCTTCCAATATTAGCTTCTATGATAGCACCAGTGGTATTAAACCCTAACCATGATTGTACATGTGTGGCCCAGCGGGTGTGTGCATGTGTGAGTGGAAGCACCTGGGTCTGGGAGGGGCCAATAAATGGGCAGCATCACCCTTGGAGGTAACACCAAAACTAGAGAAGGCCAAAGAGGGAGCACCAGAGGGAGAGCATGTAGATTATTAGGGAACTGAGGAGCTGTCCTGCCTCCCAGGCCCTACCCCCAACCTGTGATTGCCTACCTCCTTGTCTGGTGTGCTTGTGTGCCTGGTTCCATGAGAGTATTAAAGACTGTAACTACACCAAGGGCCCCAGCATTCTTTTGCTGCTAGAACCAATGATGACCCTACCCAGAATGACTTGGCCCAGGTTTGCAGAAAAGGGTTATAATGACTGACAGATATTTCTGTCTTTTGATCCACTCTGAGACTTTGAACAAGTAATTGAGATCTTGATAAGTTTTAGGTCAGTGAATTCCATGATTCATTGCTTCCTGTTGGAGTCTGAACATACATCTCAGCACTTTATCTATCTGTAGACCATGTGCTACTAGACATTGTTACCACTCTGCCTAATCTTGCATTACATACTACCAAATCACAATGTTTTCTTGCTACCTATTATTATTCCTAGAGGATCAGATGTCCTGGCAATATTATCTCACTTCCAAAAACAAATGATGGCACCCACCCGCATCAGTAGAGTTCACCTTATGTTGACCAAGTTTCTTGTGAATCATCATTAAAGTACAATTTTAGTGCTTCATGAGACACATCTTTTCATAGAAAGACTGAGCATGGGAAGAAAGGGGGTGGAGATAAGGTGAATGGACACAAATGTTCTGCCAAGCTTTCATGAAATAATCTGATTTTGCATTTATATTTGCCCAGGTTTGGCAGAGTTGAAGCAAGGGGAGAAACTTAAATGATAATCTATTTAGAAAGAATGAACAAGAGACATATGGGACAGATTAGATAGAAGTGAAATAAGAATTATGGAAACAGGTTGGGAAATGACTATTGTTAATCCAATGTTACTTCCATTTTCCCCACAAATTTCTTATTATACATCATATTTTAGCTATTTTTAGTTTCAGACTGACAGTGAGAGAAATATACAAACATCTGTGAAACAAGTGAATAAACAAGTAAATATATAGATCAATAGAAAGGTCTATGTTAAAAAAAATCAACAACACAAAAAAGTGGCCTGGCATTTTAAAAAATCAGAGTGAAATTCAGTTTCTGTCAATACATGAAACCTGAAAAGAATTATGATCAATTCTTCTGAACTTAAGTAGATAGTCCTGTGTGAAATTTAAGCACTACTTGCTTAATCTTTATTACAGCAAGCATTTGAAGAAAAAAATAAAGTCAATGACAGTTTGCTTGCAAGAATGGATTTGCCATTGTTTCTCTTCAAAGACAATGTTTGTCTCTAAAGACTAGAGTCTCCTATGAATTGTAGATAATCTTCATTGATGTGATGGACCCAAAGGAAGTCTTTGAGGTGAAATATTTCTTTAAGTAATATTTTCCTTGATTTAGGTGGAGCCATTATCAATGATTAAAAAAATATCAAGTTATTTCTTCAAAAGTTTTCCTCTGAAATCTTTTCCCCATCAGAACCTTAAAGATCCAGGTGCTTTATCTTTGCAAAATAATGTTTTGGCTCCCCCTGGAGGAGATTAAGTTGCCACAAACTGTTAACCTAGAGAGACATAGTATCCTGGGAACATAATAAACACTAGACATTATGCACATCTGTTTCTGACTATGATAGAATAACTGGTACTGGAGTTGGCATCCCAGATTAAAGAACTTTAAAGTCGGAGATAACTTTTGAGACAACTGTCCTTGGTTGTCTCTCTGATCATTGAAAGAAGTGAATCTCAGGAGATGAATCTTAAGATCACCCTGGCTTTTGCCTGATGAAATTTTTCTCAAAAGTAGTTCACCAATTTGGAATCTTGCAGAAAATTGTGGTACCATTAAAATAAGAGGAAGAAGACAGAACAACAAAGTGGAATTTTCAAGGTAGGGATCCAGACAGTAGCCTCAGGAGGTTGGAGATGGGGAAGCGGAATACTACACGACATTTATGTGCATATTGAAGAGTACTTGACTGAGAATGTGCAGGGCAGGATGAATAAAAGTATTAGAGGATGGTTGTTACAAAATCTGGAACAAAACAACAGGCATCTGATGAGAAGCATAATGAATTCAGCTCAGGTTGAAGAAAGAAAGATCATTAACCTCTCTTTAATCACTGGGATGTGAAGTCAGAAACATTGGAAAACTTATGATTTAGGAACAGGGAAAATGTCTAAAAGATAATTTATTAAAATTAGAGCATAATTATGTTGAAAATAAAAAAGATATATCAAACAAAATATAGTGTAAGAAAATCATATGAATATATTATTATCAGAAAAAAAATGAACCACAAAAGTGAGTGGAAAGGAAATGTAAAACAACATTACATAATGATAAAGGAACAGTTTATCAGAAACCTACTAGCTCTAAACATATTTGCATCTAACAACAAAAAGACCAATATGGCAAATCTTTATTTTAAAATTATAATATCCCTCTTTTGGTGACTGGTAGTATAAACAGAAAAAAAGCTAATATGCAGATAGAAAAGAGTGAGACTATCAATATAAGTACTATATAAAGACAACTACTAACAGTTGCCACTACGCCACTGGATATACTTTCCAAACACACATGGGAAAGACCATATTTTGGTTCATAAAAAATTCAGCTGATTCCAAAAGATACAAATTTTGCATAGCATTTTACCTGATTCAAATTGCATTAAGCTGGAAATCTATAAAACAAGAAATAAAAATTCAAATATTAACATAAATATAAGATGGCATTATAATTTTAGTTTTAGTCATAAAATGTGATTTATGAAACTGTAAGAAGTGTAGTATATTGGATTTTACAGGATCTCACAGAAAGAATCACAGCATGTGGTAATATTGGGAAATTAGGTCTTTACTTCGGGTCTTTAGATGAGAAAGATTTTCATAAGATAGCTGTTGAATTTCTACAACATGTGTTTGATTAAAAATTATTTTCTATAATATTTTGGACATTCTTCATATTTCTTGTTTTGTATTTTATTTTCACAGTTTTATTAAATATCAGTTTATAATATTTTAACAATATTTTAACAAACAAGGCACCTTGTTTTACAACATTGTATATGATTTAAGCGTAAATGTTCACACCTCTTCACATGTATCACACCATATCACCAGGTTTAACAGTCCTCTTTAGAGTCTGTTGGGCACTTCTCTTCCTTCATCCTTCTGATTTATTTCATTTAATGTAATTTCTCCAATTTGATCCATGTTATTGCAAATGGCATGATTGCATCTTTTGTAGTAGCATTCTATTGTGTAAACATAAGACATGCATCTGTTTATTTACTCACATGGACTGGCACTTAGTTCATTTCTATAATATGACTATTGTAAATAGTGCTGAAAAAAACATAAGATTTATACATGGCCTTTAAAATTGGTGATGTTGTATCCTTCAGGTAGATACTAAGGAGATGAATTGCAGGCTCAGAGGTATATCTGAAAAGGGAGTTTAGTTAAATGTATATAAATCTATTAAATCACACACACACACACCACAAAATAGAGAATCATTGATTCACAAGTTCTTTTGAAACATACTATAAGATACATAAATGTAACACCTGAACACAGGTCTTCTCTGCACTCAATAATTGAGTATTATATTTTAAATAGGATTGAATGCTATGTTATCATTAAAACATTAAATTAAATGGCATGCCCATGTGAAAAAATATTCAATATACGATTAACTGAAAGATAGTTTTATTTATATATATATATATATATGTAATTTAGACTATCTACAAACATGGGTGGGGATGTATATATGTGTTTATGCACATGTATTTCTCTATTTACAATTTTACAAAGATAGTCACACTATTCTGTACAATACAATATGGAAAGTCACTTTTGCCGGTGGTGTGATACTCTGTGTTACAGATCATTTAACTTTTCATTTAAAAATATACTTTCTTGCGATGTTAATGGATCACAATATTGTTTAAGGAAATGATTTTAGTGATGAAAGCAAAAGTTGAAGAAATTAGAAAATGCAAGTTTACTCCTGAGTAGTTCTGCTGGAAGGAAAACTGAACATCGTCTCATGGTCTGAAATTTGATCTAACTTGGTTACCTTGGCTTTTTGTAAGTAGATTGGAGAATTTGATTATATTCTACCTATTCCCAGGAATGAATAGTCAGAAACAATATTATTATATTTGGAGGCACAATATAGGCACTGAATACAATTATGCCTCTGATATTTTATTGGTCTCTAAAATTGTTTACATTTTCTTAACAGTCACAGAAAATCATGCAAATTTCATGAGTTTTGTAATGCTTATATGTAGATTAGGGAAAATAATCCAATGTACTTCTAAGTTGAGGTGTTTCTATAAACTATTATATTTTGAAAGTACTTTATGCAACTAATATACTGTTACATCAATTATATATCAATAAAATATTTTTACATATATGGAATAAAAACACTGACTAGACATTTCAGTACAATGGAGAAAATAGGCTAATACAGCCTCTGGAGCTCTTAGTACAATTTTATCTTTTTTAAGGTTACCATGCTTGGAAGAATTCATATTAATACTAATATTAATTAGGTAATAATTATATTGCCTAGTCAATTAATTAGGTATTATAAATCCAAATATATTCACATATTAGCTTTATTATGTCCTTAAAAATCCTTCAAACTAGTTACTATACAATTATTTTTTATAAATCAAACCAAACTATATATTATCAGTGTAGCTGATGTATATCTAAATCTACATCAGTGTAGCTGATGTAAATCAACTTTCTTATAAAAATACACTATCAATATACTACTTCAATTAGTATTAGAAAACATCATTTTAAGTACAAGGGAACCATGACTTTTTACTGCAGTTATTTGTGTTTCTATTGGATTGAAATGCCTTCTGCAAAATGACAGTATCTTTTCTTCTATACTTCTTTTTGGAGTTCTCCCCAGAGTACCTAAAAACCATAGATCTTTACTGCTTCATTGAGCAGAACCAGTTTTGAATGGCATTTTGATACAGCTTGATCCAGATAAAGGTGACAAATTACAGCTGAATGAGAACACGTAAACATTAAGAAGGAGAGAATCAACATATGTGAATGGAGGTCAAGAAAAAGGAATGAAAGAATGACTCCCCTTGTCATTCTTGAAATGAGCAATCAAAATAATACTACATAAAAATTGTGTTATGTATTTAAGGGGATTTAAGAAAAGTGAATGTCTTAGCATTAAACAAACAAGCAATAGTAATAGACATGAGCATGTCAGGTAGGATTATAATGACATCTTTCATGCACTTTTCTTCTTTTGTTTTATAAAGAGAAAAATAAACCAAAATAGAGAGCAAATAATGTAGCCTCATATTGAAAATATTATAAGACATGACAGTTATTTTGAAATAACTGCCTTCCTGATCGAATGTTACAAAACTCTATCAAGCCTCAACAAGGTTGTTATGACTTTGCTTTCAGCCCTAGACTTGTTGACCTGAAACAGAACAAAGATGTAGAAATGACATTCACACCTCTTAATTGGTATCATTAAGAGATTTTTTTTTTCATGCCAGAGGACAAAGAGAGACCTCCTTGAGATTACTATGCTCTTGGGAAAACTGAAAGTGTCTTCTAATGAGAACACAATGCTTGTAGCTCTTAAAAAGGCACCACTTAGCATTTGGTATATACTTTAAAACAGAAACTCTGCTCTGAATGTATTCTAAGTCGTTTTCATGTCCCAGAAGGGGAAAGTAAAGAGCTGTGAGAGAAGTGAAAATAGCGCTAATTGAAGAGATGATAGAAATTTTGAGGGGAAGATTGGAAGTGTGTGTGTATGTGTGTTAATATGCATCTGTGCATGGGAGTTGGAAATGTGTTTAATGAAAACCCTGTGATTTATTGTAATGCATGTCACACTTGAAGCTGCCATCTACTGAAAACTTGGCATGAAAATAGTAGGATGGTAAATGTCAGAAATTTATTTTTTTTTCCTTTTAAGTAAGTGTAATTCTTGTAGAATCTGCTCAAGCAAAAATGACTTTATTGTATCTGTAAATATCTTAACAATGTATTTAGAGGGATTATGTGCATTTGTATTGAATATCACCACTGAGACTATTGTTGCCCCATCTATTCAAGAGTCTTAGAATATTCCTGTTTGTGTGTGTGTATCTTAAACTATACTGATTCCCCTTGCCTGATCCCAAACACTCATGCTGTGAAAGAGGCATCACCTCACATTATCCAGAATTAGTTACCATTATGCTAAATACACAAAAGAAGTGAGGTTCTTTCCTTATCTCTGAATTTCACTCTTCCATTGTATCACCACAGTGCTTGTTCATACATTGAAGCATGTGTGACATTTTGGAGAGACAATGTAATTCTGGAGGTAAAACTTTCTTTGATTCTTATTGATTTTTTTGTCTTCTAAATTTCAGTGAGATCACATCAAGTGATTGCTCTGGATTTGAAAATTATGAATATTCTTAGAAGAAAAGTCAAAACTTGTAATCAAAAGATGTCTTCAAAGTGTTTATAACATAGACCACTTAATAGTGAACATATTATATAGTATAATGGACTCATATAAAGAATAGCACATATCTCTCTGTCTCAATTATCAGTTGACTGGGAGAGAATAGCATGTGCATTGATCATTAAAATATAATGTGTTATACTTCAGCTTTATATAGAGAAGCTTGGGAGCAGAAGGCAGCATATGGCTATGCTTAGAGAAGTAACAGGAGAAAATGACACTACACGTGTCTATCTTGACTTGAGTTTTGAGAATGAGGAGTTAAGTAAATGGAAGAGTGTGCAGTCCAGCACAAACTTTCTGTATATCAGGGTTACAAAGAATCACACAAAAAGTGATAGATGAGTTTTTAAGGTCTTAAGTCTTTCAAACGTAACTCAGGGAGGTTTGGTTTCTATGCACTAAAGAAAGGGTGAGAAAAGGATCATATACATATTTTTTTCTACCTTTCCACTATCTCCTTCTGCCAGCTCTTCCTTCAGTGTATATTTGTCACTTTTCTCTAGTTTACTTGTCCTTGTCTACTTTATCTATTGCTTTGGCTTGAGATTTCTCACCCAGAAAAGTACAGTCAACTCCAGATTCTAGCTACCTCTGAATGTGGCCATTTTTAGAATTATGCTTTCGCAGATATAATCAAATTAGAATTAGGTTTTACTGTATTAGAGAACACCTGGATCCAAGGAAAAGAAAAATTGAGGAGGGGGGAAAAGAGGGAAAGGACTGAAAGGAGGAGGAAGAAGAGAAGTGGGGGAAAGGAGGAAAGAAAGACAAGGGGAAGGAAAGGGGAGGACCAGGAGGAAGAAAGAATATGTACATAGACATTGAGAGAAAGAGGTCTTATGAGACAGAAGTAGATATTCGAAGGATGCATCTATCTACAAATCAATGATTTCCAGTGATTGCCAATAATCAACAGAAGCTGGGAAGTGCCAAACCAGCACATTCCATAATTCCGTAAAGTGCCATAGGATCTTTAAATGATAGCTGCTCCTCTCTCGACCTTGATTTTGCATTTTTCGCATCAAGAACTGTGAGAATAAACTTCTATTGCTGTAAGCCACCATTTTGGTGCAATTTGTTACTCAGTTCTAGAAAACTAATATAACAACCAAATGAAGCATAACAAATTTCTGGGGACTTCTTCAGTTTTTTAAATAAATTTGAAAAAATAGGAAAAAAATGATATTATTTCTTTTTTCACCTTGCCTTCATAAAATGAATTTATATCCACTTTAAGGAATATAAGCACAAACATATATTGGGATCAGCATTATCTTGTTGGGTTTTTTTTTATGTAGTTTATAACAACAATGCAATGCATGTCTATGTATGTTTATCAAATGATTGCAACTTCTATTCCACCACATGCATTTATTTACATTTTGAGTTTTTTATTCCTCAATCTCACTCCCACTCACTCTTTAGTTCATGCAGTAGTTCTGTTTTTTTTTTTTTCACATGCTAAGTAGGGCAAAGATTGTTGAGAGACTCATTTTCTTTCTGTTGTATTACCTATATGAATCAGCTGTTTTCAGTCCAGTAATTGTATCTTTTTGCCTATAACTTCATCTCACGTAAACCAAAAATGAATTTTGATGGAGAATGGGAAGTTTCTTCCTCATTATGAGCTCTGCCCTTCAGATTCCACACTATTTTTAAAAATTATATTGGGTTTGAATTTTAAACCATGATTTAAGTGCCTTATCTTTCTCACAGTAAAAGATACTTTGTTCTAATGCTATTTTGTGGCTAAGAGAAAATAGAGCTAGAAATTTAGGTCAAGGCCACAAGTGACAGGTGATTTCTCATTAGTTGTGCTCAACTTGGAGACAAATAGACAGCAAAGTTTTCTTAAAGAATGTCCGCAGAGAAATGGCCAAGGGAACTTCTACATCATTGAATGGTTTCAGTGAAATTTTTACTCCCACAGGTGAATATAGGCTGAGATAATTGCTCAAAGAGTCCAATACTGTCTCCATTTCAGTTAAAGATCACCATCATCCCCCCACTATGGAGTCCTCTTTCTACAAGAAATCTCAACAATCCAGTATTACATGACCTAAGAACTAATACTACCTAGGGATGCAATTGTGTTCTTTTGTGCTGTAGTTTGAATAATTTAAGAATTTGAACTTACTTTATCTATAGTCATGTGTGACATGCAAATTTAAAACTTTTACTTGTATCAATATATTTTATGAAATGCATTTAATACAATGCTCTAGAGTTGGAGAAAAAGAGAGAAAAGTTTAAAACGGACCTTAACAGAGTTCAGCACTTTCGTGAAACTTTTACTGAGATAAATATATTCCTAACTTCCCTATTACATTAATTAGTATTAATGTGTGTTACTATTGCAGTAGACTATAGCAATTGATATTCAATTAATTGCAATCTATTCCTCAGGTACAGCCTTGAAACTAGAAGGATCTTTTTGTTTAGGAGAAAATATACACTTACTTCTTTATCTAAATTGTCATATTCAAATATTCTGCAATTGGATTATGCTTAGCACAAAGAAGTATTTTTCTGAGATTAAAGAAATATAGAGATAAATTTACAGGACACAAAGTCTTCTCATATTCTATTGTTTTAAGTCAAGGGTATAAAAAATCTATTCATTGAAGAAAAAATTAATGTAAACCCATGAAATTTTAAGTGGGCTACATCAAAATAGATATGACTAAATACACATTTCCTTTAATAACAACAAAGCAATATCTCCTACTGCTGGTGTTAATTATTCCTTATCTAGTGTGTATCAGATATGCAGGAATTTAAAACATTTAAATATTTTCTTAGGTATGATTCAACAAATGTAGCAATTGTATCTATGATTGCAATAATAAACACCCTAAATATTAAGAAAGGTTAATATTTAAAATTGATTTTTATTAACTTTAATTATATAGTTATTTCACCTGCTCTCTTAAGTTTATTGTTAGATATTTAAATCTTTTTGAGGTTAACCCTCCTCATCACCTTTGACTATGCAAGCACCTATCTTTTTCTTTCCTTTTTCCAAATAAAGCTGACCTTTCAAAAATCTAAATAAAAAGTAAATAATTTTGATACAAACATAAGTAGATTATAATTATTTTTTGCTTCTTTCTCTTCAAGTCACTGTTTGTATTAAACTTTAGTATATTGATTTTGGAGCTTGTGATTTCACTATACTCCTCCCTCCCCCACCAATAGTTTTCAGGTTAACACTGTCATAGGTGTGTAAGTGGAAGGATCCTTGCAATATGGTATAATTCTATGGCAGGATGAGATATGAATCAAGATCTGAAGGATGTGAAAATTTTGTAACCAAAAATGTTTAGGGACTAACATACTAGCAAAGTCTGTACATGGAGATACTGAGCAATAACAAGGATGGTTATTGTGACCAAATGGCGTAACTAAAAACCAGATTAAAGTACAAGAAATAGTAGGTTGTCCTCTTTTAGGGACTTAACAAAGATTTTGTCTTATGATAAGTTAAATGAAGGACATTGAATATTTCCAACACATTTATACTTAAAAATCCTGCTTTGTGGACAAGAGATTTTAGAGGGTAAGGCTAAATAAAGGAAGAAGTTTTACTTGGCTACAGCCGATACCTAGTAAAATAGCATGATATTGGGAGTCAATCGGTGATGTAGAAAAATAATAAATTACTGAGAATTAAATCTGCATTATTTCCTGATACAGGTATTTCCTTATTTCATATAGAAAGACTGTGTAATATTTTTTATGCTGAAAACGAGAGTTTAAAAATAATATATAGAAAATCATTAATTTACTGGTAATTGTTTTATTGATAGAAAATTTGTCTTCTTTATGTTCTTGCCCTGTATTATGCTTTTATTTTTTAAATAAAGTAGAATACATATGCAAAATTACAGATAATTAAACTAAGAAATTATTTTATACTGATTATTTGAACCTTGAAATGTAATATAAACAAAATAATTATTTGCATGGATTATTATATGTTTAAATTTTTTATACTTAGGTTTATCAAAAACATAGCCACCTACATTTTAAAAATAATATTCTTTTTAAATTATGATTTAATTTTTAAATTTTGTTTCCATGTAAATTTCCTAGTTCTATTTCAATATTGCATTATTTGCTTAATCAATTCAAAAATATAACACTTAATTTACTCTTCTTTATAATATAACACAGCATGTAGATAATTCAAGGTATCAAATTTACTGCATACTTTGAAAAAATTCAAAACTAAATAAAATGTACTACTAATTTAGAAAAAACAAGGAAACTTCAATTAGACTTATAATAATTCTCAAAATTATTTTTATTCACTAAAAAAATCTTCAAATATTTTTCTAGTTTACTTGTATTTTAAAAATATGAAACTGTCTTCACTCACAAAAACTTGTAATCAATGGACAAAATCAAAATCATGAAAAAATATACTAAAATAAACTAAATATAATAAACTAATTTCAGGATACTTGACAACTATAAAAAAGTCAATTGATGATTTAAACTAAACAGTATTCCTTCAATGAACATCAGTTTATGAAATAGCTTTACTGAGATAAAATTGATTTATAATGCCCTATATGATTTAGAAAGAAAAGTGTACAACTTTTCAGGTGTAGACTACCATACCATATCAACAAAGCTAGTGACAAGGAAAATGCTGAATATTATTTTTACATTTAATATCAATTTATCCAAAAACAAAGTATCTCATAATCTTTGTATATGTATTTTCAGAAGTTATAAATTTTGAAAATTGCAGGCTTTATTTTGATTTATAAAATATTAGTGTTTAGATACAATATAAAGGATATATCTATTAAAACCAATACAAAGTACATTTCTCCTACTTTCTTCATTTAGCATTTTTATTATTAGTGGGAAGATTATTTTATCTTCATTTCTGAAATTTTAGCATGGCTTACAATTTAAAGCAACATTCACTATAATGTCAAACATTTCATATTTGACAGAAGAAATTCCCAATGCTTTACTTTAATTCACTGGATTGAATGAGAAAAAGTCTCCGTTATTGGAATTTGCTTAATTGATTTTCTATGTTAAACACTTGATGATACCCAGGACTTCATTTAACTGTGAAGAAATCAAGAAACTAGCACATTAATAGCTATTATTTCAGTTCACTATGTGCAACAGAGTATTAGATTTTTAAAAAATGAGAAAAAGTAATTTAAGAAATCAATCATTTGATCTAAATGAAAATTCTTTCTTCACAGATGATATGCAAACATATCTTCTGTGACAAGAATTTTTAAAATTATCTCAAAGATGAGCCTCTTAAAACACTGACTTTTAAAGTAGAAAATTATCTCTTATCTCTCCTGGATTTCACATAGTGAACTTATCTGTATAGCACTCAAATGATGAACTTCAAGACATTCTTACACAGAGAAATTAAATTATAAAGAAAATAAATGTACAGCATCAACTTTGTCAAGAAAGACATTTCATTTTTAGCTTTTCATTAGCACAAATTTTAGCATTCTTGTTTTAAATGCTGCCGATTTTTGATGTGTATATATACATATATATATATATATTTAATTGCACATACACATTACGTCATGGGAGTGTGTATACATATTTAAGTTCATTTCTGAAAATAAAATAATGAAGTTTTAGAACATTCATCCTATAAAACAATTTGACAGAAAGTTTAGCGTATTCTCTTCATATGCTGTGCAAATAAAACTTGTCCTTTATTTACAGAACATATTTTATCTTACAAAACTAATGGTATTTCCTTTTTCACAGGTTATCACCAACTACAATTGAAAGTCTTGTGGAGTACTGGCCAAGTCCTGGTATATGTGCTAAGAAAAATGACTGACAAATGTATGGGCAGCTGTGTATCATCATTTTCCTTTTGTCATTGAAAGATGAAAAGCCTTAGTTGTTTATTGTGACTTGTCTGAGAGCCACTTGTTTTATCAGTGAGCATACTGCCTTATATGCTCACAAAAGAAGTATTTATTATGACAAGTTTGGAAAACTTTGAGAAAATAGAGATATTTATCCCTCCACATTTTATAGTTTGTGTTCAACAGAGACCTCGGTTCACTGCACATTTCCTCTCAATTACTAGTAGATGAGATCAGGGCAGGATTCCTATGAACCAGCCAGGAACAAAACACACCTTACATTAATGCAACTCTTAGTAAATTATTCCATTAAAAATGACAATATCACTCAAAAGGCAAAATGGAATCGATTCTGGAGAAACAAAGATCATGCATGCTCCAGGTAAAAACCAGCTTGTGGGATCTCACTAGGTGTGAAACAAAGAAGCAGGTGAAGGGAACATTAAGGATTTTCCCTCTATACACTTTAATAACACAGGAATGAAGAGGTACTAGACCTTCAAAACACATTGATGCAAGTTAATCTTGCCTGATAAAAATGAAATAAAATTGTTTTTCATAGAAAAACATAACATAAATGACTCGATGGATGCAAAACCATCATGTCAACTGATGAACCTCAGTTGATTAATTCACTTGAAGAAAAACAGTGCTGTAACCAATTAGTCTAACATCTGTGATGCAAAGATAGAGAAAGAGATATGGATATCCTTTGACTTAGAACATTAAGTACTTTGAATATGTATTTTTAGTGAAATTATAAAATGGTTCCAATAATTCCTTACACAATGGGAGGGGAAAAAAAGAAACAATGGCTCTGATAGGCAGCAGATGTCTGAGAAATGTTGACAAAGCAGATGGCAGCAGTGTGTGAATGACAAACAAACCTTGGAGATGGAAACTACATCAAAGATATTATTTGGAAGAGTTTCTGAAATATTTTACTTTAAAATTTGACTTATGAGTACATGGAAAACATGTAGGTTTTACAATTAGGAAGGAGAGCAAAAGGTAAGAAAATGAGAGGAGAGAGAGAGAGAGAGAGAGAGAAAGATACTATGGGAAGGATAAAAAAAAAACATTCTGTTTTAGATATTACAATGCTCAGCATCTAATGCTCAGCTTTAGAATTTGATCCGTGGTCTCTATTGAGGTAAAAGTTCCTAAATGTTACATAGCATTATGGAATGTTTATATAATAGCAAAACAAATATCACCTTTCACTTCTGAGTAAATAGTAGTATATAAAATATTTGCTTTGGTTCATGTCTTTACAATGCTGTACAGAAATTCAACCTCTTCTTACTTTAGCTGCTTTAGTATTTATAGGGTGAATTTTGTAGCTAGACATAAAATAAAATTTCTTTAATTTATTTATTAACTTTATGGAATAAATTTATATAAATTATTTGTAGATAAATAAAATGCATTTTTTATAAATTAAAAAAATCATCCCTAAATTTCACCTGCTTGGAAGAGTAAATAGCAATTATTTTGATATTGAAGGTTGATTAGGTCATGAACACAGTGGTGATGGAACACTGTATTCAGATATACGATATGATTTGATTATATGATATATATTTGATCGTATATATCATATATGATATGAATGATTTTAAGAATCTCTTCCATTATTTACCTCCAAAAGTGACATTCATGAAAATTTTATCTTGATCCAAATGTATTTGCTTTTCAAATGGTTTTACAACTTTGATGTAAATACACTAGAAACATGTTATGATGCTCTCACAATCATAAACCACTTCTCCATTTTAGTACTTTGGCTATAAGTCACCTACAAGCACTATTGTGATTATTCAGAGTTGCAACAGTATAAAAAATGTGGATCACCTCATTGTGCAAATCTATGAAGGAGCACAGCATCCATATTATAAATGAAATGAGTTTTTTATATTAAAATATCACAATAGCAATTGCAAAAAAGACTGATTTTTTTCACCATAAAGGTAACATCTTCATTGTATTGTGACAAGTAGCAATGAATTGATAATCTAGACATACTTATTTTCTTAAACATTAGAATTTATTGCCACAGAAAATGGTACCTGCTGATTTTCCAGTCACCATCTGTAAAGTACAATTCATTGAACAGATAGCGGGATTTGTTTTCTTACATTGTTCTTTTGCTATCATCATTATCTCTATTTGAACAAAAACATATTTCAAGGGTAGGACAATTACATACTTGTATGCATTATCTAACTTGGTAAAAACAGTAATTTACTGACAGAAAATTAATTTTGTGTTTGGTTTACAGATACAATCTACGGGATGCTTTTAAAATTTGGACAGCTGCTGGAGCAGTTTGTAAGACATGTCTACACCTTAATTATATAACTATAGAATATTTTACAGCATATTTATCAGTAGTTTTATTACATTTTAATAAACTTTCAAAGTAGCACCAGTACTATTCTCAGTAATGCTTTTGATATGCAAATCTTTCTCCTAAATATAAACTTCAATTGATGTGATTATTAGTATCATATTATCAGTAGGGATTTTTATTAGCATTAAAAAATGCTACTATTTAAAATAAATGAGAATTAGCAGTTCCAAGGACAATGTCAGATGTAAATTATCACTTCAAATTGTATTGTGGAAATTTGTTCAAAAAATGACTGCATTTGATAAATATGTTCATATCCTCTATGTTCAAAAATAGGGACTAACACTAGGTCAAAGGACTTGCTTAAGTTAATCTGATTAATGGATTCTTTTCTTCCTTTTATATATTGCAAATTAAACAAATATTCACTTACAAAATTCTTCACATCAGAGTCTAGTGACCATATAAAATTTTATTACCATTCTGAAGTTATTAGAATTAGTTCATATGTCCTCAAAAAGGTAAGTGGACAGTGTCAGAACTCCATTAGCTCACCCTTTACAGTGCTTTTCAAGATTTTCAAGAATATTATGGTTGGAAACTATCTGCTCCCTTGTCTAATCAAAGTTTTCTCATGTATCTAGTTCTCAGAAAGTTAGTACTTGAAAGACAACTTGTCCAGCAGACTTAGATGAAATCTCTAATTCCCATTAAAATGAATTTTCTATCCCACTTCTTCAGTTAAAGAATATTTAGATGAGGGTAATTGTGCTATGTTTAATTTATCCTTGCTCAGGCTTCCTGTTAATTGATGGCTGAAATGTGATTTTCCAGAAATGCGCCACCCCCAATTCCCCTCCATACACACAGGTGCCACGATGATTTGTCTGAAATGTACAACTGATCGCGTTACTTCTCTGATTAAAATCCCTTAGAAATTTCCTATTGCTTACAGCTGTGGGAATTTTAAACTTTACTCATTTTTAGATTGAGCATCCCGGGTAGTGGCAAAGAATTCTTTATAGTCTCCAAAACTGACTTCCTTTCTCTCTTTCTTCCATTCATCTATCCCTTCCATACACTCATCTCTATTTCTTTCATTATTTCTATTCTTCCCCCCTTCCTTATTTCTTCCCTCCTTCCCTCTTCATTTCCTCTCCCTTCATTATTTATCATTTTATTTATCTGCCTTTCTTTTTCAAATCTATCAATAAAAGTACAATGGAAAGATGTTTCTGAATGTGTGTTCAGGATGTATGGTTATAGAGCCAAGATTAATTATCTCCATTTTATGTTATTTTCCAGGTAAGCTAAATTGCCAGCTTTTCTGGCAGTCAGGCAAGATTAGGTGACTGGTCTTGATCATACAATGCAAACTAGAACAATCCAAATGCTTTAGGGAAAACAAGTGTATCACGTGCTCCCCTTCTCATTTTTGCTAGCTTGAACTCACCTCCAGGATGACCAGAATGTGCTGATGATGGTGCTCCCTGAGTGAGTCAGTGGAGTAGCTTCTTCCCCTATGTTGACTCCCTTGAGTGTTGATTGGAATACCATTCTGGCACATTATGTGAATATATGCAAACTTTCAGTTTGTGAAAACATATACATTCCGTGATTTAGCTTTTAGAGTCACTAAGGTTACTTCCATTTATATATAATCTCTTAGTGTATTGCCCCAGAAAGCCCTTCAAACAAGTTATGTTCTGTATTCAAATGTTCAGTTGATCCATCTGGCCCAGATATAATACACTGACAATTTGATAAAAGGTATGGTGTCTGAGATTCACCAGTAACAATTAGTTATCAATAAGGATAAATCTGGGGTAATATCTATATAATAAGTATAATACTTACTTATCCAGTTAAGTTAAAAAAAATCAGATTGAATATTTTGGAATTTTAAAATTTGTAAAATGAAGTACACATCAGTGAAGAAAATAGTTTGTTTTCTTTTTAAATTTGTGAGAAGCATTTGAAAATACTTCCAGAATGTAACTCCTTATGTGGGAAGCAACATAGCTTTAAAAGCTATTGAAAATTATATGTTTTATTTTGTAATCTCAAAAGAGGCTTAGAATGATACAGAAGGTTATACTTATATTTTAAAGATACAATTATGCCCTTCACTTTTCTTGCTTTCTTTAGATGGTTAACACGCTATCTATGTGAGATGAATTAACCAAGGTAGCAATTAGTGTATTGCAAGATGTCATTTGTTAAATGGCAGGCAATCACATGGACAAACACTTTACACTCAAAAACCTAATTTACTTACAGCAATCAATACCTATGTCTGTTTTTGGCTCTTAGCAGTTTATGGAATATAACCTCAACAATGTGCAGAAACGCAGTCACCACTGCACATCATGGCTGTCCTGAATAAAAAATAACATGTAGCAGGTTGTTTTGCAACCATCCCAATCTGGGTAGGTTTATCATTAATTTTATCAACTGAAAAAGAAAGTCAGAGTCCTTGGCATTATTATCAGGATTTTTATTTGTGAAAAGAGGGAAATAGCCAGAAGGGAAACAGCCACTTGAGTTTCTCTAACTTCTCTCACCCCGGCATGACATCACCTTTTTATCCCATCCTAGTGACCTAGGTGTGACCACTTATGCATGGACACACCCATTTGGTAAAATATGTACCTCCTGGGGAGGGCACAATATCGTAAGTGCTGGTCATAGAGGCTAATGGCCGAGGGATGAGGAAATAACTCATTTACCCTACAAAGGTGAAATTGTTTTTGCTGAATATAAATGTTAAAGAAAATGAATTTGAGAGTTACTAAAAAAATACAAATCAGCTCTTTCATGACTTGTTGATTACCCTAATTTTCATTAAATGCATTTTGTGGAAAGGCATACTTTTAATGTTAAGAACCTATATTTAGGTAAGAGATTAATTAACTGAGGCATTTCTTACTATTTAACAGACTAGAACCACAACCTGGACATCATGATTATTGTTATGCTAATGACAAGTGAGTGTCAATGAATATAGGACCTCCTTGATGGAACAGCTCTTAAATTCATTTATGAGATATTGTGGAATAGCTCTTTTCCAATACTTACGGACATTGGAAAGCATCTGTCGTGTGCAGCAGGTAAGAGGCTAAATAATGACGGGATTGTCACATCCAGTCACAGCTCAAGTGACTATTATTTATTGAAATAAGTGAAAGTCCTGCTTATAATTTTGTTTTAAACTATTTAAGTCAGATAGCAACACAAATATTTTTTTTGAAATTCAAATATATGAGAAATATTTTGCAAATCAAAATTGCCTTTAAATCAACAGATGGTCAAAATAATATCAAAATCAGTCTGATATCTTGGAGTTTCTTTTATTTAATTAAGATTACTTTGGTTTACAACTTTGTAAATGATCTAGAAAAACACAGTAGCCTCAGTCACCAACATAATCCACTGTGCTACACTGAGCTTTTGTTCTCTCTGTCCTACTTCCCTATAGCTAAGCAGCTGCAACATGATAAAATAGTCTGGAGGGGGAGGATAAGGATTGACAATTGAAGCAAAATTCAGACAGAAGTGGCTCACATTCTCTCTCTCTGGACTGTGGCACCAAGTTTAGGTAATATCAGACTTTTATAAAAAACATGTAGCAAGCAGTAACAAAAGAAACTATGATCCAAGGTTACATGGTTACAAATGTATCTTTACCGGGTGACCAATTAAAGCAAATGCAGTCTATCTGTAGACAGTCAAGGACACTCTGCTTTTTTCTCTTCACCCATTAGGCAAACATTCAGCAGCTTATCAGAATAGGCCCAAAATAGAGTAATGAGAGCATAGTCTTGACACTTCTTCTCTGGTAGCCTCAGTTCTGCAGCCAAATTTCTAGCACTTGCTATTGGGTTGCCTTTATTGGGTCCTTTGTTATGTTTCTCTTTATTTCACACGATGTTTATCTTTCCCCTTCTTACGTATTTATTTCATGCACCATAATCTCCTGCAGTTCCGTAATTTAAAGAGTATATTAATTTGTATAACTGACTAAGGTTCCATTCTGTATATATACCAAGTAGTAATCTTGATAGTAGTATTTGAGTCACATATAACAATTATGTCAGTCAATAGAGCTGTAAAAGTCATGTGATTGTATATATGTATATATATATGAGAAATAACCAAGTACTGATTGCCTGTGCATAGATATCAAACATAAGCATATTTATGATAAAAAATGCTTAGAAATACTATTCCAAATGAAGACATGTCTGAAATATCTATCCCTAAATATAGATATAAAATTGTAATTTTATTTCTCTATTACATCATGTGATTTATTCCTGTTCCTTTGCACACTGAAATAAGCCTTATTACATTTTACTTTTATTATAATTTCTATTTTCATTATGTTTACACCACTTTGTAATATTTTATTTGTATGACTAGGTAAGTTTAATAGCTATACATTTTATTGTAAAATAATAAAGGGGTACTGTTGCTATTTAAATCAGTTTTTTATTTGAACATAAAATCAACATGAATAATTTCACTTGAATCCTTTTGAATACCTATCTTCTCATCACAGAATATCTTAAATGGATTTATAGATAGAAATATCTTTTTAAATATTTTACTGAAATATTTTGCATGATCACTATAAATTCAAATGTGTATCATTAAAAATCAACATTGTGTGTTACATTAATTTCACAAGCAAAAGTCTAATTCTATAATTTTCCATATAAAAAAGTTCTTTTAAATATGTGTCTGGGGGTATAGGTATATGAGTTGAGTACACACCTGCTTCCATAGTTATGCTTTGATCTAGAGAAACTAAATTCTTATTAACTCTTGCTTTCAAGAGACTGTGCCTTCATATCACTAAACTGAATTGATATTTTTCATGTTTCTTTCCTAACATACTCTAAGTGGTTTTAGTTTTTATGAAGTTAACATTTATATAGGGAATATATGATTTTATATTGTTCTTTAATATAACTAATTATTTTCTCTGGAATAGAATGTATTCCAAGATATCATGAATATATATGAGTGGTATATATATTTTTTGTTTGTTTCCCACCATCATTAGATTCAACTGTCAGCTCTCATCTATGCTTTTCTTCTAATATAATGGTGCTGTAATCAGAGACCCCCCCAGTTTCCTGACAATTTGGACAGAAAACAGTCCAAACTATTACAAATTTTCTACTCTGAGTTTGCATTTTATAGTTTCTTGTCCAGCACCAATCTGAGCCACAGAATTTTAAATGGAAGGAAAATAATTTGACATTTGACTCTGCTCCTTCTTTCTTTTTTTGCAAACCCCAACCATTCTTATTGAATTGGAATCTTAAGAGTATCTCAGTCTATTTGAACTGCTAAAACAAAAGTGCCTTAGAGTAGGTGGCTTGTAAATGAAATGACAAAGCTATATTCTTACAATTCTGGTGACTAGAAATCCAAAATGATGGTGTTGGAAGACTCATTCAAAGTCTGTGTATAAATTCTCAGTTTTTAGATGTGATTTTCTTTAATTCTTAACCATGTGTATGTATTTATAGTTCTTCTTAAAGTAATGACATATTTTTATTCTTAATTTATCTTCCTTTTTTTGTCTCTACACTTGTCTTAAGTGTACTAAAAAATCTTTGTGCAAAGCATTAGATTATAATGTACATAATTTTATTTTCAACTATGTATATTTTACCAACACACATAATACATCAAGAAATCAAAGTAAAATAAAAATCCAGTAACATTTGAGCACTTATTTAATTTACCACTTTTAGGTCTCTTGCTTGCTGAGAAAATTCACAGAGATAGAAAAAGCAAGTATAGCAATGTAGCTATTAAGAACTTTTATTTTCAACTTGGCATATGTCAATTGAGGGCAGAAAAAGAATATAGGTATACAAAATAACTACTCAATTGGAATTGCGTATGATTTTGTAATTAGGAATGTAATACTTTCTTGTATATTTCATAGTTTAAAAAATAACTTGCAAATACTACTTTGTGTTCTTGACTTACCTTAGCTACACAATAAACTTACATGAGTGAAAATGTATTAACCTTGACAACTGACAGCTTCATTTTTTTATTCGTGCTGTAGTCTTTAAGAAGTGATTGACCTATTTTTATTATCTAATAAGTCCTTTGAGAATACTTACTTATGTGTTTTTCTAAATAGGCAGTTAATATCATTGAACTTTTTGTTAGTGGAAGCAAAACTATATTGACATCACTAATGTTACCCTAGTATAAAATAGTTTTGTGTGACATATTGGGACATTTTATAATTTGTACGTGAAAACATTCCTCATAACACCTTCAACAGAATAGGAGTTTCAACCACACTAGAAAAATGAAAAGCAGCAATTAAATTTGCTGGGGTGATTATAAAATCCAGTGTATAGTATATTAATAGTGTAACAGTGCAACACCAAATAGTGTGGCAAATGCTTTTGACAGTGTAATTTCTTTCTAAAAGAAAGTTTCAAGATTAATGATTCACCAAACTGTGATTCTCAAAACTGTGAGAACTGATTTACTATTGCCTGTTTTTTATTCTGATATTTTGTTCGGTTGCTCTTTAGAAAAATGTCACATTAATACTATTTCCAATGTGAATAGCTCATCTTATAAATTATATTATTCTTAGATAACTAACATAACAGAATAACTGCTATGTGGTTAAGTGTTGCCATGTGCATAAAGTGAAAATTTTCATTTGGAGGAACACTATTTATAGTCATATTCAGTCCTTCTGAAAGTCATTATTTGATCTTGTAGAAGATGCCCTGATAGTGCCATGTTTACAAAGGAGTCTTATAACTGAAGTGACATTCTTCTCAACAAAGATTCAATAACTCATGATTCATTGGTAAATGGCTTGATTTATTTTACCACTTAAATAGTAAAAGCTTTTATTTAGACAGTGCCTCTGCTATATTGTGGTATATAGAATAGGAAATTTATTACAGATCTCTTGATTTATAAAATACACAATGTTTAATTTTAAACAAGCTTCTGTTATTTTCTTCTTGCTATGATTACCCTTCGGCAGTTCAAAAAGGCACTAGGAAGTCAAAACTTAAAGAGGAAAATAGTTACATTTTTCAGAGTATACATTTTTCAAAATCTTTTTTAAAATACATTTTTATTATTATCAAATTCTATCTGAAAATAAATTTAAATGTTTTAAATAATTAACACTGTTATGTTTTCATGTAGTTCTGAACAAATCCATAGTTAAAAATGAGGAAAATAAAATAAGATGCAAATTATATTATTCAATAATTTCAACAATTTAATGAAGTACCTTATATGCCTGGTAATGTTCTGAATATTGGAAAAGCACCAGATGATCAAAGAAGTAACTGTTTTATACATAATTATATTTTTGTGGATAAGATAAATAAAAAAGAAAATATCTATGTATGTTTTTATACGTGTGTGTGTATATATATATATATATACACACATATATATATATACATATATATATATATGTATGTATGTCAGGTTGTGACTAGTATTTTGAATCCAAATAAATAAGAGGAAGAACTAGAGGTGACTGTTTAGAGAGATCAGGAAGAAGGAACTTAGTTTAGACTTGATGTTCAGGAGATCCCTTTCACAGGGAAAGTTAAGGAGGAAACTGAATAAAGTAGGGAAGTAAGACCTCATACATACCAGCGGGCAGCCTCTCGAAGGCTGCCTGCATGCCAGGTTCCTAGCCTTCGGAGCTCCCTTGCCAGCGGGGAGCAATGGTGGAGAAGGAATCTGGGTAAGGCCCCTAAGCCTAAGCCGGGTGAGCCCAGGAGGGGTGTCAGGGTCGGGCTTTTGTGGCTTCACCCACCAGTCGGTGGCTGCTGCATGGGGCAGCTACCTGCAGCCAGGATCAGTGGAGCCATGTTGCCCCCTGCTCCTAGCCCAAGGGGAGCAGGGAAGGGCACGTGATCAGTCATATGGGCCCCGCCCACACGCTGGGAGGTACTGGCCTACCCAGTGGAGTGGTGGGGGGGAAGGAGGGGGATGCACATTCCATTTCGTTCTCACTTCAGCTAAACTTAAAGGGGAATAAGAACATGTGCAACACAGACCCTATCATAGAACGGGTTGGGATCATGCAAAAATCCAGCCCACAAGCCTGAGCTGGACACAGCAGATGACAACCAAGAAAACCAGTGTATGCGAGACAAGAGAAACAACTGTAGAGACACGCTCACCGGGTTAGGAAGACTGAAGACCTCATTTTGGAGATGCCTCCTAGGAGAGCAAGGCCCCCTCCCCACACTACAGGAGAGGAGAGGAAGGATGGAGTAATCGGCTCCACAGCAAAGCTGCAAACTGAAGCAGAGAAGACGATCTACAATGGCTATTCACAGATACCTTTGTCCACAGAGAAACTTCTTCACTGACACTGGCTCGTGGCGAGACCCCCTAAATCTGACACTAGAACCATTAGGTAAAGCAACAAAAGAGCAGAGATGGGATTGGAGAAGACGGCCTGCAACAGGAAAACATGAACAGATCACAAATAAATATAGACTGGCGGCCCAACACAAACTTAAGACTGAAAACCTATCAGTAAGGTTCGACTGGTTTCAACAACACAGTCCCTCACCCAAGGAAAGAACACTGTCACAGGAAAGAAAGAGACTAATGGACTTAACACAGACTAGTAAACAATAAAGAGCAGGGTTTGAGAGAATGGAAGGAACACCAGAGAGAGAAGAGAGGGGGAGGTATCCCCAAAACCACTTACTGAGGGTGTGATCTAAAGAGTAAAAATCAATTAAAAAAAAAAAAAAAAAAAAAAGGCCTCATATGTGGGAGTTAAGTGTTCCATGTAGACTATTCTGTGACTTTTATTTTTGACACATTATATAAAGGGTTTTATTTGGATTTAATTTTGATGCACAAAGATAAATGTTTCCTTTTTCTTGTTGGATCTTTACCACTGGCTAACTCTATCCTTTAAAATGCAATGCAATTATTTACATTTTAATTTCTAGAGACATGAGGAATTAGTCTTCTAGATATCATGTACCTTATACATTTTGTAAAACTGAATAAAATTAACTACTGACCTCATGGTCTTTTTCAAAACCATGACATTACTCCCAACTCTCACAAAGTTCAAATCTATTTAAGATTTCAAAGTTAATTAATTTTAATGTATAGTATTTACAAATTCTAATAAAAAACAAATTCACAAAAATCTCCAGAATAAGATGATAGTGTCTTCCTAATAAATATCTTTAACATTTTTGGAAATCAAAAACTACAACAGGCAATATCAGGTTTATTTCTAGTAATCTCTTTATCAGTTTGATTCAATAGACATAGAGTAAGAATATATGATGGTAGAAAACTATTTAGAGGATTAAATTCACATGAAATTATGTTCTATTTTAGCTTATTTATCACTAAAAGGTCCTTCAGAGAAAAAGATCCAGTAGATATATCTCTCTCTACAAGCACGCATACACATATATACACACACATACATATAGAGATTTATTATAAAGAACTGACACACATAATTATGAAGCCTAGATGACCCATGCCTTGCCATGTACAATCTTGCAATAATGAGACATAGTGGAATAATTAATGAGTTTGGAGTTTGAAAGTTTGAGAAACAAGACATTACGAGGCTGGAAAATAAGTAGATGCCCCAACTCAATCAGGGAGAAGAGATTCACACTCTTTCAACATTTTTTTTTCTTTAAATACACAGGCTATTATCAAATTGGTTGACAGCTTCAAAAATTGGGTGGGTGATCTTTTACTTAGTTATGGATACAAGTTCTATTCTCTCTCAAAAACACCCTCACTGACATACACAAATATGTTTTAGCAGCTATCTGGTTATCACAAAACTGAATATCATTATATAGCCGCATCATTTTCTGATATATATTTTTATCTTGCAGGTGTCTCATCAAATATTTTGACAATTAGAAGTTGAATGATGATGATACTAAAAAAATTCAGTAAGCATATAGTATACTGATGGGTAACACAATTTTAACTAAGATCACTTTATTTCTGATAAAAAATGATGAAAATAAGCAATGGTAGGTAGATAACCACAATCATGATTCTCTCCTTCCAGATTCTAACAGCTTACCTCCCAAACTGTGAATATGAACCATATATGGCAAAAGAAATATGATTCGGATAAGGATCATAGAGATGAAGAAATTATGCTGGATTATTCGTGTAGGTTCATTGAATTATTAGCATCCTTAGAGGCAAATCAGGGACAAGAGCCAAAGCAGAGGAAGATTAGAATGTGTTACACTATTTAAAGATGGAGCAAAGGTATACCAAGAGTAGAAAAGAAAAAGAAACCAAGATAACCTAATGATGCCCTGAATAATTAGAACACAGTTGGAGGGTTAGTGGGTGACCCCTGAGGATTAAAAAGAACACAGTTTGATCCCAACAGCTTGTTTCTGGTCCAATGAGAAGAACAATAAGTTAGTTCCTACTGTTTTAAGCTTAAAAATGTGTGAATTTTTTGTTTTGTTTTTGTTTTTAAATGTCACCAATAGAAAACCAATTCAAGTTAGCAAATTAATGTCTGTCTCTGGAGGAAAATGACACCAAAGGATATTCTTAGCATAGAAATCTTGGTTGTCTTAAAAAACCTTGGCTTATTTGTTCATGCCAGAATTTCTCCCCTGAGGTTTAGTCACCAAAATTGTTTCACCACAAAAGTACCCACTGTCCTCCACCGTCCTCTACTGCTTTCTCCCCTTCCACCCTCTACTCCCCCAGTGTCTGAGGTCTAGTCTGACTTTTATTGACCCTTTGATTAGTTTCTGTAGGAGAGTCAGAGTCAGTTCTAAAACTTACATGGAACTGCTTAAAATGGTTTATCACATTGACATCTCAGAAATCAAGTGCATTCAGACACCAAAAAGAAAAAAAAAAAAAAAGATATTGGACCTTTCTTCCCTGGCTTGATTTTAACTAGCCTAAACAAATTTAATGATTTTCTTTTCCTGAGAAATAAATTAAAAACTCCAAAAGTGAATTGCTTCTGCTCTTCTCATTTGCCATGATTTTATAGCAGTCAACAAGGAGAATGTTTCACGCTCTTATCATCTTAAATATCCTCTTAAGTCCCCATTCCTTGATTCCTGAATTAGTATTTTTCTGACCTATTCAGCTACTTGTGAAATATATCTTGCTTCCCAAATAAAAATATATTTTTTCCTCTTTCTCTCTCTTCTCTGTCAGAATGTGTCACTGCTGCTTTCTGAGATTCCAAGTGCAGTGGACACACAAAATTGATCCTCACATGAGAAGAATAATATCAGTGAGGGAAACCACACAGCAATCATAGGAAGAGCAAGAATTCTTCCGAGCCATATCTCTAAGTAGCATTACCTTGACCAAGTATCATTCCTGGAATGGAAAATCATTTCAATTGCTAAAATAAGGTGTGGCAATTTTTCTTTTTCCTATCTGTTGTGTGCATTTTAGAGATGAAGCCCAGAGAGGGGATAGAAACACATACTGTATTTGCTGGGATCAACTGATCCACCTGGCATTCTAGTCACTGATCAAGGTGCTGTTAACAGAGCATCTGTCCTACTATGCTACTCCATCCCTATTTCTTCCTCCTCCTTTTCCCTCTGTTCTCCTCTTTCCTCATCTTCCTCATTCTTCCTTCCTTTTCTCTTTCCTCCTCCCTTTTCCTCCCTCCTCATCTCCCCTCCTTGCTCCCAACTCTCCCTACCTCCTCCTCTGTCATTATAGCTGAGAAAGAAGGATTCAGCAGCTTTAAAGTTGACTTTTAGAAGAGTCTCACATCTTCTCACGCTGCCTTGACATATATATATATATATATATATATATATATATATATACACATATATACATATATACATATATGCATATATACTATATATATATATATTTTTTTTTTGTTCTTAACGGGGAACCTCTAACACCCATTTATATTTGCATCGTTATTTTTAAGTTTCTGGTTTTTATTTCATTTGACACTTTTTAATTTTTGGATCTCTGAAAAACTTAAATAAAAAAAAGATTGCCTTGTATTGAGACTTTTTAACATTTTTTATGTTTTTATTTTATTTTTTGAGATTAAGTATGTTTACTTTTTTGCCCATGGAACTGCAGGCTCACATTGTCTGGGGTACCACGAACTCAAGCAATCCCCAGACTCAGCTTCCCTGATAGCTGGGATTATAGGCATGCACCACCACGCCCAGCTAATATTTTGGAACTAGGTCTCGCTACATTACCCAGAGGAGAACTCGAACCACGATCCCTGGTCCCCTCCGCGATTTCCTAGGCTACCGTTTACAGGCATGCACCACTGTACCCGGCCAATATATTTTTTATGTTTCTACTAGCTAACCTATGTAACTAATTATAGGCAAATAATGTTTCTTCCACTAATTTATTTATAGTAAAAGTTTAGTTTTTGTTTTGTTTTTGAGGAATTTCATAGTAATAGAGCAAAACTTTTAATGTCAGAAATACCAGAGAATTAAAAATGAGAAACTACATAAGCACGCTTTTCATGATTTAGTCATTTTTAAATTAGAGATGTTTATTGTACCCTTAATACCACATGAAGCAATTTAAATTCTTACCTTCTATTCATTTATCTTCTCTCTATATCTCCTTCCTTGACTATTTTATTTTATTTTATTTTTTTGCAATCTCAACTCCTAAGAGCCTGTTACATATATTGAGTTTATTCTCATGTCTACAATTTTTTTTTTTTTTTTGGGTGGGGAGGTTATTCCACCAGCTCACAGGGCTTTTATATGTAATGATTTGTTTTAGCCTTCATTGATTTATCACTTTTACTTTTTTTAAATTTTATTTTTGGATTAAAACTTTAAAAACTGAATATATTGTAATAAGCGATGGAACATAAAAAGTTAAGTTGAATTGATGCAGTATCCCTACATAGCTATCAAACATTCTGTAGAAATGAATATGCAAATATGTATATAAATTAGTTCTGAGCAACACAATATGATTATATATCTTGAGAGTTAAAAGACTTCTCCAAAGAAGCAATTTTTTTCAGTTGAAATAGAATGAGATTGTAGGAATTAGTTAATTAAAGAACATATAATGAAGAGTCACATGAAAAAGCATCTACAGATGTTTATATTTTGGAATATAATTTATTTGAGAAACTGAAAGCACAGGGATGACTTTATTATAGAGTTGCACAGGGTTTTTTTTTTTTTTTTTTTTTTTTTTTTTTTTTTTTTTTTTTTTTTTTTTTTTTTT
>PVHY01000005.1:280853-306742 GCA_004024945.1 Uropsilus gracilis | reverse complement strand
AGTTGAAATTTTTCCATTTTTTCCAGATATGGAAGGTTTGAGTGGAGAGCTGATAGGTTTACATAATCATTGTTGGTACAAAGATCAGTACAGATATCATCATAATTTCATTTTGTAGTACCAAGGATGTCACTCTCACCATGGTTTCAAAGCTTAAGAATATTAAAGTTTCCAACTATTCCAACTGAAAGCACTGGTATAAGCATTCACAAAAAGTCTGACAGAAAACTGGAGAATCTAACATTTGCTATGTATTCTAGAGAATGATACTCTCTCTTGCATTTAACATCTAACTCCTATGTGAGGAAAGCCATTGTTCAGTAATTTAAGGAAAATGCTAAGAAATGAAATTCTCAACTCTTCCCATGAAAGATAGAAGCTGCCTTAGAGAACAATAAAGTTCACTCCTATGTCAATTGAGGAGCCATACTCTTTGCTTTTTCAGTTATTATTCTGCTTAAAATATCAATAAAAAATTCCCTTAGTAAGGGAAAAGAAGACAACTGTTCCTTGTCTGCAATTTAGATTGTTTTTCTATGATAAAGATTAGATAGCTTTCTCTATAAAAGAAGCATATTGTAATTATTTTTGAAAAGAAAATATCCTACTTGGGATGATAGATATAATCTAAGTATAAACTTGGAAATTTCTTTCAGAATTTTTTACAAATTGTAACACAAATATTCAACTACAATATATCTTAGCTTAGAACCTCTTTGGAAGCAGAAATTAAGGAAAAATTTGAGTGTGGATATATGAACTTACATAAGAAAATATGAATGAAGAACTGGGACTATAAGATAGAGAAAGAGAGAAAAGAAAATGTTTGTCATTAAGCTAGAACCCAGTTGAATAACGTACTTTTCATGTAGAATGCACCCAGGCTTCTTCCTCTCATGAATAAAAGGCAGGAACATTCTTTACAGTTTATTGAAAATAAGCTGCCTTCTCTGGGAGGCAATAACTTATCGTCCAACTGGTAGACTGAATGACATCAGAACACTTTGAAGGATAACAGCAAAAGAACTGAAAGAAATTCAAGATGTAATGTTTTACCATGTACTGGAACCCTCTAATTCAGATAATGATTAAAGCCGTAATTTGTGGGGTCTTGGTTGGCACATCAGAAAACTCTACGATGGTCACCACATAGACCACTCATAACCACTCCTATTTCACACTAAGTACTTGTTTTGTTTTGTTTTGTTTTTTTTCCTGTCAGAATGGAGTAATGAAGACAAGATGTGTGCATCCACTTGAAAGATCTAAAATAATGGATAAATCTAAAACAACAATGTTCATGATACTTAACTTATTTAAGAAATTAATGGTAGTCATGCATGAGAGATACAGTGGGTGAGACCTATAATTTCCCTAGCTTACAGGTAGGGGAATTTTCCAGACCATAGTACAGCATGGAGAACACAGGTAGATCCTGAAAACATTAAATTCAACCAATCAAATCGTAACCATAAAGAAGTCAAGGCAGGGAGCATCCACAATGTAGAGGACTGGAGAAGAGAGAATTGTACAGAAAGAACACTACAGAGTTGTATATTGTTTCATTCGAGCATTTAGTTGAATAAAATTGAGAAGAGCATATTACATATGTATATATTGGTGTAGATATATGTATATATATTTGTACATGTACAAATGCTTTGAGTACTGCATCACGATGTTTGGTGCAGGATGAGAAAAGATTACTCAGATTCCAAGCAGGTTAGGACTCTACTAGACAAGGAAAAGTCAAGAGGTATTACACCACGTGACTTCCTCAGAGGTGAAAAAGTTTCACTTTTCTTGCAAAGCAGTCAAATGATAAAATTCAAAGAAAGCAAGTAGACAAGCAGGGAATGCACAGATACATGGGGAATACATAACCACTAGGCACCAGCCATGATAGACTGACCGAAAGTATCACCTGTTTTTGCTAATCTAAGTGTGTCATCTAGAGCTACATCTAAGATGTTTTCAGCATGTAATTCCTTATACCAGGACTTTTGCCCTGAGAGGTCCCTTATCTCTGTTCTTTGTGCATGTTCTGGCTGAAAGGAATGAGAGACAAGTTATAGAGCAGACCCATACTCTGACACATATCTCTGAGTCCTTCAAAAAAGGCTGTGAAGTTTTTAAGCTACTCTTCTGACTGGAAAATGGAATATCAGCTTCCTCACCTGACCTTACTTGTAATCACTGCCATAATGAGAAATCCATAGGCTGAGTAAGCTGAAGTTAAGGAGATTGTTACTAATTCCAAACGGAAACTAAGAAAAAGGCCACAGGGTAAGCCCACATACTCACTGGACAGTCACAGGATGGAGTATGGTCAGGAATCTACCTATCACTTTAACCCTTTAAAACCTAAATCAGATTGGTAAATAGAGGATGCTGACTCTTTGAGGATGAGTATCTCTTGACTTAAATTCTATATTTCAGTTTCTCTCAAAAAAGTATAGCTACTCTTCCTTTTCCTGTTGTACAGTAATTTGGCAAACAATCACAGTTTCTTTAAGAAGTGGAAGAGGTGTGTTTGTTGCATGAAAGTTTCCTGATACAATAATTTTTTCAATTCATTGTTCTAGTTTTGAGAACTTGGTGAAGTAGCATGATTTTCTGCTATAGCAGAAAATTTTAATTTTCTTAATTAAGAAAATTAATTAAGAATTAATTAATTAAATTAATTAAAATTTAAGAATTAAGAATTAATTAATTAATTAAAATTTCTTAATTAAGAAATTTCTTAATTTTCTTCAATTTATAGAAGTGTAACAATACCCTGTCATATCAATAGCTCTTTCCCAGAAAGAATACCTCCTATTAGTAACCACTATAGATCATTACAGAACAAGACACGTAAGCCTCCACCCTGACATTGTTTCCCATTGTAATATGTCACCATAATGTTCATATTTTAATGTCCAGTTCCCTAGGCGGGGCCAATCCCAGGCTGCAGAGGCAGTACTGAATCATGAGTTAGTGACAACACTGGTTGTTTTATGAAGTTGCATCAGGAACGTCTTTGACTCAGGCAAACATGGGAAAAGAAAACAATTGAATTTAAAATAACAGGTATGATGAAAAGTGTATTGAAGAGAAAAGAAAATAAAAAAGAAACAGGGCGGGATATGGTGGTGCGTGCCTGTAAACGGCAGCCTAGGAAGCCACGGCAGGGACCAGGGATTGCAGTTCGAGTCCTGCTCGGAGCAACATAGCAAGACCTAGTTCCAAAAAAAATACTGGGCGTGATACTGCGCACCTGTGGTCCCAGCTATCTGGGAAGCTGAGGCTGGGGATTGCTTGAGTCTGTAGTACCCCAGGCAACGTGAGCTGTGGTTCCACAGGCAAATTAGCGAGATCTAGTCTCAAAAAGAAGAAACAACAACAACAACAACAAAAAAAAACCAGAAACAAAGTGGGAGTCCCAGGCCCCCAGAATGAGGGAGTGGTAAAGAAGCCAAAACGGGGTCTTATATCAGGGAATATATACCTTCTTCCCTAATTATTCTGAAGTCCTATCAGTCTCTTTGTGATCACGTAATACGCTGTACATAAAATTAAGTCTTGCATTGCAGCCCTTACAGTTTTTGCTTTATGGAACTTGTCCAGAAATTCCTTAGGTTTTCCACTTCCCTTTGACCAAGGAGTGTCTGGAATTTGCTGTCATAGTTTCTGGAGCCTCCCTTATTCCTCCAAGATTTTTCCTTTGCTATTCTGACTCTTATCACTTGCCCTATAACTCAAATATTGTTCTAATCCTTCTGTTATCTAACTGGCTTTCTATCAATATAGAATCGTCCCTATTGAAATGAGGAAATACAGTTCTATACAGGTGGACCCATGGTTAAATATGTGAAGGAGCAATGACTTTTGACCTGAATGATTCTAGTGTTCTCCCACTATACTTTTGCAGTCTTTACTGCTTGTCCAGGGACTGGAGAGAAGACTAGAGGGCTGGTCTCTTTGGAATTCAATGTCTTTAGAGTTTATTCGATGGGTCATTTCCAAGCAAAATATATTAATGGGTACTTTGTCCATGTCATTATAGCATTCATCCATGAGAAGTGAGCCTCAGGGAGAGAAAATTATCTCCACATGTCTTGGCATCATTACTAAATTTAAAATCTAGCCCTCACTCCACCCCCCTATCCTTGTCTAGCAGACAAGTTTGGGAGGCTTGAATGGATGGAAAAAGTGACTGAGATTGAGTGGGGAAAAGGGCCATTAAGCAGATGATCTGTTAAACTAATGATCCATTATGCAAATTCAGATCATCATCTGGGACACACCCAACACAAGTCACCCTGAACAACCCATGAGTACAAATAGAGCCTTAGTGAAGACTGGACTCCAATATGGGTGGTGTTATTTATTAATAAAACTTAGGAATCACTTTACCTGTATCTGATAGACACAGAGTTTAAGAATGACCTGAAGCCAGATAAAGGTAACTCCCTTCTTTTACCTTGATATTGTAAATCTTGAGTAGGCTTGGTCAACACTATTATGCTAATTTAACTCCCTGTGCTAGTGTTCCAAGGCTCAGAGGGGAAATCATAACTCTACCAAGGGTGAGTGTGGCCGATAATCTCATCATCAGGATTCATGATGGGTATAGAAGCAAGGTAAAGGGGATAAAGGAAAAAGTTTCAGGGACTAAGAAAAAGGAAAACTTGGGTATTTGGAGGGAGACACACAAACACAGAAATTGAGCTCAACCTTGTGTTGGTTGCAGAACGCACTCTACCTCTCTATACTGGCTACAGTGACTGAGGACTGAAGTACAGAACATAACCTGGTGGACTGATAAGGATGCTGTGGTGAAATTGGGAGTTTGTGACCCCCAGCATAATGGTACTGCATTAAGATGGCAGCCTTTATGTCCGTGGGTGGAGACTCGGAGAAGGGAAGCCAAGCCTTCTTGAGAGAGGAGCAGAGTCAGGAGATTTAAGGAGGAAAGGAGAGAGAAAAGGAGTGGAGGAAGGGAGACTAGAGGAGCAGCAGGGAGCCTGGTCTAAGAGGTCTAAGAGCTGCTACTGCCATGTGTGGCAGCAGGACTAGAAAGGAAGCCAAACTGTGGGCTTCCATGCATAGCCGGGGCTGGTGAGGAGCCCAGGGAAACATGTTGAAGAAACTTGTGACTTGTATAAACTGACTTGAAAACTTGTTTTAAACTTTGAAACTGCAAAGTTCGGGAATTGTCTGGAGACATGAGGAGAACTTGGAGTTGCTGCTGTTATTGTGATGTGAGACATCTGAGATGGTTTCTGCTGTTGTAGTAAGCGAGTCTTGCAGGCTTCCGGCCACTTTGGAGTTGAAGCTGAAAGAATGCTAGAACTGTGCCTTTTGAAAGAGGATCGTCATCACCATTTTGGTTTCTTTGGCTTGAAGTGAATAACTGTGCCTTTGGGAGAAGATTGGTTTCTTCATTTGGCTTGAAAGTGGGACAGATGCCATCTTGTGGACTTGTATGGCTGAAGGACCCATGTGCAGATTGTTGGACTAGAGACTGGACTAGGTAATAAGGTTCCTTGTACCTTTAGTGACTTTTGTTTATGTTGTTTTTTAATGAGTAAATCTGTTCTTGTCTCTTAAGGTTAGTGTTGACTAGTTACTGCTTGTGTGGGCTGGGATGAAATTCATGAGTGGCTGGATTTAAACAACCAGCTGCTGCCTTTGGTAAATTTGGTTGAGTTCTCGCCTTTGTTTGTTTTGTTACCCAATTTCAGTTTCAGACTAAACTACACTAACACTGAGGTTAAAACCCACACAGCAACCCAAGGAGCAGAAGTGGAACTCTTTTCTGTTTGGGACACTTGTGAGGGTGTGGACTATTAGATGCTTTTAGTTTGTCTTTCCTATTTATGAATAAACCCTTGTGTTTACCCTTAACGTAAAAGTTTGAGCAACTGTGTGAGTGAGGGCAGAAGAACCCTCATTGACTGAAATTTAAAGAGATGATCCCTTCACCTGATAACATCAGAACCCCCAATACATTGCAGCAGACCTCTCTCCTCTTGTGTCTCCTGCTGCTTTTGGCAATGTACTTCAATAAATAGAGCTTTGTCTTTGTTCTTCCCCCTACTCTGCTTGCCTCTGGCCTTCACTTGACTTTCCCCCATGACACTACATCTTCCTGTTTCCTTCCTTTATTTTTTTTTCTTAAATTAGGAGATCATGTTACATCATACTTTCCACTTCCAGAGGTTGTTGATGTAATGTGCCTATCACCAAGGAATTCACACTCTACTACCATAGAACCTGTGCTCACTCACTTCTTCACTCTTATCTTCTATCTTCCCCTTCTGGTTTCCTCCTTCCTGTCAGTTTTCAAGAGTTAGTTTTTCAGTTTGGTTTTATCTGAGCCATTAAAAGAAAAAAATATTCTCTCAGTCTCTTCCCTGAGTTTTCTTACTCTTTCCCACAATACTTTGGCAAGGCTGAAATTGTTATAAATTCATTCATTTAGCACCAGCCACTCTTGTTCCAAAGCATCCAACAGCCTTCTTAACAATGTTTTAGACCCAGTTCCTAGTGTTCTATTTAAAATGTAAAACCTTGGCAAGTAGAAAAAATATCAAACATTCATAAATCTGATGTTATTCAGCCATTTTTTACCCCCTCCCAGTGCAACATCTTCAAGATCTTTTCTCACAAATATTTCTCTTGCTCTTGCTGCACATGCTGTCAGCACTTGCAATATTTTTTCTAAAACTCAACTACCTAATCTCACAGCAGAGAATATACTTTTCTATTTGATCTTTGCTGAGATCTAAGCCAAGTTATTTCCCTGGAGACAATGGTGGATACTGGGTGCATCTAGAGTGTGACAGGTATTCTCTCACATAAGAAATGTTTCTAGTGAGGTTTTGCTAAGTGATGTAGGCAGGGAAGGCTGCTCTAGCTATGAGGTGTTACCTGTGCCAGCATTTTAAAGGAATGTGTAGGATCTAGTGTCACACATTAAACCACCCTTGTATCTCACACATTCTCTACTAGATACTGGTTTCTTCAAGGAAGATCTATCAAATCTCTTTATTGTTTTTCTTTACTATTTTTTTTAACTTTTAGTGCTAAATCAGTGACCTGGTTTGTAGCAGGTTATACTGCACCTACAAAAGTTAAGAACTTTATTAAATGGTGTCATGGAAGAGTTCTGACTTCCATGGCATGCTTTAAGTTACCAGCTAGCTCACATAAACCATTTTGATTTAAGGCTTGTAAGAGATCTAGAAATCAACCAACCTCTAAATCATTATCATTAGCATTGCCTTCATTCTGTTCAAGTGCTGAAACTACAATGGAGCTTGGTCATTCCTTTCCTACCTAGGTCTCATCGTGGTCCCTTAAAAATGATTATCTCAGAACATGGACATTATAAATATTCTTTGAGTTACCTTCCCCTTGCATTGAGCAATGGGCTTCTATTACCAACTGATGGATGAGTATCCTGAACTGAGAGTTTGCTTCTTAGAGTTATTTCTACCATGTTTTTTTTACTGGGTCATTTTCTATGGAAACCATAGAAAACACCTCAATGACACAGGTGAGTAAGTTGAAAGAAGCAAATTTATTTAAATAAACAGATTGGAAATAAAAGGAGAAAAATGTAAGATGTCCTGTAAAGTTTCCAGGGAGGACTAAAAGTTACCAAAATTACTTCCCCTGAAATATTATTTATAAGCTTTCTATGAATATTCAAAGGACCCCATCAGTCTTTAATTGTGATCAGCTGAAGTCAGAGAGAGGCAGGACATCATTTGTTCAAATTTGCCTGGAACTTGTGCCTGTGTCATACTAATTTCCTGTTAACACCTCATGTTCAGAATCGAGGTGTGCTTTTCCTGGGTGTCTTCATGTCTGGTCATAGAAAGAAATGTTCTTTGAAGTTTGTTTTACTGGTATTGTTCTTCTGAGATTTCCTGCCTACCTGGCCTTGGCCCTGAGGATAGCCTGTTCCTATGTCTCAGCGGGTATCCTAAACTGATGGTCTGCATCTTAAAGACATTTCTCCTGCAACTGATTTAAGTTAGGTACCTCTTGAGAGCAGTTATAGCAGTGCTTTCTCCTGAACTTTGTCCCAACAAGTAACAGCTTGATGTAAAAAATTTTCACATTATTTGGTAAGAGAAAGTTCATGATGGTATTTACTGGGTCTCCTGTTTTCAAACCTATCTTTTTTCCTTTTATACCTATTGTCTCAGCTAGTATCAGCTGATTATCATGCTGAATTGCATCATAATAAAATAATTTGACATTTTTTCCTGTAACAATTATTCTAATTATCATAATATCATATGTAGTTTCATGGGGGCCAAAAAAAAGCATTACATTAAATATTTCTACTGCCTTTTCTTTTTTTTTTCTTTTTTCTTTTTTTAGATTTCTTACATCTTTGTATAGTTGTTGGTAACCCTGACAATATCTCCTCCTGACCCTGACATCCCCCTACTCACTCTCTCTTTTCTGTTTGTTTGTTTATGTTTAGCCCATTGGTCTCTTCCTTTGCTGTGACAGCATCCTTCTGCCAGGTGAGGGTCTGTGCTCCTGGAACATGGAAAACTGTGCTGTTTAGGTTTTCAGTCTTAATTTAGGGGCAGGAAACCAGACTGTGTTTCTTTGGAGTCTATCAATGCCTCCTTGTTGTTGGCTGTCTCCAATCTGACCTTTGTGTGATCTTGATGCTTCTTCACCTTATAGTTCTGGCCACTGTCTTAGGGGACCTTGCTCCAAGGCATTGTCGGTAGGGATGTTCCTCGACAGGGACAGGCATCCGCAGATGGTTGGTTGTCAGGAGCTACAGGCTGAGACTGGTCAGGACTCATGCTATGGATGAGGAAAGCTTCATTCCACTCTTACCTGTCCTCAGAACACTGAAGATGGATATGGCATGACTGACCTCCAGTGGGTAGCAAGGTCCCCATTCCTCCAATGTTTACCTTAAGAAACATTGCTTAAGAGATACTAATAAATTTATGAGTGAATCCTCTGCCCCCAAATATCTCACAGAAACTAATATTTCACCCAATTTTATTGTGCATTAGCCACTTGTCTCCCTGTTTGACTGGTTGCAAATCATTTGTTTTGCCTTATAAATATTGTCTGCCAGAGACAATAAAGTTGCTGTTTGGTTCATGCTTCCAATCAGTCCTCAGTCTCTGCAGCTGAGCCATCTCTTTCATTGTCCTTTCTCGCACTCAGCAGCCTGGCTCTTCACAGTTGGTACAGTTCACCTCCTCTCCTTCAGTTTGCAGTTTTGCTGTGGGGTGAATGCCAAGTCTCTGTGGCTTGCCTGTCCCTTGGAATGGGGAGGGGTACCTTGCTATCTTAGAAGACATCTCTGAACTGGGATTTTGGCTCCCAGCCCCTGGTGAGGCCACAGGTGTGATTCTGAGTTAAGCTATCACCTAGTTGGCTTCCCAGGGGTTTTCTCCATGTTCTTCCTTGTGTCCTGCCCACAAGATGTGTGTGCTGAGTATCTTTATCTAAAAAAATATGGAACACTTCACCATTTGCTGATATCCTTGCACAGGGGCCGATCTAATCTGCTCTGTATCATTCCAATTTAGTATATGTGCTGCTGAAGCAAACACTCATGCATTTTTCATATTTTTTAGAAAGTTTGCTGATTCTGGAGCAGCAAGTTTACCAACTTATTTCTCATTGATGTAGCATCATACATAGATCATGGATCAGAGTAAGACTAATACAATATCAATAATAGTAACTAAGTGCATATTTAGCTTTTGTAGGTGGCATTCCAAATTCTAATTTATCAATTTCAAAAATGTCAGGTAAATATGGATATATTTTAGGTTATGATGAAGGAAGTATACCTATTTTTAGTATGTTTCTTATTCTTTTACAAAAAGGAGAACTTCAAAACAGTTTTTTTAGTTTTTATAAATAGAAAAATAAAACAAATATATTCAATTTTTTCAGTAAAGAGGGAAAGATGCACCACTTGAAGTAATTTTCACATATCAAATTCTTTGTGTATGAATATATTAAATGTGTTGAATTTTATTATTAATTTTACTAAAATTAAATTAAAATATTAAATAGATGAATTTATCTATTCAACTTGTATGATTCTAAACAACTTTATTGTTAATCTAGCATTTGTCATAACAAATGTGTATATTGAAAACATGTTATATGCTTGAGTCCATAATCTAAAATTTAATTTTACATACAGTCTTCAATTAATCCTCACATCTAAGGAATCCACATGCAAATGGAACAGAATTAACCAATAACTTGATCCTAATGTAAGACTGGAATAAGATATTAACTTATAAATCTTTTTTCTCTGCCTATTTCTTCAGTTCACATTTAATTCAGCATAAAATAATCAGAGGTGACAGAGTGTATGTTTCAATCTCTTGGAAGAACAGCTAAGACAACCTAGGATCTGGGGACTGTTTCTTCACAAATACACTATTAACAGACTCACCTCATCAAAATGGACCATTTGGGTTACCTTGATCTAATCTGGCACATTTTTAGTGTTCTTTCACACATAGAATCTGATCTACTTGTTAAAAGATCAGCAATAGAGTGGATGATGTCTCAGAGGTCATCAGATATCATTAGAGACTCCGATGAATCACAATTAACTTTGTGTTTAAAGAAGAGAATAACAGGGTCACCAACAACACATTCTGGGCAGGCAGCCAGTGCTTCTACCATGGGAGTCCTTATGTCTGGACATAATTTGAGTCAGCTGGATCTGCCATGTATATTGAACAGAAGCAGGACAGCTACTGACATGCCAAAGGACAAGAAATTTCTGATAAGGTGAGGTGAATAGACATTATTGGAAAGATGGGAACATTGGCCTTCAACTTAATAGGTTTAGCATATACTCTCAGAAATGATAAACTCCTACACTAAAATCTTTCCAAGTTATAAGCCAAGAACTAATTTTGACATGAAGTTTAATATGGTGACAGTGTCTCTTGGGGTCAGCATAAAATGGGCAGCCTAGTCAGAATTAGAGACGTTCATTCTTTGGATCAAATTCTTTGGCATTCTTTGGACCCAAGTGTTGTCTCTCCAAACATCTCTCCAGAAGATGTTTCATTTCCATTTAAAAGTTAATAGAAATAAACTATATTTATAAAAAGGATTCATACAAAATATTGCACAATAATTTGAGCTTCCTTCATTCAAGTTTTCATAGAAATACTCCAAGCAATATCTCAAATCAATGAATTTTATTTGCAAGGAAAAGACAGAATGAAGTCATTGTTTACTAGTTGAAATGCATGGAAAAGAAATTCACCTTATCTTATCCATTTACTCTTTTTTCTTTTGAATAACTTACCCTTTATTATTTTTCCTCCTATATCCTTTTTTGAATTCTAATCTCTGTATTTAGCTACTTAAGCTCTTTGCCTATTGCTCTGCTACCTCTTGAATTTTTATTGGCAAGCTTGCTGTTGCATTTTTTTCATGGAAAGTGTGTGACTTCATATACAAGTTCTTGACTTTGATGTTAGCAAGATGACCATAACAAACAGCATTAACAGACAGAGAACTTAATTTGAGAATATTTGTATTTTGTTATTTAAACAAAACCTTATATTTAGAGTTTTTTTAATCAAAATTCTAAGGATATACTTTTTCACAAAAGAAAAAAAAATCTCTCCTAACAATCTTTCTCTCTCTTTCCATTTTCCCTAACTCCTCTTAGCCTGTTATTTCTTAATGGAAAATCTCATACATATGAAAAATTCAAAAGAATCACATGAACTTTTCTATACTCATCATTGAGCTTCAAACATCTTCAAACTAGGTCAATCTTGTTTCATCCTTTCCACCACCATTCTTCTGTTGTATATTATTTTTGATCCCAGATATAAAGTCATGAATTCCATACTTTGTAAGAATCTTTTCCTTAAATATCAAGACAACATATGCTATTCCACCACAGATGACATACATCAATTTTGTAAAATAATTAATTTTAAAAATGTCTTTAGTAAATAATAAATAGCTTATATATAAACTATGGAAACAATAGTACAGATGAACTGATAGACCCTCTTGAAGAAAGATGGTCATTACTGGGTTAACTTAGAGGAGCTCTGTTTTTTTATCTGATTGCACTTTTGCCTCCTTCCTGATATTCACAGTGGGATGTATCATGCAGTTCATATTAACATTTGGAATATCATTCAATGAAGAAAAGGTTTTAACATTATATAGCAAATTATCTCATATTTTGACTTATCACAGAATCTGAAATTCAAATGGCAGGAAAATAAACAGAGATTAAAGCCAAGTTTGCATAAAGTAGATGTAGAACACTCAAATGCACTCTATTAAAAAGTCAATGTTATTGTGAAATATTTTCCCCCTCTAGAGAACTATAATACCATTGTGTTTATTCTACTTATGACAAATTGTTCCCATGAATTTTCATTAGGGGATTCAAATTTGTTTTTACTGTCTGAAACATTAGTTTGAAATCAGAAATGAAAGAAACTAACAAAGATTCTTACATGCAAATAAAATACAATTATGAAGAAACACAATGAGTATGTCTTAGAAAATGCTAATAAGAACAGAATGAAGGTAAACCTATCATAGTTACAGTTGTCTGCTTTAGACATGCTTTCAGTTCTCCAGTTTTATCACACAAAAGAGATTATGAGAAAGTGCTGAACATCTCCATTTTCTTTTTGAAAGAAAGGTGCCAGTGTCATCTAATACAGAGATCATACTAATAATGCAAAGCTAGAAATCATTGCAGGCTTATATTTTATCTTGATTAAATATTGAGCATGTTGAATTAAATCCAAGTTACCTTGTTACATGTATCAAAATCCTTTAAAAAATAAATAAATAAAACCTCCCAATAGTGCTCTTAGTTCTGACAATAGCCATAGCATATTTTCCAGGTTTTCAAGTTTCCCCTGAAGATGGTGAAGCTGAGATCCTGAAAGATATAAATGTAAATTTACACGAGACAGAGCACCTCAAAAATCTTGTATTCTGGAACACTTTCCTTTTAGTTTGTCTTTATTTCTCATCAACTATGCTGGACATAATGCAAAAGATAAAAAAATAATTTAATTAGAGACAGTGTTCTGAGTCACAAAAGCTGGAAGATGTTGACATTTAATTGACAGAAAATTATTTTAATGGAGAGAGTGAGGAGAGAGTGAATGAGAGGGAGAGAGAAAGAGTGAAACAGCAATATCAACAACACTACTGTAAGGCAAAATGGCAATGCTGATTAGTTAAAGAATTCTGGGTTTGGTCTTTATCTTCCATGAATTCTATAATTTTTTAACCTTTTATATATGGGGAAAATTTTGACAACCCTAAGCCAGAAAGAGGAAAAACAAACAGCTTATGATTTGACTCTAAAACTGAAGCTACCATAGAGAAATGAGAGAATGAATGTGAAGCTGAGACCCCAATATGGACAGTATTAAAATTTAGGCACTGATGCCATCAGCTGTGTCTGAAAAACACAGAAGTAAAAGAGGCCTAGACAGGCAGGGGACTTTTACTTTGTTGGATGTGGACTAGGCAGAGAAAATGTATCACCTAGAGTATGTATAGAGGAAAATTGGAGCCTTTGGCTTTTAGGAGAGAAAAAAGGAGAGAGAGAGAGCGAGGCAGAGAGAGAGACAGAGATAAAAAGAAAGAGAGACAGAGAGAGAGACAGGGAGACAGAGAGAGAGACAGGGAGACAGACAGAGAGAGAGAGAGAGAGAGAGAGAGAGAGAGAGAGAGAGAGAGAGAGAGAGAGAGAGAGAGGAAAGGAACAGAGACGAGAGGCTTCGGGGAGAGGAGAGACATGAGAATGGCAGGCCAGTAGCCCCAGTGACCAGACTGGGCAGAAGTCCCCTGGAAGAGTGAACTGGAGGTGGCAAGAAGCCATGGTGACTGGTAAAAGAGTAGCTGGTGTGGAGAGAGGTGGCATAGTGAGCTGAATCCTGGAGAGGACCAGGGATTTGGAAAGATGATTTGTGCATCACCAATTGTAGATGAAGTTTGAAGTACCTTGGAGAAGCGAAGCAGCTCAGAACACTGGAAAGCAACAAGAAGATGCCAGAGAAAGAATGGACTTGGCAGAGTGCCTGCCTCAGGTTTAGAGGGACAAAAGGGACCATCATGGACATGTGTCTTTGGGACCTTTGGGACTGAAATGGTGACTGGAGTAAATAACTGCCCACTTGTGTCTTTAAGGACTTTTTGTTTTCCCTGTTAGTATCCCCTGTTAGCAACCCTGTTGTTAAACTGTGTTTTTGACTGGCAACAACTACATGTGGATGATACAAACCTGAGGGAACCTGTGTAGCGGAAGCTGCACTTTGCTTTTCCTTTTTGGCCCAATTTCAGATGAAGAAGAACATGGGCAAGAGGCACGATGGACGATGAAGAAGGATTGTGAAGCCTTTTACAGTGATTGTAGTGTGGTAACACTCATCTGAAGCCATGTGATCCTATACCACTGAATCATAAATAAAGCAAACCTATCTTACCACAATAAAAAATAAAATAAACTGTAGTTAATAATAATAAAAAGTCTATACTGAGGAATGTGCAGAAATAAATGAAATGAAAATAAACAAAATATTCTCATTCAGTGACTGCAATATTCCTGACCACATATAATTCTCTCATTGAATTTTGGGAAACTGGCAAGTCACATATGAAAAAGATATTAAACTGAACAAAACAATTTAAATAGAGAAATGGAATTAATGAAGCCACCTTTCAGTCTTACATATCTTTTCCCCAGTATTATTTTTCAGTTTATCTCTGTCCTCAGCTATTTAAATGTGAAATGATTCCTAGTGAGTCTCTGTTTTTCACACATAAGGTAATCACTTCATTGCTCTTTTGAGTGTCTTTATGTGCTCTTTTAAGTGATGGTTAAAGAGATTGCCTGGGGGGGGGGAGGTAAGACAATGTTCATGAATATATTAACATGATATACATGCAAAATCCAAACAGTGTACAATCCTGCTAGGCTATTTTGTTTTATAAAAATTGAAGAAAGTGGTGGCAAAATGTTTCTAATATTTATAGACTATGGGTTAAATGTCAAGATTAAATTATTATGGCTATCTTCACGAATACTGTTTAATATTAAGTAGTACTTCTTTTTGATTAAACACTTCCCATATACTTGATGAAAAACATAGGGAATCTCTATTACTTAGGTGTCTTTCATTTGTCCTGTACTAGAAGCTTATTCCTCCTAGGAAGATTAGTTTTGCATGGTTTGGTTCACTTCTATAGTGGGAGCCATAAATCCATCAAAAATACATAAAAGAGACTGATGGTCTCCTAATTAAAGCTTGAATTTATGATAGAGATAGACTTTTCAGGGAAATTCTTCATGAGCCCAATAGAGTAAAAATATACTTATTTTTTATCTATTAAGAGGCTGTTAAGTTTATTTTGAAGGCATAAAATGAAAATATAAGAAACACACATGTAGTTAGTATATTAAGTCTATTACAAGCTGGTAGCAAAGCTATGACATTTAGAACAAAAAGAATGGGTCATTAAACAACCATGAGAATTGGTTTTATCAAAATGTTGGTACAAACAATCCAAATGATGCACAGGGGACTGCAAACCACTAACAGAACAGTGACATGAGCTTAGACATATGAACTGTCCTACTGTAGGACACTTGTCTGAGCTCCTGATATGCAACATTCTTTTTCAAACAGCAAAATGTTTATTTCTTTTAATAGAATAGTCACACCAATATTTTTACCTCTTCCCTCAACATTCTTTCTACCAGAAACGTTCTCAAATAGACATTTCAATTTCACTTTGAAGTTAAATGTAGCAATCAACAAAGCAATAATTAAAAATGGAAAGTAAGAAAGCTAAGATTCTGTAACAAAACTTGAATTTTAACATCTTGCACTGATGATTCAGTATTAGGACATAATGTATAGTTAACTGAATTGGGTGCATGTGAGGTGTCATAAAATGAAGACTTTAGAAATACATGGACAGACTGTATTTTAAATAAAGTTAAAAATATTCATAGTAATAAATATTTTTAAAATATCATTAAAATATTTTAGAAATTAAAAAATTTGAAATATCCATCAATGTATTGGCCATGACTCATCACACACCATTTGTACCATCCCACCACAAGTTAAAAAAAAAATTAATAGAAAAGAAAGATTAGTTTAAATTTGGCATCGTAGAGAATTATTAAACTTATACCTCAAGGTTAACAATTCAGTCTACAGTATTCTTGACAACATGCCTTGAACTAATCCAAGTTAATAAAGTTCAATGCAATGAAATGTAACTAAAATTTGTTTTCTTAAAGGTATCTGAATAGATGAGAACATGAAAAGCTAAAATAATTTCAACAAGTATATATGGATATCTAACTGCAGTTTCCACTTACACTATTTTATTTAAATATACTTTTAATAACACATCAATAATCAATCATAATTTTACATCCATAAATTATGTAAGAAATAAATATCCAAAACTTTTAAAAATGATTCATTTTGAAATTTTGAAAATATTTTGTAAAATTTGTTCATCTCACATAGCATTTACTTTAAAGTAAGTGTATGCTTACTTGGCAAGATAATATAATGTGAATTTAAAACAATTGCTTCATCAACATGAACAACTTTGATGCATATAATTTTTATTGTTGATTTCATTAATACTGGGGAAAAGGTATGAGAGCTCTCTTATAGTTTTCCTCTTGTGAAGAAACGACAGCTTCTGAAAACTACAGAAAATCCTCACTAGATAGTCAAGTGGAAGTATAATGGTCTTTAATCCCAACCTCTAGAACCATGAGAAATAATGTTTATAATGTCTACTACTTCAGCAAAATAATAGTAACAATATTACTAACAGTTAATGACCCAGTTGTGAGCAAGGCTACTACAAAAGACTGGGAAGGATGGCTGTCATGGACAGGAGATAGAGAAGAATGGAAAGTTATCATTAACTTGTGCAGTTTCAGTTTGCAAGATATAGACTTCTGCAGGAGAGTGGTGATGGATACACCAGTTATACCATGATGTGAATGAACCTACTGCTGTTGAATTGTGTACTTAAGATAATTAAGCTTGTAAGTTATATACTGTATGTATAAGTATTATATATAAATGAATATATGTATTTAAAAAAAGAAAATCAAAGCAAGTCATTGTGTTGCTTTGTTTTTTGGATACATATAAAAACAAATCAGGTAGCTCATTTTCATTTTGTGCTAATTAAATTACAAGTTAATGGTTCTGAAAGTATTAGTGTTATTGTTGAATAAATATTAAAAAAAATGAGCTTCAATTAAAAATAGCTTGAACCACAGGCACTGACTTGAACTATTTATCTGCTCATCCATGTGTCTGATGATTGATACTTTACAGTGACTTTTGTCATAGTACTCTATCAAAGATAATTTCTACACTTTATTAAGCCAGTAGTGTACCACAAATTTATAAGCATGGAAATAAAAATTCAAACAGTAATCAAAAGTTCCCTCCAAAACAAGTAACTTCTACCAAGCCTTCAAAGTCAAGCTAATAGACACTTATATTTGTCCAAAAGTTTAAGAATGAGTTCTTCAAAATGCATTTTACGAGGTCAACACTATGCTGATAACATAATCAGACCAAGACAGTACAAACGAACAAACACAAGATAGAAAAAAAAAAATACAAGCCAAATTCATCATCAGGGATAGTAGTGAATAATGAATATATTTATACTGTAACTGAGGAGTTATAGGAGAAATGTTTATTTGAAATGAAACTGCAGAATGTGAAGGCTGGTGAATGATAAAATAATCAAGTGTATTTTCAAAGGTTTGGGTCTCTAAGTAACTATGCCATGGGAACACTACTAAATTCTGTAGAAAAACAGAATCCATGCAGGGGAAATGAGACTTCAATTTGTGTTATGTTTGACTATTATTGGCGAGCTGATAATTTAATAACTAGTGTTTGAACATGTATCTTTTCAGATGATAGTGGATCAAAATTTTTGTATTATCTGAAGAATTACACAACTCTTTTGGGAAATGACTGAGATCACAGAAAGAAATGGTATTTCTATGGCAGGAGAGGAAAGTTGCAAAGTCTTGCCCAAAAATTCAATCTCATTAAAACTTTAAGCCCTATAATCATCATCACCTCTCTTAATAGCTCCAGGGGTAAGAGGGTAGAGAAGCAGACTTAGCGATATGTTTATTTTAGTCATGTCTTCATAAATATGCTTATGCTTTATATCTATACACAGGCAATCAGTATATGGTTATTTCTCTAATATATTCATAAATGAATTATGTACACATATTTTAGATAAAAATCCTTTTAAAGTTTGGGAATATTTTTCTGTCCTCTATTTTGTAATTAAATATGCAAAACTTGTTTCTCTTGGTTTCTAGGATTCTTAACTCTGCCATTTTGTGACATTTTGAAAAGAGTATACCAAATAGAAAAGGCATGATCTGCCCTTTAGAAAACAATGACAACAAAAAATGCTTATATTTTCAATATTGAACAAATGATTTGAGATGGTTGAGACCAATTCTAAAAAAAAATTAATACATCATAATTCATAACACAATGATCTGACTCATTTGGGAGTGGTTTGCTTTTAGCTAATTTTTTCCAGAAATGCTGTTTTTCATAAAATAGGGTAACTTTTACATGTAAAATTCTTATATAACCTTCACATTACCTGGAGTTATTATAAGATGTTATATCTTTGTTTCAAAGAGTCAGAGTCCGTGACAGGACCCTTCAATTGGAAAAGAAATTTTACTAATGTTCCTTTCTATAACTTGAAAAAAAAATCTTTAAATATGTGATACTTTAAGGAATAGAGAAATTCACAAGAGAATTATTTGAATTTTGGGTAACAGGTATATTTTGACATTGTTTTCTCTATACTGTGTTAAGTACTTCCTAAACTTAAACTGCAACAATACAACTGTTGCAATAGTATAAAACGAGACAATGTATGTAAAAAGTTGGTGCAGCTGCTGTTTTATTATTGTCACAGCTTCCACAGCTTGGAAAAATAGCCTGCTCGGTGTCACTATCACAGTTACAGTGATATTTGGTTTAATCTCTTATCTGTTGAACTATGATATTCAGACCACAATCTAATGTACTTCTTGATGTTATTATAACAGATAATTGTAGTTTTAGAATGAAAGTCTTTAGCATACAGTGAGCTTTTGACTCATGTTGTAAGCATCAAGCTTCACAATCTGCACAGGTTCTTAGTGCCTTTAAGCAGTCACTCAGACATCAGACAGGGCAGGGCCAGGACCAGGGTGGGATGGGAGGCAAGCAAGCCCCCATCCCTCCAGGAATCTTCAGACTCTTTGTCTGGACTTGTTCTCTGGCATTCTCTTCTGCTCTCTTAGGCATGTGGGTATGCTTGCTCTCATGCTTTCTGCACCCCTCTATCCCACCTTCTCCCAGATCCAGTTGTGCACACTTACACATGCACACACCCACTGCATATATAATCTATAAGATTATAGAGATGCAACACCCCAGGTGCTAGTCATAGAGGCTTATGGAGGAGGAAGAAGCCTGCCCAAACTCACTTACTCTACTTACGCAAATTTTTATTTCTAATAGCCAAAAGTTGAGTCACTTGGCATATTCCTTGGTGTTAGAGGTAATGAAATCAAAAAATTTTGAAGACCTGGTGATTTCTTTCAAAAAAAGTCTTTTAAACACAGATGTACTTAGATATGTGTAGGGTAAATGGATTGTCAGACTTTTTCTGCCTTTAGCCTTATGGCTATCACCTGTGGTATTGCACCTTCTCCATGACTGTAGTTATCTGGACCAGTAGGTGCGCGCATGTGTGAATGCACTCACCTGGATCTAGGAGGAAAGAATGTAAGAGAACAGGCCGAGTGCGGTGGCTCGTGCCTGTAAGCTTCATCCTATGAAGCTGCCAGGGCTAAGGATCGCGGTTTGAGTCCCGCCTGGGGCCCGTAGCGAGACCTAGTCCCCCAAAAAATAGCTGGGCGTGGTGGTGCGCCCCTGTAATTCCAGCTACCTGGGAAGCTGAGGCTGGGGATTGCTTGAGTCTGTGGTGCCCTGGACAATGAGAGCCTGTGGTTCCACAGGCAAAAATAAGGAGACCTAGGTCTCAAAACAAAACAAACAAAAAAAAAAGAATATAAGAGAACATCAGGGGGAGGAGAATGCCAAGAGAACAAAAGAGCCCAGAGAAAGAGTGTGAAGATTCCTGGGAGCCTGTGGGGCTCATTTGACTCTCAGCACCCCTTGCCACTACTGCCTAACCTGCTTGCCTTTCTGCCTGCTGCACCTGTGTGCCTGGATCCCCGAGAGTGCACAAAAGTTATAAAATCCACCAGGTGGTTGCACAACCCCATAGTGTATTTTTCTAATTCAAGATCGGTTGACAGAGAGTTACTATAAAAGATCCCACCTTTGGCAGACAGACATCCCTGATCATGCTTTATAAATCGCAAGTTGCTGGTCTCTCATTCAAGGAATCCCTATCCCATAGAAAGCTACAGTGAAGATCTTTGTGTGTCATTCCTGTATAATTCTGATTTTTATCCCCTCTAAGCTACTTTTGCAACATATTTTAGTGCAAGTTTTATTCTCTCATTTCATTTAGATATATATGTATTTTTCTAACCATATTCATGAAATTAAGACTAGGCTATCTCCCTTGGATTCACAATTAAAGGATTTTATATTGTTTACTTGAATTTCATGGGAAATGCTGTCAATTTATGTTCAATAAATTTCTTTATTACATTATTTTCTCATGTGAGCCTTTCATGAATTAAAAAAAAAGCAATTTTGATAAATTACATGAAACTGACAATCATGATTCGAGGTTGTAGAGACCTTGTCAATTGCTTAGTACTTTCAAATGAATTAACAAAATGCTAAAAAGTACTTAGTAAATGTGTGTTGTATTTCTGAGGCCTGACAACTTTTTTTGAATATCAACTTTGTCATAGATTTAGGTTGGAAAATCATTACTGTTCTTCAGTATAGATGTGCTTTGAGATACTAACTGGCTGGGGACTTGTGCATACTATACAAATCATAAATGGATGATTTCAGGTATGTACTGCTGATTCAATACATTTTCAAGAAGTAATATTGTAACTTTGCAATATTGTATTGCACTGATGTTATGAAACGTTGTTATTATGAAAGAAATATTCAGCATTGGAAACATCAACTTGAACAGAATTAAATGAGAGTAAGTCCTAGCTTTGGTTTATTTTTCATAGTAAAAAACAAGTAGTGAGTGACTCTTAACAGTCTTAAAATTATGTTTAATCAAGAATACTTACCTATGATTCTGACTGTAAACATGATTTCAAGAAAGGGTTGCGATATGTGACTTAATGATATGTCAACCTTTAGGATTATTGCACCACAATAAATCAGAAACTCTTAGTATTTCTTATAATTTGTTGGTATTTCACTTTAGCCTAAATTAAATCATTTGCTCTAGCAAGAAAAGTGCACATTTGACTTAAGTCTACAATGTTTCCTAAAGTCATGGGAAATTTGGTATTTGCATAATTATATGTGGTTGTCACCTCAAAGCCTTTTTATTTATATAAGGAGTTTATGCATATATAGGTGCTAATCAATTTTGGATAATGATTTGTTTTAGGGAAATTAAAGAATTTAGCCCCCATTCCCTCATGCTGTCATTATTTCTTCCCCATTTTTGTATGTTGTATTTTCATGTTTATTAATATTTATATTCTACACTATGGAAAACTTTCTCAGTTATAGTTGAATCCAAAAAGTATGAAGTTCATTATATCATCTTAACAATAAATAGATTATTACTAATGTTACATTAGTCTATTACTGCAGTGTTTGGCCCAAGCAAAATAAAATAACAAATGATTCCTGTCATTTTGTATTCCTCAAAAGGTTCTTAGCAAATTATTTAGACACATTGTAAATATCATTGCTTTTCTAATATAAGGAATTTAAGGACTGAAAGAGCAAATTAAACAAAATTCTAGTAAGAAGAATCCTTTTTAGGTAGAAGACTACTTGAATTTTTATGACTGTGTAACAAATGATCCAATTTCTTCTCATTGTAAGGTTGAGTTTCCAGTTTTCTTGTTAGTTATCAGTCAGGGTTACTTTATCATCCAAAAAGATGCTCTTAAATCCCTCATTACATGTGAACGTAACCCTCTATTGCAGCAATGGAAAACCTGTCTTACCCCAAATCTCCTTCATTCTCTCACAGATTGTTGTATTTTAACTTACTGAAACTCCATGAAATAACTATTCTGATTTATTTATCAGATAATTTCAGATCAACATTTCTTTGGGATCAATTGCTGGAATTTTTTTTTTGTCATTTTGATGTTATCATGTTCTCTTGTCTTTTCAGGTTACATGAAGTTTCATGTTGCTGTTCTTTGGTAAAAGCAGTCACCCTCTTCAGTCTACTGATTTGCTTTGGGAGAGAAATGCCTTCTGATATCCTCTGTTAAGGGTATATGCAGCATTCTTGGATTTTTTTTTATAATGTCCCCTTCCTTTACTTAATTTTGGAATTTGTGTATCTGTTTTGCAAAGCCTTTCATTCATAGGGCAGTGCTGAATGCTGAAATTCTTGTACTTTTGTCCAATTACAGTGAATTGGGTTGACTTTCTATATCTATACAGATTCACTAATAATCTACAAAGCATCATTTGCATCCACCATTGGGAGAAAAAAAAATGTTCTTCATCTTCAGACTAGGAAAACTAGAGAGATAAATTACCAGTCTCCACCAACACTTGTGAAATAAAATGGTAGAATAGGCATAGGATAATTTCTACACACATCCTTTATCTGTTCTTAGCTTCTAAGCAATTGACTCAAGGATAACACCATTTGACTTTTTAAATACTTTCCAGTTTGATAAAATATAGCACTCTCTATACTGAGAGTAAACTAGTGCTCTGGTGTTTGAGACTTTCAGGGTTTTAGCAAAATGTTGTCTGCTACCCTTAACCTCATCACTATTTCATGCTTTTGGCCATTGTTTCTCAATTTACCATCTTTTTTTTTTTTTTAATTTGAATAGACTCAAAATTTCCCCATTGAAAATGTCATAGATACTTTTTGCTAAATAGTCCTTTCCCCATGTATATTTCACATCTAATATTTTAATATTTGTAATAATAATAAAGAAAAAAAACACCTTCAACATTTTCCTTGGAAACAGCAAGTGCTTATTATTATTCAAGTTTATTTCTTTGGAATTCTATTTTTCACCTAATTTGAATAATCAACTTTTTAAGATGTAACTGGTAGCTTTCTACAACTATCTTCCTATAATTTGCAAAACCATGTTTTCAGTTTTCTGAACCCTCAACTCATTCTTAAAGGCAAATATCTGTTAAAGGTATCTTTATGATCACTTAGGCACTGTTTTAGATGTTTAAGATTTCTCCCCAAATCAAATGCTCTCCAATTTTAGCTGAGCCTTCACAGGCAGTGTTTTTATGTCCTTATTACTACTAACAACTTACTCAGAACAACTTAGCTCTATTTCTTTTTTTCCTTCTATTTGTTCCTCATCATTATCTCAGCCTGTATTCACTGTCTGACATCTCACCACTATTACTTGGAACTCAAAAGGATAGCACTGGAATCCAAGTTTTTTAGGCTAAATTCTCATTGGAAACTCTAAGGGAAAATCTATTCCCAAGATTATCTACATTGATGAGAATTTAATTCCTTCTGGCTTTAGGACTGTAATTTCTGTTGCTATACTATCAACTGGGAGGTGCTTTCACCCCAAATCTACTTTCTATACAAGTCTCATTCAACTTTCAGAAAACAGCATTGTGTCAATCATTCTTGACACTACTGAAATCTCTAAATTACTCTTCCACAATCAATGAGAGATAATTATGTTTTCAAATTTATAAGTACTTACAGAAGAACCTCTATAGCTTTCCCTTTTAAAGACAACTAAGTATTATGATAAAACCTAAAAATCATAAAACCTCAAAATCTGCCTTCCTGTCCAATGCATGATATGTCTTCCAGAATGGGAAATTCTGGCCTGATTTTAGAAGTCTATTATACTGATATAATCCTGTGTACCATTCCCTGGGATCATAGGTTGAGTTAGATAATAGGCTGAGAAAATCACTATAAACAAGAAGGATTTATATTGGGAAGGATAACAACATAGATTGAATCTTGCTCTAGACTCTACAGGAAAACCCTTAAACCAAACACACAACAAAGGATTAGCAGAACCTAAAGAAAATTATAGGAACTAAGATAAACACACAAAACAACAGTTTTGAATACTTAGTGGTAATTAATACAAAATAAATAATGCCTTAGAAATTTCAATACTTATGTTCAAAACACTTGAAAGGATGAATTTGTTTAAGAGGAAAAAAGTTCTTAATGTTCTGACATAATCACTAGGAAAATGTATTTTTTGCTATTTGAAAATTTATATACATATTAAATTTCTTAGAAGATGGGGAAAGGTAATATTTTTTCAGAATAAGGAGTCAAAGCAAAGAGTAATATTGTGAGCAAAGTATACAAAGACATAGACATAGCCAAAGGGTTATATGTCTACTATAGAAACAGAAAAAAAGAAGAAATAATTACACAAAAATAAGGAATATATGTAATTAAAGTTGAACAAAATTCCCAGAGATGAAGACTATCTTTAATGTGAAAAATAAAAATAAATACTCAGAAATTGAATTGAATTGATAAGAATTAAGCATATGAAATTTGGCAAATTTTAGGTAAATTTTAAAGAAAATGAATCACTCATTCTTTCAAAAATTCCATGTTAGAAGATGATGTGACATCTCACCTCATGTTCTAAGAAAGGTAACTTGGAAAATACTCAGATTTTACAGTTTTGCTTTCTCTGCTGTAGATACTTAGGGAATAATGTAAATCTGAGATGCTATTCTTCCTTTAAATTAGTTGAGACTAGAGTGTGGAAGAATCTGAGAGACAACTCTAACCACTGAAGATAGACACTGGAGGCAAGCTTTCCTTTACCTCCTCCTGTCTGGGATGATAACATGACAGCTTAAAGGGCTTTGGCATCTGGTGATTATGAAAAAAAGTCATCACAAACACTGAGGCTTTAGGGGCAATAGATGGTCCAGTCACTGAACTGTCAAATCATCTTCATATATCTTGGTACCAAGGTGGGTGAGGAGGGTGAACCTTTTATTTGTTGCAGCCATTTACTATAACCATTTTCTGGGAAGTTCTTCCTATTATCCCTGCATATATTACTGTGAAAATTGCAAATATAGTTCCAGATAAACTATAAGTCAAATGCTAAAAATAAATAAAGATATCCATTTATAAGTTTATTGAAATTTAATGATCCTGGCTCTATGTCAATAACCATCAAGAACATAATCAAGGCTAGTCATGGTGGTGCATGTCTGTAAGCGGCAGCCTAGGAATCTGTAGCTGGGGCCAGGGATCGCGGTTCGAGTCCTGCCAGGGGCACATAGTGAGACCTAGTCCCCCCAAAAATAGCTGGGCATGGTGGTGCGTGTCTGTAATCCCAGCTACCTGAGAAGCTGAGGTTGGGGATTGCTTAAGTCTGTGATACTTCGGTAATGTGAGCCTGCGGTTCCACAGTTCCACAGGCAAAAATAGCGATACCTAATCTCAAAAAAAAAAAAAAAAAAAAAAAAAAAAAAAAAAAAAAAAAAAAAAAAAAAAAAAAAAAAAAAAAAAAAAAAAAAAAAAAAAAAAAAAAAAAAAAAAAAAAAAAAAAAAAAAAAAAAAAAAAAAAAAAAAAAAAAAAAAAAAAAAAAAAAAAAAAAAAAAAAAAAAAAAAAAAAAAAAAAAAAAAAAAAAAAAAA
>PVHY01000005.1:221660-280753 GCA_004024945.1 Uropsilus gracilis | reverse complement strand
AAGAAAAATTCAATAGTTGCATAAAATAATCTTCAGTGAAAAGAATGACTAAAACATAGCATGTTGAAAAAGTTGAAAAAAATGTGAACATAAAATATGGTTCTGATATTATAAAATGCATGGTTAACTATAACATATGTATATACAATACACTCATGAAAATAACCTATTTTGTTATCTATATTTTAAATTATTTATACCAAGTTTGTATATTTTATATACACAATAATTCTTCTTTTGCTATTGTACTTATTTATTGCTCAGATTTTGACAAGTTAATGGTAAAGAAATTATGAATGTACATTATTAGTTCAAACAGCAGGTTAGTGATGAATGCAAGGATATAACAGTCATGTTAGTGCTGATCAATATATGAAATTTACACAGAAGAAGGGAATGTGGGCACAAAATCTGTAAAGAAGACATGAAATTTGAACATCATTAAATATAAATGCTAATAATTAATTGTTTCACAGATGAAATACATGTGAGTTTTATTCAATAATTTTGTGACAGGGAAAATGACTTTTACTTTTAACCAGGAAAAGGATTGTTTCCTTTTAATTCTTTGAAACTCCAGGATGAAGAACAATATATTTAGTAGAGCACATTAAAACATATTTCACAACTATAATTAGTGGATGTCAAAAACATTGCAATTGGATAAAATTGTTAAAAGTCAAAGTTTATCTCCAGTGCAACAGCATTTTAATTCTTTTTGTGTAAATGCAAATTTTCAGCTCAGAATAAGCTGCATTTAGATTCTTTTTTATTCTATTTCCTATTTTCTATTCTCACATAGAAATTCTTCTCTGATCTTTTTGTTGTTGTTGTTGACTATCAATTCTTGTTACAGTTCAAATAGTTACAGTTCTCAGGGGTTGATGAATTCAAATGAGCATAAAAATGGTTAAACAAAAGCTCATAAAATAGAGAAATGAACAAAACTGTAGAAATTATATGTCATGAAATCGCTTAGATGAATGGGTCATAACAAGGTAAAGTTCATTACTCCAATCATAAAATCAGATCAATCAGATCAGATAGTTGTTATATAATTTATCTATGAAAAATATCATGTTTTAACTTAATACATCTATTATTTTTGACATACTCAAACAATTCAATAATAAATTCATATAGTATCAGAGTTACTGCTTGCTTTAATTTTAGTCAGAATTGCATTGAATCTTGGAGTCAAAAGAGATAACTGATATTTTTAACATACTGTTTTGATACATGAAAGTAATAAGTATTGAAGAACTCTCACAATGTTTGTATTTTTCAGCACACATTTTTTTTGCACACTTGGTTAAACACATTTCAGGTATTATGTGTGCTGCTAGTAAGTCACATCTTTTAATTTTAGTTCCTGATTTTGTTTCAGTGTATAGAAATGCAGCTGATCTTTAAAACTTTTGTTGATGTGCAGTCTATAAGAATATAAAAGAACAAATCTCCTGGATTTTTGGCAAAGAAGATATCTTGATTCATTGTTGCATAATTTCTAGCAGATTACTTGGTTATATGCATAAATGAATGCTGAAGCAACGGTAAGCTGTGCTCTGGTATTAAGGAGATGTGATGGCAAAATATTGAGACATAATTAAATAAGGGTTTTTAACAGTAATGAAAAATTTGGAATATATTTGATAATGGATGGTAGTCAAATTAAGAAATGTGTTTTACAGAGTGTTAGGTAGACTGAAAGATAAGGTTTAGCTCTCAGGCAAATACCTCATTTGTTTTTATCCAAAACTGATCTTAATTTGTAGATATATAGATATAGCTACCTTTATATATAATCTTAATTTATATATAAGTGTTTGCCAAGTATATTTCATTGATAAAATTTACATTTTTTCATTTTCACAAAATTGTTTAATAGCTAATTTAAATAGCAAAGTAATTTTATGCTGTTGGTGTGAACATATATTTGTCAAGTTTCTATGAAAAAGAGAATGCAGAATACTCAAATATTAAACAAAAAAGATTGACCACATGATTCAACAATCTTTCTTCAGTATCAGTATTCAGATACTTTCTTCAGTATCTACCTGAAGAAAGGAAAAATTGTAATTTAAAGTAATGCAATGCACTTCTACGTTCATTGTATCACTATTTATAATAGCTAAGTTATGGAAATAGCCAAAGTGCCTGAAAATAGTTTAGTGGATTAAAAAAAAAAAAAACGTGGCATATATAAATATGTAATGAAATACTACTCTGCTAAAAAAGCACAAATTCTTGTTATTTGTGACAGTATGGATGGAATGGTACTAGAGATAATTAGGTTAAGTGAAGAGTCTATGACAGAAAGACAAAAGTCAGATGGTGTCACTCACATGTGAATTATAGAGAAACAAAACTAAGGTTCTGATGTAACCAAGCTAATAAGAAACCCTGGAAAACTGAACGTAGGATTGAAGCTACCAGAGGGGAGATGGAAAGGTAGAGAATTTATTGCCAAGGAGACAAATGGACTCCTGTGGAGGACTTATCAGTGCTGCAGCGGTTACTTGAAACTGTCATCTCTGTATTGGGCAGTGCTAATATTCACCAGTTGCAGTCATCATGGAATTGAGGTGATCTGTAAGTGCATAACTTTTGCTCATTCCATTAATTAGGAAAAAAAGTCATTGAAATAACAAGCTCTCAAAGAGAAAAGTATCAATAAAACCATTTAGAGTGGATATTGCACTTGTGTCTTGAAATATTTGACTATTCTTTGATGCCCCTAACCACAAAACATACAATTTAGATCTATACTTCAAAAAACTGATACTAGTCAACTCTATCAGAATGTAGGTTTGAGGGGCACAATGCTCATCTCTGCTCTTGTGTGTTGTATGCTCATATAATAGCACTTAGGTATAAGAAGGAGACTTCTTTAAAATAAGCAAAAATTAAATTACTTTTCATCAGGACACTTTTATAGCCTTCTAAAGCATTTAGCAAAGTTGCAAGTGCAGTAACTATTTAGCAAGCAAATTTAATGACAATAGTTTGTACTTGACAGCAGATGCAGTTACATCTAACAGGAGATGAAGGATTCTTCTAAAGAACATAAAGTGCCAAGCTAGAACTACTTGTTCAATAATGCTGCCACTGCTTTTCGATAATTGTGTTCCATTGATTAAAACTAAAGAAAATTCCATGCAACTTCGACTAACAAATTTCCAACTTGACTGGATAAATACTAGTTAACTAGGTGAAGTACACATCTAATCCCATGCAATGCTGTCTCCATGAATATGTAGTAGGGCTGCTCCATGAACGCACACATTGATGGTTTCGTTACTGGCTTCACAATGAGAAGGGCTATTGAAAGAGCAGGTTTAAAGCTATATTTGTCTTTCCCTAGACGGTTAGTTTCATAGACACTTCAAAAGCAAACACAATCAATCATCAAAACGACCAATCACTACTACCATCACCAGCAAAAGCTCCTACTCTGGGAATTATAATATTCTTTATTTTGATTGAATGACTTTTCTTACTCATGATTTACTTTGCAAAATAATGTTTATTTCATCAATGGTATCTAATTTCCCATAATTTTAAAGTTCAAAATAATTGTCTAGATCTCTTGCCTTCTTCACTACCACCATGGACTGAATTATATGTTAGTTATAAAAATAATCTAAGATGGTAACCATTACAAAATTAATATAGATGAGTAGTTCCAAATCTGGTAAACTTTTAAAACACTACAATTTTAGACTTTGTAAATCCATTTATCTGTATATATGATCAAAAAAAATTAATTTATATGTTGTATTTTGGGGATCCTATCAAACTATCATTCTTTTTTTTTTTTTTTTTTAAACTAGGTCTCAATATTTTTGCCTGTGGAACTGCAGGCTAATGTTGGCCAGGGTATCACAGACTCAAGCAATCCCTAGCCTCAGCTTCCCAGGCAGCTGGGATTACAGGCGTGTGCCACCACACCCAGCTATTTTTAGGAAGTAGGTCTCGCTACAGGCCCCAGGCGGGACTCGAACCGCAATCCTTAGCCCCGGCCACTTCATAGGCTGAAGCTTGCAGGCACCAGCAACCGTGCCCAGCTCAAACTATCATTCTTAATTATTCTTAATCTAGAGAGAAATTCTCACTCCAAATAAGCGATGTAAAGAATGCTAGTGGGGAAGAAAATCAGGTAAGGAAATTCCTCTTTTTGTCTCAAACTATAGTAATATTTCCTCTAAAGCAGTCTTATAATTTCTTCTAATATTGTCTGAAAATTGTGATTCTTATAGAAATGTTATGCTTTATATTGGTATTTATAAAACAATAGAATATTGATAATATATAAGATTAAATTAATGGCTTATAAGTCTCACAAATTATTTCTCTTACTAGTATCATCAGTATTGATAAAAAAATGGTAACAGTAGGTGGAGCACTGTTGGTAAAAAAAAATAGAACAAAGAGACATTAATAACAGCAATAGTTAAGAATTGCTCAATTACTCAGTGACTGAAACCACACTTAGCCTTTTATATTTATTATTACTTTTTATCCAATTTCAATATGTGAGAAACATAGTCATTTCAGGGAGATATAATGTATTTGAAAAGATGCAGGTAGCATGAATATTAAGACTGGCAATACCAAATGAAATCTGTTTAGGTAGATATGAAGACTTTAAGAATGTGTGGTAAGGATATTCTTCATCTCATGAAGGTTGTACAGGTAATGAGTGACAGATCTAGTGTAACAATTTAAATTTTATTTTTAAAAGTCAATGCGCTTAACTATTCATTACTTTTCAATTCTGATGATGGTGGAATGTGCAATAAAAAAGGGACCCAATTCTGAATCCCACATCCTTGGTTTTAATTTTGACTGCACTACTTGGTAAGCACCAGTGGTGTTCAGTTAATTATCTAGTCCCTCATATGTAAAATGGTTCTAATAATAAATGATGTATTTTTAATGCTACCAACTATATCTGACACAGAGTAAGTATTCACAATCATTTCCTCATTGTAAAAGTTACAAAGATTAAATATGTTTATAGCTTTGTGATTCTCTGCTTTCCTTAGATGTTTGTTTTATTAGTAGGTAATTCCATTTATTTGGTAATTGATAACTAATATCTTAAGAATTTAAGTAAATTTTATCCAGGTGGAAGAAATAAGTACACAATTATTTCATTTTAATGCTGCTAGCAAATAGAGTCAATGTACAAGTAAAAACCACAAAATGATGTGTCTAGACTTTTACATCACATTCTTTTAGGCAGATGTTGCCATGAGATTTTAGTAGCTTATATATTACCTAACATAGGTGATTCTGCAAAAAGCAGTTTTCAGTGCTTGTCAAATTATCATTTGTTAACGTGCAAAATGAAAATTCCAGAAGAGTGAAGATGAGTTGCAGAGCTGTTCTCTTCAGGCAACAGAACTATCTTACTGTGAATTTTTATAACCCATAGTGAAGTCATTTCAAAAATGTTGCATATGGGGTGCCACAGGTGTTAGTGAAAATGTGATATAAGGAGGCAGCAACTTCACATTCTTAATACAATCATCAAAAATAAACACTTTTAAGATATATTTACGTAGATGTGATCTTTGGGGGAAAGAATCATGTAATTCTCCTTAGTATTCAACCAGTACAGCAGAGACTGTTATCAGAGAAGAGAAACTCTATTCCAGATTTCTAAATACTTTGTGTAAAACTTAACTGGCATTTGGAGAATATTTAGGTATTGTTATAGACTGAGTTATGTTTTTTCAAAATTCACATTCAGGTCCTCACACAGAAAAGGATATACACTATGAGAATGAGGGTCTCTGTTGTGACAATTAAGTAAAAGGGGTTTCTTTAGGATACTTCCTATCACCTCTGACTGCTCTCTCTATATGGAAGGACATTTAGGCAAAGGTCAAGAGATGGAAGATGCTGTGAAGTCACATGGAGAAGATGACCATCCACAAATGAAAAAGAGACCAAAAACGAATCTTTCCTTCATGGTCTTTAGAAGGAACAAATCATACTGTGTCCTTGAATTTGAATTTTGCTCTGTTTCAGACTGAAGAATATACATTGTTGGTGGTCACCCATAATATTTTTTTCTTACAGCAGTCCCAGCAAACGAATACAGAAGACTGTCATATGATTTCTTTTTTTATTTTTTTATTTATATGTAAATTTCACATCATTGCAATCCCAGGGATTTGTATCCCCCCCCCCCTCCTATCCACCCTCTCTTCCTTTCTGTCCATTGTTGTGTGCTTCAGTTTGGTGCTCAGCTTGTTTTGTCTTTTCCTCATGGCTTTTATTTACTTTTTTTTCTTTTTTCTTCATTATGTCCCATATATTAGTGAGACTATTTGACTTCTGTCTTTCTCTTTTTGACTTGTTTCAAGATAACATTTGTCTTTGATTTTCAGTGGAGGAGAGCGACGTACATCACACACAACAATCAAAGCCAGTCTGAATACTGACTTTCATGGAAGAGAGAACAACAGTTATTCGAATGCCAGGATTACCAACCTTGATATTACAACTTTTTAAAAAAAATTGAACTGAATATGTTGTAAAACCTCTGCTTAGAAAGACTTGGTTTGGTGTGATTTCCAATTGGATGGTGGTCTGGGGCCAGCAACTTGGAACGTGGATTATATGCTTCTACTCTCACTTCAAAATGTCTTTCCTTAATTATGCAGGGAACCCATTGAAAATACCAACTGTGCCTATTTTTCACATATAATTCTCTTGAGCAAACAAGTGATTAAGCTACCACAAACACCTCAGTTTTGCAGGGATGGACCAATGCAAGATATTTTCTATTGTTCTTTATTTTTCATATTTACTTTTACTTTTTAAAAAGACTTCAATATCTACCTGAAAAATATGAACAAATAAGCAGCTATATTATAACACACCATAAGACATGCAATGATGCCTGTGCAGTATTGTGGCGACAAGGAGGAAGAGGGAGAAGAAATCTGAGAACAGAGAAGTGAGAAATCATGCATTGTTTCTGATTGATGAAGTCTCTAAGTCATTTTCTAGTACTAAACTGTAGGTGTGGAAGGCACTGCTTGTTGTTCTCCATTGTCTGTTACCCTCAAGAGAAGCTCGACCTTTGCTCCACATTATTTTCTACACTCGGGGAACTCATGATCAGATGGTCCTCTAGTGTCTGTGTTGTTAGAAGCAACTTACTATACTTATCCTTTGCTTATGCTACAGCTGTTATTCCAACATAAGGTTGCATCCATTGAGTATAAATGATAGATTAATAAGATATCATATATTACAGTCTGAAACTGCTATTGGCCATAATACCTAAGATATACCAGGCATATCTTAGAATTATAAGAATTCACTTCCTCATCATAGAAACTGTCATTTCTCTAAGTTTTCTGTTTTGATTTGTAGGTTGTAAACTGGGGTGTAACCAAAATATAGCAAAATCAGGATCAAAGGTGGTAGAGATGTGCCCACAGATTGAAGGGGAAATAAAGGAAGTGACCATTTTTATTTATTTATATTTATCTTTGCTTTCACCTCTGTAACATGGATTTGCTTATTCTAGAGAAAGAGTTATTACTCAACATTTATAATTAAAACTTGCCTATTTCTGGCCAGGCACGGTGGAGCATGCCTGTAAACCGTAGGCTAGGAAGCCATGTCGGGGACCCTGGGGTCGCAGTTTGAGTCCCACCTACAGCAACGTAGTGAGACCTAGTTCCAAAAAAATAGCTGGACCTGGTGGTGCACGCCTGTAATCCCAGCTGCCTGGGAAGCTGAGGCTGGGGATTGCTTGAGTCTGTGGTACCCCAGCCAACGTTAGCCTGCAGTTCCAGAGGCAAAAATAGCGAGACCTAGTCTCAAAATAAATAAATAAATAAATAAATAAATAAATAAATAAATAAATAAATAAATAAATAAATAAATAAATAAATAAATAAATAAATAGTAAATAAATAAATAAAAAACAAAAAAAAAACTTGCCTATTTCTTAGCTTCTTAGATCACCACTTCTTATTGCAACCAAATATTAATGTCTGTCCAGTTAATACAAATTTTCTCAGGAACACAACTAAGATATATGAAAGAATGCATTTTTCTTTTTGAAATACAACATTCGGAATTATCCAAAATGTACATGACACATATAATGATGTTTGTAAATGAATGTGAGAAATTAAATATATGAAAAAGTAAATATGATTCATCTAGATTCAGAAAGTTACTTCACAAAAGTGTATCCACCAATATCATGTTCTTTGATGGAAGGAACAATAATATACACTGGTTAGAAATTATTCAGCAAATTTGAAGTATGGATAAATACTATTGGGATGGAGGTACAAATATAACAAAACAAATCTCAAGCTAAAAACTTAGCCTTGGGTTCACTTTTGGCACCTTAGCATCTTTTTTTCCAACTAGTTGAAGTTGACTTGATCTCACTACACTTACACTAGACTTTGTTTAATGAAGAAGCTTTTTTGAACACATTTTTAGATTAAATTTACATATTCATATTCATGTTTTATTTATATTCTCTATAGCTAGAATTATATGGGTCAAATGATTTCATTCCTTTGGTTGATCCTAAACATGGGTCCACTGACTATATATCAATCCTGCAGAAACTTGCAAATACGAAAATCCATGCTCTCTCAAATATGTCATTCTGTTGTTATTTATATTACTTGATGCTCACCTCTTATTTTATATCAGGTTGCAAACAATTATTACCTCAGTAGTGAATAGTTTCTTTCCACTCACTCCACTATCACCTCAAGTTCTAACACCAGAGACCTTGTGACTCTTCCAGAGAGTTCCAGAAAAGCCCTTGCTTGCACATTGCAGGAGGCATCTTTTGTAGGGAAAAAGGCACAATGGACTATGTTGGAAGCCCATGGGCACCTTGACAGTGAGTATGGAATGGGGCCATGCATCTACTGAGGTGTGACGCTATGCCTCTTGTTGATTTGGGTTGCACTGGGACTGATCAAGAAACAGAGAGACAAAGTCATGGAGCAGGTCTGCCAGGCAGGACACTACTCATTTGGCAGCGGATGCCCCACTCTTGCCAGAAACAGCTGGGTGCAATTAATCAAATAACAAAGAGATATAAAACAGGGTACAGGTAGGATAGAGCAAAAGTTTGCAGGGAGCTGTAGAAGACAAGTTGGTCCAGGTAAGCTCATTCAAAGATCAAGGTAGAGTGGTATGTCAGCTAAAGCTTATCACAGAAACATTTTTCAGAGCTATTCCCAGACTAGCAGGGACTGTCAAATCAATATCTACCCAGGCGATCATATCAGTGACTACCAGGTATCTGTCTAACTGTGCTGCTGTCTTCTGCCACCTGCATGTCTCCTGTGTCTGCACTGAACATCCCTCCCTCACCACCTATTTTTGGGGAACCATTAGGTTCACCAATCTGTGTAGGCTATTTATTGGTTCTAGCAGTTCACAGACAAGATCAGGGCAGAGTCAGGTGCTGAGAAGGCAATCTCCCCAGGCTCCAGGAATCTTCACACTCTTTCCCTGGGTTTTGTCTTATCTTTCTCTCACACTTTCCTCTCATGCTCCTGTAGGATTTTATCCCCTCTCTCTTAGGTTCAGGTATACACACTTAAACATGTGCATACCCACTGGTCCACAACATCACTGGAAAGACACAATACCCCCAGTACTGGGTTATGCAGGCTAATGAAGTTTCAAGCCTGACTAACTCATTTATCCTACACCAGACCTGTCTTGCAATGTGGGCTATTGTCTCAAGATGATCTTCAAGAAAATTCCACCTATGCTCCACAAAACTTTGATGACAAGTCCTACTTTGAGTACAAGTCCTGTGCAATGGAAAGATCATAACCTCTAAATTCCATACAGCTTTTGGAACCAACATTACATCAATCAATCAATCAATCAATCAATCAATCAATCAATATTAAGCCTGAGTTTCAAAAAAGAAAGTACCTGAGTTTTAAAAGCATTACAGACTATAATTCACAAATAAATATCCACATACAACTGTACCTTACTCACAATTTTCTCTACTGCTCAGGTAAATCATTCCTTTCTGGACAATTTTTCAATCATATCTTTTTCCTACACAAAGAACTCATCATGATTCAAGTTATAACATGTGGGGAGAGACTGTAATGTGTAAGAATTATTTTCTATAAAACATTTATTCTGTTTACATACATTTCAGAAACATATATCCTGTAAAAGTTAAAACTACTTTTATTTAAATTTCTGCTTTTCTCCCTCATTAGCAATCTTCAGGACTACAGAAATAAGAAGAAAAGAATACTGAGTTACTTTTATGTCAAGTTCTTTTCCATTCTAAGTCTTCAAATCTACTCGATGAAGATATTTTCTATTGCTATTTCCTCATTTGATAAATTATTTATTCTAATAAATGTTTATAATCTACTTAATAGTTTCATGATCTAGACTTTTAACTCCCTTCTTTGCTCTCTGTTTTCTAATTCAGGCCAGTTTTTAAGTTAGAGATGCAATTTTGGGAAGAAAAAATTTTAAAGTAAAGCAAAGTCAGTAATGTTGAAAGCAACTTTCCTTTGCAAGTCTGTTTGCAAGTTATATTATAGCACAAATTCATAACTATCATAGTTCTTTTTTACATCTTAAATCTAAATCTTCTAAATTTTAGGAAATATTATTGCAGTGTATCTTGATTAATTATAAAATGCAAAAAAAGTTTTGAAGAAACAATACATGGGAATTCCTGAGAGTTAACATACCTCCTGTCTTGCTTTCCTGAATTCACAAACAAGGATGTGTCTCCAAAAGAATGATATTGTGAAAAGAGCAATAAGCTGAATACTAATGGCAATCTATAGTATTCTCAGCAGCAGATAAGGCATTAGGGAATATTTCTTCATCTTCCCGTTCCTTTATCTCATTATTTGTGCAATATGAAATTTGGACAAGATTTTCTCAAGGGTCTACTCTAGTTACAAACTTTTGTAATTTTAATGGAAAACAAGTTAAAAGTAAATCAAAGCATGTTCTAATGAACATTATTTCTAGTTACATTGAACAGTTTAAATGAATAATACTATATTGAAGGGATCCCAGGTGACATTAATGACAAAAAGGAAAGGGGGAAAATATCACTGTAAATTTGTAAAACAATTTTGTTCTCAATTATTAAAAGTATAAAAGTATCCACTTCTTATTTCCCATTTGATATGAAATCATATATAAGTCATTATAAATGTCTCCTTTTTATGTGTTTGTATTAATTTATCCAGTCTTCTAAAAATAAAAAAAAACAATGAATCAAGAAGCAAGCATTTGATAATTCCTGCATCTAGCTGCATGTATACTGTTTCTGACAGTGATTTTTTGTAGATTAGAATGATCTAGAAGACTGACAAAAGCCTAGGGCATAGTTAATGTGATTTAACTTAATATTGTGGCTTCTCTTAGGAGTTTCTCTAAAAGAAAAGTCAATTTTCCCTGTTTTCTAATTCAGGCCAATTTTTAAGTTAGAGATGCAATTTTGAGGAAAAAATTGTAAAAGTAAAGCAGACAAAAATGGTAACATTGAGAGCAACTTTCTTTTCAATAATGTATTAAAGTGAAAATCCCAGAAAATGTACAATGTGGGAAAATTGATTTACATAATTTATGTATGTATTTATGGCATAGATCTGCCCTGAATTTGATATACATTTGTTATTGAAGATTACATCCACACAGTTACATTCTTTTTGCTAAAGGAGAGTAACATGGACTTGTTAGCTGTACGAATTTGCCCTTGAACAGCTCTATCAGGTTGATAAGGACTCTCTCTGTTTCTGAGAAAACTCCCAGGCTTCTCAATATTTTTATACTTTCCATCCATGTGTTTTATGTTTTTATCTTTACTTTGGACCTCATGGTATTACTTTGCAGAACCTTGAAAGCAATGTGACTTACCAAGTCATGTTTACCCAGGTAATATCTTCCCAGGTCATCTAAATTGATGTGTGTAATAGATTATTTTTTCTAATTTTCACTAAAGAAAAGAACAAAACTAACAAAAAAATCATAGGTTTAAGAGTTCCATGCACTATCAATTAAAAAAAAAAACTGCTTGAAAGATTTCAAAAATAAAAAGTTATGCTGTGAAAAAGGAAAGAAAAGAAAAAGGAAATGCAAGTTAACATTAAGTCAAGTCTAAAAAATTTTGCACTTTATCACTTATCACAGAAGATTTTAGAGAATATCTAAATCTTTGTGAAGTCTGTGACTTTGCCTTTAGTCTTACAAGTTAACATGCTAGTTTGCCATAGCTTTATGGGTAATGGCAAAAGATAAGAGCTTATAGGTTCTGAGAACATCAATGTATTATTAATGGCACAGAAGGAAGTTTTAGATGCAATTATGTATGTATTTCTTTTGGCCCCACAACTTCTGCTGCATTGGTGGAAGTAGGTCCAGTTGGATTTTGGTTATCTAATGACCTTGGACAGCAATCAAAAAGTTCAATTTTAGGAAACTTACCTTAACAGAAAAACACTCATTTTTTTAACCTGCACAGCCAACAAATCCTGCTCCATGCTACAGGGAGTCAGTATCAATATATTCCAGGATATTTTGCTAAGGCTGGAATAAAGCAGATGCTGTCAGTGACTGTTCAAAACAAGTAGACAAAGTAAAAGGAACCTGAAGAGTTATTTCCTGATTGTCTCATTCTATTGTATATGTTCTATATAAAATCATCTAGGAATGACATTCTCCGTACCTTAACTTTCCCACTCTTCCTGCCTCCCTCCTTCCCTCCCTCCCTCCTCCTCCCTCTCTCTTGTCTTTTGTGCCTAATTTATTTTATCTTAATATTTTTTACTTCTAATACTAAGAAGATCAATCTATGCCACATTTAATGACTCACATTAAAACATTTTGACCATATCTCCAAATGTACTACTAGAAAGTATCTTTATTAAAATGATTTCAGATACAGAGTGAAATTATAATTCCCATTAAAAATAAACATTTTAAAATATTTCAAAAAAACATTGGCAAAAATTAGAGGTCACAAGTATGTAATATATTTCCGTTTCATTTCATTAAAAGATAAAAACACTTCAACCATATAGGGATTATCTCCAAATTACTTATTTTGGAAAGACAAAGGACTAACAAACAATTGGAATAAGCTATGCCAATCAAATCAATTTTAAATATGAACAATTGCTGTAACATGACATAAGGGGCAGAGAAAAAAACATTTAAGAAAGCCAACCATTTACACCTATCCATCTCTATATATGTACATCTATATATGTACAGTTAAGGAATTTATAGGCAAAATACTGATTGACTTTGTAGATGTCTTTGGAGATTCAACTGCAAGGAAAACAAAAGTGAAAACAAAGCAAAAATAAAAACCACCATGGGACTGCATCATACTAATTTCCTACACAATGAAAAAATTATCTTAAAGACATCCCTCTGAATGGGATAAGTGTGTGAAGTGTGTGCACCATGTATGTAACACAGAGCTAATATCGAATATCTATAAAAAATTCATTCAACTCAACAGCAAAACCAACCCAATTAAAATTGGGTAGAATAAAATAAGCATTTCTCCAAACTATAAAGAATAAAAAATTACAATTACAGATGCCCAGCAGGATTATGAGGTAATGCTCATCATCTTTTATTATCATATACATGCAAATCAAATACTCAAGGACGTAGCAACTCACACATATGAGATCACCTTCCTTATCCAAAAGTCTAGTAACCATAAGTGTTGGTAAGGAAGATAACAAAGAACTCTCAAACGCTATTGGCAGGAATGTAAATGGATCTTATCTTTATGAAAAACAATATGATACTTCCTTAAAATATTAGAAATAGATTTGTCATGTGCTGTATTGTAAACTAAAATTAAAAGGTTCCTCTTGTCTTTGGTCTCAAGGAAGGAGCTCAACTTAAGTGCCAAACTGGATTATCTGTGTGTAAAAGCAGCATCAAAACAACAAATTTGTCTTCAGACAAATCAGCAACTTCAAAGAAAGACTTCAAGATTTATGATTTTACTGAAATTCCTATTTCCACAAGATAAGAATTTAAGCGGATAAAGTAAATTTTGACAATGTTGCTTTCCTCAGTACATAGATAAAATCAGAGATACAGTCACCAAAATCCTGCTTGAACTTTCTCTTGAAAATGTAAAATCCTTGAAAAAGTGAAACATTTTCCTTGTAGACAACATAAATTATCATTATGAGGGTCAGAATTCTGAAAGCTTTCACAGTTCTATCTGGAGACTATTTTTGGGCTTCAGTTCTCATCCAGCTTCTTTAATAAACTCACTTTTGTTGACTCAATTTATTTAATGCAACAGTATTGATCTCAAGAATACAAAAAATGCTAATTTGAAAGCGTACATGCATTGCTATGTTCCTTGCAGCACTACTTATAATAACAACATTATAGGAACGACTTAAGTACCTAACTACAGAAGAATGGAAAAAGATATGTTCTACAAATATATAATGAAAATACTACTCAACTGTAACAAGAGATGATGAACTAGAGAGGAGGCTGAGGGCATCTTATGGTGAGTGTATTTTGGTGACATCCATCTGAGAAGGTGGAATCCTATGCCTGAATCACACATAGTTGTAAATCAATGTTATCTCAATAAAAATGACTTTAAAAAAGATTAATTGTCTCATTTATGCCTATATATCATATGTCATATGATTACATATGGATGATGGAACTGATCATGTTAAAGGGATAAGTCAGAAGTAGGAAAACAAACATCAGGTAATTTCACTCCTATGTGAAATATAAAGAAATAAAACAATGGAACAGGGAAAAAATAAGCCAAAATAAAGCCTACCTTTCTTGTTAACAGGGTAACCCCATGGGGAAAGGTGTACATATAGCTGGGAAATGGTTTCCAGGTTACCTGCCCCACCTTATGAAAATATGGTGCTAAGATATAAGGAGAAGTGACAGACAGGGAGAAGTGGAGAGAGATAGAGATCAAGAAAATGACCTGGAAGAAGCACATGGAGCAGAGAGATATGTGAAGAAGCTGAACATGCTTTTCAGCCTGGGACCTGCCCCAGGAACTTGGGGGACATGGAAGGAGATACTTAGAAGAGACAGAGATTTGGTTGAGAGGACAGTGGAGAGACTCAGCTACAGGCTTTATCTTGACTTGGATTTTGATCTTGCTCTTTTCTTTCCAGATTTACCTTGTGCATTCTGCCATTTTCCTATGGATTTTCACCAACTGTACCTTAGTTCTGTTGCAAGATTTTCAGCCTCAGTTGTTTGGTTCACCCCTGTTTGACCGGCTATTTACCCACTAGGCAGGATGGGTATACTTGGGTGTTTGGTGTGAAAACTATTCTATTCCTTCCCTTCTCTTATTGCATTACAACACATCTCTAATTGTATTACAGTTATTTTCCACATCCTTATACACTAGAGTATGTTCTGTCTTAATGCAGCAGATGGCAGAACCCTTTGAGACCAGCTGTGTTTGGGGACCCTGGGGTACCCTTCACTCTGTAACAACTCTGTTATAGAATTGAGGCTTCCAAACAGGAGCAAAGGAGAGATGGGAGTACAAGGGCTTATGTTAAAGGATTACTGGTGCCTTATTGGTAGGTGTGGTATGGTAATGCATATCCTAAGAAGCATGATTTTATACTCCTAGATCATACAGTGTTGTGAGATATATTATTTTGAGGAAGACTAACATATTGACAAAAAGTTAATAGAAAAGAAAAATGGCTGGTTGACTTCTTATTGAAAGTAAATAGATGAGTGATAATTAACAACTTTACAAAGCTAAGCAAACAGAAAACAGTAGAAAGTACTGAGGTCCCTCTAGTGTTCTGTGAACCCCACCTGTGGTAGAGAATTTCTCACCAGGAAAAAAAAATACCTTAAGGAAACTAGCGCAGCTGAGGTGGGTGTACCAGGCAAAGAACAGAAAAACTAAAAGAAATCACATTAATTGAATGAGGTGACTATCATCCCATCCTAGTCTCTTGCCATGGACATTCAATCTGTCACCTCTACTAAGAATAGTAGACTTTTCTATAAAAACTTTGTAATATAACCTTTAGATTAAGGGCTCCATATTGAGCAAGTGGATGTGAATAGCAATCTCATTTTCTTATTTTTTAACATGAATGAATTGTAAGATGACTAGAAATTAGAGAGCAACATAAACAACTACAAAAAGAAAGCTACATTAAAAATGAATTACTTCACTTACACCATACAATAGGCAGAAGATATAGTTAAAAAGTTGTCTTTGTCAAAAAGATCAAAGTCATGCATTATAACAATTTGCTATTGGAATAAAAGTTGATTTGGGGAAAAGAAAGCTATGTTCTTGAATTATTTCAACAACTGATTTCAGAAACAAACAAACAAAATTAGGATTCTTCCATAACTCAATCTATCTTATCAAAAACTACAAGTAGAGGTAAGAAGGATAAAACATCTAAAACTTTCTAATCAGTTGCATTCTAGCAAATTAACTGGTTTGCTATTCTGTTAGTATACCAAGTACTTATTTGAAATTAGGTTCTCAAAGTAATTTATTTTGGTCTTTTTAAGAATATATCTCTGAAGAAGAACTACATAAATTCAATATGAAAAATATATATGAATTAAATAGCAATCAAAATATTAATATGAAGCTTAATTTTAGCAAAAATTCAAAGAGAGCATGAAATAGCATTTAAGTAGTTTTTTGTTTCATTGGGAAGATGAAATAATACATAAACTCATGAACTGCAAATAATAATATGTATTTCCCCAAAAAATAGAAAATCTGAACTGGCTTATTAAATTTATGCACTGTAATTATAATGAGAGTTTAAAACAGTAACTCTAAAATTTTTCTAAGTTCATATATTTTTAAAAAGAATAGCATAGGTGACTTTTAAGAAAAACTTCTGGAAAAATATTTAATCTATGAGTCAAGTCATGATATATGGATGATGAGAATAAAGAACATTTCAGAAGATGCTAAGACAGAAATGGGAAAATAATATTTTCAAGTAAATAACTAGAGCAGAAGTACATTAAGCTCCAATTTAAGATATTGCCAATCTCAATTTGGAAACATACAGGAGCTTGTATAATGAACATATCATTTACTTAACCACCATTTTTAATTACATTTTTAATGTGGTGCAGAAATAGCCTGATTTAAACAAAAAAAATGCAGAAAAAATAAAGTATTACTGTGTATTCTTGTGTCGTGCCTCTGTGATTCCAGTTCACTGCAGTCAGAAATTAGCTCCTTCCCCACAACACTCATGGCTCTCATAACTTTCATGGGAACAGTCAGATTCTTGCAAAGTCAGAGTTCAGTGTACTTGTGCATTTATGTGTGTATAGGGGTGGGGATGAAAATGACACAGATTACCATGATGCTTTAGATCCTTGTGTTATATACACTGGTGTATTTCAATTTAGTGAGGATCGTTAGCTATATTAACCAACAGCAAAGCCAGCTTACATTTATGTAATCAACTCTTTTCAGTACCAGCTTAAAATTGTCTTTTTGGAAAACATACAATTTAATTATTATCGAGCAAAGTTAGAAGGACTATTTAGTAGAGAATATAAATCAGGGATTTTATTAGAGCATGAAATTAAGTATCTCATATAAAAGATGGAAACCCCAACAGTTTAGAGATGCTTCCATTGACATATCAGATTATTCTAATGTAAGTGATTAGTACTTGCTTTTATATAAATGGATGGAAGGGTCTGGTGGTATTAAGTGCACACACCAAATAATTCTATTAAAAATTTTAAATGGCTTCAGCTTATATTAATTTAACAGCTCAATTGCATATTCTCATTCATATAAAATACCCTGGTTGAATTTCCATAACCAGGGGAAATGAGGAATTGAGATAATTATCCCAATAACTTAGACTAAAAGTCACACTTGGGGTTCCAAGGAATTGGAAAGCAGGAACAATTTATACTTTGATTCAAGGAAGTAATATTCTATGCTAGCTTCCAAATTAATATGATCAACTCATTTGGCTCAGATGTTTCTTCAGAAATCTCAGGAGAGGGAAGGAAAAGTAATATTTGGAACAAGCACAGCCAGAGGGATGGGAAATGGCTACGTGATTTGAATATGCTTCTTGAGCTTGTGTAATATGAAAAGACTTTGTGTTTCATTATCTTTGTTAAAAAGGGCTAATCACATGTGGTTCACCAAGGCACACATTTTCCTATAAAATGATTCATACATTAGGTTTTAGGAGATACAAATTATCTGTAAGCTTGATATCTAAATGTAATTTTCTTGCAAGATTTCCACCATTGTTTGATGTTACATATTTCAAATTAAGTTGTTTTCTTTTTTAAACTTCATTAATATTACTGCTTTGGAATTTGTAGGGAGGATGATCCATAACTACCAAATTGGAATAGGTAGGAAGAAGAGAATGGGGGAAAGATAAAAAAGAGATAGAGGAGAGGAATTATAGGAAGTAAGAGAGACAAGAGAGAGAGCAAATGGAAAAAAAAGAAAAAAAAGAAAAGGGAAAATAGCCTCTGTACTTTTACTATTTGGTGATGAGACAATGTAAAGCTATAAAGTTCTATGAATAGACTCACAATCATTGAAGTATAAACACCCTTTCATATTTTGTCAACTGGAAGTACATGAGTATATTTCTTCTAAATATTTATTTGAATTAACTATTTCAGTAGTGGAAATTAGCTGCTTAAGCTATTTTCCTGACAATTATGTGTTTATATATTGGTTAAGATTCCCAAGTACAGAGAGAACACTTCAATTGTATAGGTAACTAAAATAGTCTTAGTTTAACAAGTCTGTCTAAACTTGTTGAGGTTATTTAGTGTCTATCTAAGTCATTGTAAGACAAAGAAGATGTGACTTTTAAGCTTTGTGAGAAAAATGTACAAGTTATATTCGTTGATTTTTAGAGAAAACTTAAAATGGTTGAAACATTTAAATTTCAATATATCACAAAGTTCAACTTTCTCAAAAAAGAACTTTCTCAAATTTTAACAGTAATTATCTCACTAGCTTGTATACTAGAATATCATGTATCACACTGCAATCTATTATTCTGTTCTAGTTGATACCTATGTGTGAAAAATTAAACAAGTTTAAGGCAACAAAATCTCTTTTAACTGTCTGGAAATTTTGATGAGTCTCAAGTAATTCGTATATTCAAAGTTTAACCTGAAGAATATCAATTGCCTTGTCATTTCATCTAAATAGTGTTTTTTTATTTCCCTTTTGTGAATAACAGCAAGACAAAATAAAAATATAAGTGTTCAAATAAAACAAAACCCTTCATTAATCCTACACTATAATCCTATACCATGATTAAACCCCAAATTCCTAAAAATTTCTTTGAACCATTCATGTTTTTAAATTAAGGAACAGCAGCATAATTCTAAATATACTATATAGTGTTCCCTGATTTATCAACTTTTCACATTATTTGTTAGTACTCTACTTTCAAATTGAATTAGGCAATTAGTTCACATGTTAAATTTGCTTGGACATTACACCATATCTTTGCTCTAATTTAAATGAGAATCCTTTGGAATAAGTATGCTACCTTTCTTATTCATCATTGTCCTCAGCAATCATAACTATGCCAAACATCTGGAAAATTTATTAATTATGAGTCTTCAATTTTTCCAATAACACTTCATTATTTTCTTCTGCTTTACAGTGTAAATTAAAAAAAAAAAACACATATAAGCAGTTGTACAATGGAAAGAGCTAGAATAAATATTTAAATAACCACAATTTTGTAATTGTTCAATAATTTCATAATTTCAAAACTTTGAAACATCATTGGGTGCTTTTATGTTTACATCACACTTCTTCCAATGCCTTTATTTTTCTTTTCTCCAACATATTCTCAACATTCTACTTTCCATATATTGTTAAATATATTCTTGTTATTTTTTTGTAATTTTTGTTTTCATGTTTCTTCATATGTATAATATATATGATAAATATATAATGAAATGAAGAATCCAGGAAAAATGTAATTTAAATGATATAATCTAATTCCCTATAAAATGCATGAAAATACTAATTTTATATAAAATTTCAGTTGGGTTACATTTATAAAGAACAATAGGAAAACACTAAAAGAAACCAGTCTATAATTAACTACACAGTTTATATTGAAATGTAAAGTGTATATTGAAATGTAAAGTAAAATAAACATTGAGTTCTAGTGCTCCACATCTTCCATTTACACTGAAGTAACGTGTTACTTTATTGCTACTGTCACAGCTTGCTCAGTAAATAGAGAAGAAACATACTTTGTACACATAAATATTTAGAAGAAAGTATAACACAGTCAAATATTAAATTTTTGACTGGCACTTAAAATGTGAAATGTTTAAAAATGAAAGTAAAACATGGGTTGAATGATCACTTAGTTACTGCAAAATCAATTTCAGGAAATAACACTTTCTTTATAGACTTACACAAAAATATAATTAATTGCCCTGAAGCCACACAAAGTTACATTTGTTATAGTAAAAATTTAAGTTTTAATTTCATAACCAAAGAGTTTTATATTACTCTGTGAAAGAAATCATAATGAATGGGGAATAATTTCAAGAAATAATATATTTACACTTTTTTATGTCATTGTTGATATTTGATACTACATATATCACAGAGAAATTTAAGTTGTTGAATGTAGCAAACATGTTAACATTTTCTACACAAGCACTTTATTTTTAGAGTTGTGTTAGAAGGGAATAGTGTATTTTGTTAAACAAGAAAATGTACATCTATAGCTTGTTAATTTCAAAAATGTTTAAATTTTGAGTTTACCTTTAGAAGCTCAAAAAAGATGTGATGTTTGTTTGGATTATGTTTTCTTTGGGACTCAGGACAAGTGGAAAACATTGCTGCCGGTTGAAGTAGAAATTGTTTATTAAAGTGTCTGATTTATTTATTCTTTACAGTGATCGCCTCGTGGTGAATACACCAGAAGGAGAAAATATGACAGAAATTAGAAGCTGATGTACTACATCGTGTGTTAGGATAAGCACCTGTGCAAAAAAATTAGGGAAAAGCAAGACTGGCAGAAGAAATGGCAAAAGAACCGTGAGAAGGTAATCATCCCAGCAGAGACTATGGATTGAGATTTGCCTATGGCAATTACCCTCCATGAGTTTGATCTACCTTTTATGTTCTCCAGCTCAACCATTGCATAGGAAATTTCATTCTTGGGGAGTAAAACTCTCTGCAATGACAGAAGGTTCCAAATTGACATGTCTGAAGACTTCTGCTCAATGAATCCCAGGAGCCAGATGACACATTTTCCTTCAAAAGGAAGTATAGGCAACACATCATCATGTCTACCACAGTCTAACTGTGGGACCAGCCATCACCAATACTGCATAGAAAGGGCAGCTCTCCTACAAGTAGATGAATCTCTTTTCCCAAAGTAAACTTAGAGTAGAACGTTTGTGAGATGAACTTCAGTCTCTAACACTGAGACTGGTCTCAGAACCACAGGAGATGTTGTCTTTCTCTATGTCCATCTATTTTGATGGCTTGCTTCACTTGATCCAATGCTCTTTCTTGATCCGAATGGCTTACTGAGGGTTACTGGCTCCTGATTCAGGAGAAATCTTTGTCTCTGGTCACCAAGTCACTTGTGATGTTTTACCTGTGCACTTACATTTATATCTGACCAAGTTCATACACCAAGGAAACCATTGGTTTCTATGCAAATCCCTTACAATTTCTGAGCAAGAGCAACCCTGACTCTTCACAGTGATGAGGTTATCATCCCCACCAAGTCAGTGATGTCTTTTTGATTTGCTGTGGGAACACAACAATTCAATTTATATTCTAATAGCATCAAAAAAGGTGACATTCTATCCTTGTCTAGTGCATTGTTTGTTGCAAGGGTCGGCCTGGTGCCTGCTGTGGAGGGATGGATGGCAGACACAATAAATAGTGACATATCAGGCCACTTTTTCATCCTGGTAAAGTGACTGACTATTCAATGGTGGATGATAATTGTTGGAATTAAAATACAGTACAGAAATTTTCACACTTTTTCTAACTGAGAAAGATAAACATTACCTCTATCATTTATATACCTCTATCATTTATATATCTGAAATCCAAACATTCCTTCCAAGTTCTTGACCAACCATCTAAGTATCAAGGAGATGATGTATTTTTACCTTTGGCTGCTTGTATTTCTGTGCAAATTTGATAATCAGGGTGCTGCCTCTATCTCGGCTTTTTTCCCAGATTTCAAACTGTGAATCAATGGTTCAGAAACTTCATTGCATAGTTCTTCTCATATCAACTGTTCAGGTGAAAGGGAGGAGGAATTGGTAGAATAGAAATGTTGAAATAAAGTGCAAGGAGATGGAAAATAAACTGACATACACATTTGGAATTGGGATGTGATTGAATTTTCCCAGTTGAGAAAATGCACCTAGATATTATTATCTTCAGTGAATCTCTAAAAGGATACAGAATGCCCCCAGAAGGTGGCATAATGTGAGGGAGGAAGCCCTCTGTGCAAGGCATTTCCCCTGAAACATCAACCATAAACACTCTGATGCCTGGGGAGTAGTCTGATCCTGGAGATAGCATGTGAGAATGTAGCACAGCATTCACAATAGAAAAAATATTTCATAAAAAAGGATAAAGCAAAAGGTCCTGATGCAGACAGTAACGGTTTTGTAGATTGCTGACTTCTGAAATACCCTCTTGGTAATTAAATGAAAGAATAAATAGAAAAGCCCTTTGGAATTTACAAGTATCACACCAACATAAAGTAGTGTTGTTAAAATAAAACCTCTGGGTTGTATTATTTATCTTTATGTAAGTGATGTACTATGGAAAGAAACTATTGTCAGCTAACATGGAAGTCAGTTAAATAATTTAGCATTTTGTGATAGTGACGAATAATAAAATTCCAAAAAACTAAGTCTCTTCTATGTCTGCTTAAAATGCCACACTCCTTGTTCCAGCAAATTCGACATAGAACACATCTTAGTTTCATCACAAAATTTGACAATGATGAAACTTTTTCTTATGGATATGACCCCTTTTGTAATTAATAAAATAATACTGATGCATTATTATTAACTACAGCCACTGCTTTATTCATATACCCTTAGCTTATACACAATACCCTCTTTCTTTTTTGGAATCACATTCCAGAATCTACATTGAATCTTCATGTTCCTTAAGGTCCTCTTGACTTTGATAGTTTCTCAGGCCATTATTGATGACCCTGATAATTTTGAAGAGTATTGGTCAGTTACTTTGGAGAATGCTCCCTAACTGGAAATTCTTGGATGCATTTCTCACAAGTAATTCAGGGTTCCCATTGGCATGCTGTTCTCCATTCCTATAGCCAATAAAAGAAAGCAGAGTTTAAGTAAAAAGTTGTTAAATTATTTTACAAATTAAGGTGGGCAGCAGACTGAGAGGCCACTACTTCGTAATTTGTCAGAGGTGGGGCATTTCTGTCACTATATGACATTTCAATCTTGTTTTTCATATATCTTTCATGACATATCTCCAAAGAGAATGTCTCATTTTATTGGAGAATGCTATTAATAATCATCTGATTTGTATGTGTGATCACTCTTACTGAGGTATTACTATTATGCTCCCTCAACTGACAGAGTGAGGAAAAGCATTCATGCATACTAAAGCATAAAACACAGGTTTATTTATATATGTAAATATATATATATATATATATATATATATATATGTGTGTGTGTGTGAGATAACACTGAAATAAATCATTATAAATAATTACCTCATGAGTTAGGTTAATTTTTGGTGGTGTAACATTCTGAGTCCCTGCTCCTAATTTTCCTGTAGACCTATAGTCTGACTGTGAGAAACCTAACTAACATTGTCTGTCATTCATTTACTTAACAATTTATTCCACTATGCCTTATAGTAGTATCAGGATTGTTAGGCTAATATTATCATATGCACAGTCTTATTACCTGATCAAACTTATTTTACTTTTTTATCTTTAGCCTAGCAGATTCTATTCAAACCTAGTTTTATTTAGCTAAGCAATTCCTCCTTCTTCCTTACTTACACTAAAATGATTTCATAAATTTATGATATATATAGTTTGATTTATTATATATACATATCATATATATAGATACAGTTTAAGGACATTTCCCATTTCAACCCTGATAGCCATATATCCATAGTAGAAATTTTTCCCATAAATTTGGCTATATTAGGTTAAAAATATGATACAGAATAATTTCACTAACATAGAAGAAAACAACAAAACCTCCAAACTTTCATTTTCACCTAAAACTTTGTCGACTCTCTTTAAAATGTCTGCAAAGATAAGAATTATTTATAATGTCTTTTTTTTTTTCCAGAATGACATATAAGTGAATCATATGCCAAGTTTTTTGCTGATTGGCTTCACCAATTTGACAATATGTTCAGGATTCATTTCGAGTCTTTTCATGGACTGATACATCATTTTGTAAAATGCTAAATAGTATATTTTCTCTCCTTTTAGCATGCTTTGTAAGTTTTTGCTGAAAGTCAGACTATTATGTCAGATAATAGACACTGAGATAAACAGACTTTTTCTTTTTTGTTTTAAGGATGTGAGTGATGACTTCCAAGTTCTTTGTATATTGGTATTGAAACCAGAGTCTTCATATGAGCATAGAGCAATAAATAGAAAAAGAGATTTTTAACCTTTGGGCATATGGGGCTAAAGAATGTTAGACATTTTCACATGTTGTGAAACACCTACAAAGAACATCACATCCTTAATAAGACAAAACATTCCATTTTATTGTCCATCAATAGAATGAATTAGAATATATTTGTAACATGTCTAACTCAATAATTCTTGGAATGTAAACTTGTCTAACTTTTTTTCTCTAAATATGTGATGATGTATTCTCTTATCCTCTGACATTTATTCATAGAGTTACAAACAAGGACATTATATTGCCATTATAGTACAATACATTTGATGAAAATGTAATGCTGATAATTTCCTATTCAATGTGCCTTTTTTCTATTTCCTAAGCTTCATGAATATGATTATTCCATAGACCAACTGAAATAAAATATGAACATCTCAGCAGCATGAAATAAAGGGTAAATCAAAATAAATATAAAGAAAATACTTAGATTAAAAGAACAAGGAAACATTTCTATGAGAGGTCTCAAAAAACATGACTACCAAGGATCATGCAAATATTAAAAAGTTTTACTTTCAGAATGTGGCATTTGGGGAGATTTTAATTTTATTAGTTTCTTGTTATTACTTGGTGGGTACCATATCAATATTTGTCCTCTATTTGCACTTCATGTAAAGTGGGGTTAGTACAAAACTCTCTGGTACCACAGGATAAACTACTATATCCTTCTCTATGATTAATTGTAAAATATTGTGTATTTTATAGCTATTACTTATGAGTAAACCATAGCTTTCATTTATATTGTTGATTTTTAGAAGTTTATTTTTATTTTATTATATTATCTATTTATATATGTAATATGTAAATATTTGTAATATTTTTAAATACTTGTTACTATGTTCTTTTCCTATAAATCATGTTATATAAAATGGTAGGATATAAAAATATTTCTAAACTTCTAAGCATAACTTACTAAGAATATGACCTTATAATTTATCAGTGAGTGGTAATAAAAATACTCATAAGGTTTCATTTAATAATCAGTATAAATAACAAACTGACTAGTTACCAACAAAATTTACAATAAATTATCATGTTATATTCACTAGTAAATACTTATAAGTACTTTATGGGCGAACTGTAGCATTTTATTAGCTCTGAGAAACTGGACAAATAAAATAGACATTGCTTAACTTCAGGATTACATCTTTAGAGAAAAAGCTAAGATACATAAATAAGTAGTATAATAAAAGGGAAAATTTCTGTTATGTTTAGCTCTCTCAAATTGTACATTAAGGCTTATGTTAGAAAGCAATGTTCTTTGTGTCTATTTAATCCCCTCATTAACCTTAAACAGTATTTATTGAATATTTAAGAAGAAAAGGCAGAATTCTTGAGAAAATATATTTTCCACTGCACTGTTGGAAATAAGACATATCCAATAAGGACAATTTTTTCAAGTGTCATGAAAGAGGGAATGCTTACAAAAGATAGCAAGGCATTTTCCATGGAGTATCTTATATAGTAATTTAATGCCTTAAAATACTCAAATGGAGAAAAATCTTTTAGCTTGGTTTTGACCTAAAAAGATGAGTAGGATAGAGTGTAGGCACTGAACAGATCAAATTATTGACTAGGTTGGGACCTACCTATGCTTTGATGCCTTTTTTCCTATTAATTTTCTAAATATCTCAGCTCCTGCACATCTAATATTATGTCTTCCTTTTTCTCCTTAAAGAGTTAATCCCTGACTGGAAATGGAGGATAATTTAACTATAAGTAAATAAATTGATTACATAAATATATAGATTGAGAGGAAATGTGAAATAAACGACTCACAGATATTTTACATCTATTTTGTTCAAGCACAGAACTTTTTGAGAAGGTTGCATTGTAATTATGAAGAGTATTTTCTTAGGAAATATTATCTAAGTAATCTGTAATGCTTATATAAGTTGATGGCATGGTTTCCCTTTACATGTGAATTTCTATCTTTTCTTATTTGCACTTGCCACTGTTTCTTTGACCTGGAACAAGTAGCTTTATATGACTTTATATGAGAACCTTTGACTTTACAAAGAAAGCTCAATGTATCAGTGATATGTCTGAGATGATTTCAAATTCTGAAAAGTCTGACTATGGCTTATTGTCATCTCTCAGTTAGTTTAACTAGACTATGTGGTAAAGCACTAAAAAAGAACATGGTGGTAGGGAAAAAATCATGTAATTAAAAGAAAGATGTTTTTCCTTTATGATTTTAGACATCATAATGCTGCAATTTCTTGCCTCTTTCACGCAATTCTGATAGCCAACAGGTTCACTAAGATGTATTGATCATTAGCATACATTAAAATTTATTATCTCTTCCTAAAGAACGCATAATTATTTGCATTATTTTTTCCAAAACAGATACACAGAATTGTATCAGATTTTTTTGTACAAAATTCCCTCACAGATATTTTATGTTGTGCATGTGTAAATGAAAAAGACACAATTCAAAATATAAAGACCACCTGAGTGGATGGTAGGTAAGCAAGGGCAGGCAGAATTTGGAAGAATGTTAACACCATTTGAGAACAGAGCAACCCTGAAAGATTTTAACATGTGTGGTTATTTGCTTTACTACCAGAAACATCTTGGTACAGTGTAGTTCTGCTAAAGCGCCTAAGGAAGCTACATTAACTTTTGGTCATGGGGACTGAAGAACCCTACACAACATGTGATGTTGAAATGTGAGGATTAATTTCAGAAAGATGACATTATAAAACTGAAATTACAAATTCTATTTATTAAAAAAACCTTAACCTCTGAATGAACTCTGATTCAAATGCATGCATATACGCACAGTTAGCATTTGGGATTGATATGTAAGATGTCATGTACCACTTAGAGTACACATTTTTTATTTTATTGGTATAACACTAGTTTAAAATATTGCATATGATTCAGAGGCATAGAGTCATACTTTCTCAGATGTTTATTACCATACCACACCTATCACTAAGGCACCAATAGTTTGCCACTATAATCCATTGGGCCTTCTCTTCCTCTGTTCTCCATTTTCATTTTCTTCCTTGTACACTGGCAGTTTAAAATTTACAGAGAGATTTATAAAGATTGCTTTTGGTTTGGTGTTAGCTCACCTTTCATTTTGTTTATAAACCACATACGAATGAAAAATATCTAGTATTTGTCTCTTTAATTTGCTTTGCTTAACATATTTGCCTCCAGTTTCATCCACGTTCCTGCTAATGGTAAGAGTTCATTATTTCTAAAAATAATTTATATATCTATAACTATTATTAATATGTAATCATTACTTATATATATATTATATAAATATATATATTTCACATCTTTGTATTCCCTGGGATTCAGCCACCACTTTCCCTCCCTGACTGCTCCCACTCATCCCTAGTTGTACACTTTAGTTTGGTTCTTAGCTTGTTTTGACTTTTCCTCCTGGTTTTGTTTGTTTTTGTTATGTCCCATAGATTAGTGAAACTATTTTGATTCTGCTTTTTTTCTTTCTGACTTGTTTCTGCTTATATGATTTCTTCTAGGTACATCCATGGTATCTCAAATTCATCAAGTTTGTCATTTTTAATGGATGAGTAATATTCCATTGTGTATATATACAACATATTTTCATCCATTCATCTGTTTTGGGATATTTGGGTTATTTCCATGTTCTTGCAGTTATAAATAGTACTGCAATAAACATCAAGTTTAGGTGTTCCTCTGTATAAGTATTACGGTCTTCTTTGGGTAGACTCCTAGAAGAACAATTGCTGGGTTGAATGGTAGTTCCATTTTCATTAGTTAGAGGATCCTCTACACTGCTTTCCATAATGGTTGGACCAATTTACATTCCCAAGGGCATTGTAAGAGTGTTCCTTTCTCTCCATATCCATGCCAGCATTTACTGTAGCTTGTTTTTGTGTGTGTGTGTTTGTTTCCTTTTTGTTTTTTTTTTTGATGTGGGCCATTCTTACTGGTGTAAGGTGGGGAATTCATTATTTTTATAGTTGAATAGTAATTCTTTGTGTATATTCCAAATCTGCATCCACTCATCCATTGTTGAACACAAATGAGTGCACTGTTTACTAAATGCATTCATTGTCTACATGAATGGTACTAAAACAGATGCCAAGTTTCTTCTGAAGAATATAGAAGAATCCAGTTGCCACAACATAATCTTCAAAATGCCCAGAATACAATGTTATTAAAAATATTTAGAAAAAATTGCTGTGTCATGGAAATTTAAGCTGAAATCATGAGAAACTGTCAATATGCAACCATCAAAATGTACATAAGACTATTCTATTTTCATAAGACTTTGGAAATTTTTGAAGCCATTTATTTCATAAAGTTGCATATTATACAATGGGCTTTCCCATTCCTATTCAGTTAACCAAGAAAAATTACAGCATATTTACACACAAAATCACATACAAAAAAAGTTGTACAAATTACCAAACTTACCAAAATTACCACAAAATAGAATAAATTCATATGTTCATTAACAAACATATACATAAATCCAATGTGCTATATTCATACAATGTAATACCATTCACAAATACAAAGAAATAATATACTGGCAAATATACAACATAGACTTATCTCAAAGTTATTTTGCTGAGTAAGCATAATAGATGCAAAGCCCAGAACTTAAATGATTTAATATTTAATAATATATAAGCAGATCACTAGTGGTTACCTGGATCCAAATTCATAGATATGAATTAGTTTATAAAGGGGTATAAAAATCTTAGGACTGATGTTATTCTCTGTCTCAATTTTGACAATCACTATGGGCATATGTATATCTCAAAACTAAAGAGTATGTTTTAAATGGATTGCAAATTATTATATTTTATTTAATACACCAATATGTGAAAAGTATAATACTCAGATTAAAATAAATTATTTATTCCATTGTTTCAATCCATATATTTTTATAGTAATAGTAATGTGTATTAGTCCTTTATAAAAATATTCACAATCACATTAAAATATAAGGAAAATATCATGGGTGATCTTTAAATCTAACCAGGGAAATTTGTCAAGCAACAAATAAGATATGTCAGCAATTTAACTTAACTAGTTTGCATGGGGAAACTTTGTTTATGCCCTTCTGATATTATTCTAGGTATTTGAAGCTAATTAAAATTTTTAAAAAGAAATGCAGATGAAATATAAAACAAATTGCATCGGGAAATGAAATCTTGCAAACTTTTATGCACCATACAGTTGCAGCTTGAGAATTTTGTTTTTTAAGTACATAAAGTTAGATACTGTTGTTTATTTGACAGAAAATTGTCACTGAGTTTGAAACTTAAGCAATTATATTTTTTTGGAATCAATTTTGTGTTGCATCACTTCACACATATTATATTGAAACTTCATTTTAGCTGTCAATTATCTCTTACAGATGCAGTTTGTAAGAAGTTAAATATGTTGTACTTAATGAGAAAATCTTATCCCATTTCTTTGAGGAATTTAGAAATATTTTTTACTTTATAGTCCTATATTTTTTCCCCTCTAATTTATGTAGAGTCAGATTTTAGAGAGGGACTGCTGAGTCCTGGTTATTTTCTTCCTGTGCCCTATAAAATAATACTTTGTGCAGGTCTGCCTAATATACATTCCAAATGCAATTGTTTTACATAAGTAAATTGATAGTTACTTTTTTAATGATTGTTATGTGTCACAAATGTGTCACAAAAATATGTGTCGCCAAAAAAAAAATCATCACTTTGTGATGATTTTCCCCTTCCTTTTTGCCTTCTTTTTTCAGGTCCTTAAAAATTTATTATATATTATGTAACCTATTTTGCACATGTATATACATACAAACTCATGTATATACTTGTATGTTTATGTGTGTATATATGTACACATGTTTAAAATTATAAAGTATATACCTTTAAGTACATGAACAGGAATGAAATTTATCAAGTAAAACACTTCTTTGACCTACACTGGAACTTCTGTGAAAAAATGTTTCTATTGGGGGATTGGAGAGCAGAATGTTCCAGTGAGCGCGCGCGCGCACACACACACACACACACACACACACACACACACACACACACATCTTGGATATTGCTATTCATGAAACACGACATAAAATATAGTAATTTTTTCTTCTTTCATTCTGTTGACTTGTTTATGTAGATATGCTTGTGTGGAGTAACAAAGATAACATATGAGAAACTGAGTTGATAAATTGTAATTTTCTCATTGAGATGACCATAGGGAAGAAAAGACTCTAACCTCCTTCACCTTTCAATTCTCTAGTGACTGTAGATTTAATCAGGGTATAAATACAGGTATGAATTTTCTTGGTAAAGAACAATGATACAAACTCAAACTCTGTATTTTTTTTTTTCATCCAAAATGGAGAGGAATAGCCAGGCACAAATCATTCTGTCAGACTGGACTAGTATCATCCTTTATACTAATTTGTTTCATCATCTCTATGTCTCCATCCCTATTATACTTTTTTAATAGTAGAATGCAGCAGCATCCTTACCTTGTTCAAATAAGAATATTATTTGTCACTATGGATAAAGTAGACAAGAAGAAAGGAAAATAAAAACTCTTACATCATGTGAAGACAATTGACTTTTACAAATATCACACAGCAATAATTTAAATAACGCATATTCCATACATTATAGAAAAGAAATGTCACCACTCAAATTCTTAATAAATACTATTTATTTTTTTAAATTTAGTCTTCTTTGATACAAAAGGTACTTTTAATATTTATTTTGAAAATTAAAATGAGAAACACATTTTCTAGAAATTCATTTTTTAGCTACTTGAAGAAATTACTTATTTTAAGCTGGGCATGGTGGCACATGCCTGTAAGAGCAGCCAAGGAAGCCATGGCGAGGACCAGGGATCACGGTTTGAGTCCCGCTCGGGGCAACGTAGGGATACCTAGTGCCAAAAAAATAGCTGGGTGTAGTGGCATGTGCCTGTAATCACAGCTACCTAGGAGCTGAGGCGGGGGATTGCTTGAGTCTGTGGTACCCCAGGCAACGTGAGCTGCAGTTCCACGGGCAAAGATAGCGAGACCTACTCTCAAAAGAAAAAAAAAAATTACTTGTTTTTAATAAAGACATGAGAAAAAGAGAAACTTGGTGTTAAGTATAAGGGAGTAAACAGCACTTTTGTATTTAAAAATTTAATTAGATCTATAATTTGGGGCAAGTTGAACATTTTAATTGGTTATTAATTTTTGACAGAATAACTTTACTATAACAGAATAAAATATAGTTCTTAAAAACATTATTGAATATTATCAATATTGAAAATCATCCTAATGGTACATAAAAACTAAGATTTTAACCCTCCAGCTTATTAAATGCAATGCAAAATGCATAATTGTTTAGAAGCAGTCATTCCAGAGTGCTTTTATCAAGAGGTCTAAACAAATGGAGTGAGTCATGATGTCAAATCAGTGGAATAATTCATGTATCAACTCATCCTTTAGCTTTTTTTCACTTGCTAAACAATTGGCCATAACCCCTAACAAATCTATCTTATGAATAAGAAATTTACAAAGATAAAAACATCTTAGTTGAGTTTCTTAGATTATATACTTTAAACACATATTTGTCTATTAACTATAATTGCTGTGGAGTTATTTGTCATACATAAATCAATAACTTTTTTCTTCTTTAAATAAGAACACTAATCTTCCTGAAGAAGAAAACATCTCCTTAATTGACTTGCAGTATTTGGTCCCTACCTTCAGAATTTAGATATGTATCTAGTTAATTTCAAATATCTTGGTATTTGACACTATGTATCATAATTGTTTATATTTCCCTTTCACTCAAGTATTCATGATCTTCATTCACAACATCTCTTATAATTACTTGAAAGTCTCTTTTATTAGCCTTGGAGACTCAACCACCATTTTTGTATTTGTTTATACATTTATAATACTCTTGAAAATAATAAAAAGTACTGGCCAAAATAGTGCATATAAGCATCAATACAGCAATGTGTGAAACATGAACATCATGTTTTCTTTTATTTAAATTATTTTATTCATTGATTTTATTTTCTTTATGAAATGTTGAACATAGCTCTTCTTTTAGGAGATGATTTAGGAAATGATCCCCTTAATGTAAAATGAGATTGCAGCTCTTCCCTCTTGAAAGTGGCTTTGCTAAAATGTATTAATTTCAGGTCCAATAAAGGCGACTTGGACCACACATACCCTGAAAAAAATGATTTCTGATTCTCTTTTTGTTTCTTCTAAGCATTTACCTCCTCAGAAAACTCAAATGATCTGTGTTAAGATTCTAAAATTATAGCTAATTTCAACTATAGTCTCATCTAATATATATATATATATAGTGTATATGTACTATATATGCATATATATATATATATATATATATATATATATGTAATCATGAAGTAACCAAATGCCAGGGGAAAAGATAAGCAAAATCAATTCAGACATTGCCCAATTTCAGAAGCTGCATATTGAAGAACATTTACTACACGATATGAGTAATTTTTGAAGATCTATGTGTGGTGAGAAAGGATGAGTGAGAGAGATTGACACAGTTAAACTGTGGGCTATTAGAAGCATGGCTAGTAGCAACTTTAAAGTAAATTGTCTTTTATAGCATTTAGGCAAAGGGAAAAAAAGGTGGCCAAGGGAATGTTTTACAACTAATTAACTAGGGAAGACTAATAGCTAAGGTAATAAAATTTGGGCAAAACATTAATTGTTGTGAGATAATGGTGGACAAGGGGTTTACCCATATATTGTTGGTAACTTCTAAGGAATGTTTTTTAAGGTAAATATTGGAGAAATGGAGAAGCTGTTTTTTGCTCTCTGGACATTTGTTATGTTAGTTTTGTCTTTAGTGTTCTGAAGCCATATAAGATAGTAAAATGAATTTTTTTTTCATTTTACAGTCATGAGTTTAGCTGGCAGCCTCTGACAGTATTAGATATTTCAAAGTTGCTAAGAAATTTGCTTTTTAGTATTCTCACCTGAAGAAAGAACATTTATGTAACACAGATGTGTTAGCTAATACTCTGTGGAAACCATATTGTAATACAAAAATGTATCAAATCAACACACTGGGTATCTTACATAATGCTAAGTGTCAATCATTTCTCAATTAAATAAATAAGATTTGAGGTGTAAACCCATACCCCTAAATAATATATAGTTGTTAATCTATAATATGCGAGTTAAAATAATTCAACTGAAAAAAATTAAAAAGAAATAATAATAATGATATCACCTTTGGGAGGCATGGAAGAGTGAACTTTTGAGGAACACTTAGAAGCGAAAATAGAATTTGTGGTAGTGTATGTAATTAATGAGATTATTGAAGCTCTAAGTTCACACGTGTGATCATTAACATCGTTGTCTTGATGGTTTACACAGAATGAATAAGAACCAAAAAGGAGAGTTAGAATAGAAGTAGCTGTACAGGTCAGGAAATGCAGAAGGCTTGCCTATAAAATGATGGTAGGAACTAAAAGTATTTGAAAAAAATGTTTCAATAGTCTTATGACATATGTCTAGTGAAGAAGAGTCCCTACAAAGTCTTGCCTTTAAGAATGAAGATGTCTGAGTTCTTGTGCCAGTCTGGACAGAACTACCCCAAAACGTGAAGCAGAATAATCACTTTTTAACCCAGTACTATGTACTATGTATATTTGTACTATGATCAGCATTATAAACTTAAGTGTTCCAATATCTAAGGTGAAGACATAAATATTACAGTGACACCTAAGAACATATTCAATGTATGGTTTAAAATGCTCACATCTGAGCATTGTCCTTGTAAGAACTATGTCTTAAAATTATAATTTGATAAATGTAACTCACCCATTTTCTGTCCTTATCAAATATATAGGACAGAGAATGTAATGATTTTAGAAGCATTCATATGAAATAAGCAAACCAAACAAATAAATAACCATTCTTTTCTTTGGAAGGTTACTACTATTGGGATGACTGATTGCAGATATTTTTATAAATGTGTACATATATACATATGTATTTGTACAAATGTAACCTATCTGGAGGATGGTATTGCTAGAGTGATGATTAACAGAAAACATGTCTAATGAGTAAATGGATATAAAGAAATAAGTGCAAAAAATATCAACTACGACAAGAAACAAAAAAATCTCAATATAGAAAGCTAAACCATGCAGAAAAATGCTGAGAATCAGCTTAAAGTCCAGTGACTCGGGATTTAATATTTTTACAGAAATGGGTCTGAAAATGTGAGGGACAAGAAAGAGCAATAGTGAGAAGGTGCTTTAGTAAAAAGAAATCTACTTGAAAGCTTGAGACAGACTTTATAGATGTGACCTGTCAAAGGAAGCATATAATAGTAACAAATCCTAAGCATGTGATAGTAAGAAAAACATTCTAAAAATGGAAAGCAAGATATCCCACACTGTCAGCTAAACACATCGACCTTCAACCTAGTAAAAGAAGAAAATGCATACACACACATATGACCAAATTGTAAATACAAATCATGAAAAATTTTAATAGCAAGGACTGCCACTGAACAGTAAACAGATGCAACAGACATAGTTTTCAATTGATAACAGAACCAACTCAGAAAAAACTCAATTGAGTCAAGTAATTTGGGTACAATTTTTGATTGTATGGTCTAAATAAGATGTAATTGAGGAAAGGGATCTTGAATCGAGTTGATAGAATGGTTTATCATGTTATTTCTGAACTCTCATAATATAGAAAATGTCACATGTATAATATGTATATATATGAGATATATGTATCTATAGGATATGATCATACATACATTTATGGTCATATACAGATATATACCTTTATATATGACAATATATTATAGGCATATCATGTCAGTATTTTTATGTGTAAAATTCATATGAAGTTGATTGATAATGATTTAAAAGTTAATATAAAAAGTTTTAAGAGCTGAAGAAGACTTAAAGGTTATTATTTTCCCAACATGAAATTGCTACCTTGGGATTTTAGTCTGTAACTAAAATAACAAAAAAATCAGCTATTTTGTTAGCAAGTTGAGGTCTCATTTATTGCTGTATAATCTTTCTGACCACTTCACAGTGATGACTCAATATCTAAACCTGAAAAGATATGGAAGCTCATAAAACATTAGGAAAAATGAGGAAAAAAAACCTAGAACTTTATTTATAGAAATAAAATTGCTTTAATTTTCTCTGGGGTCATGTTTTTGTTAATAAATACTGTTCTACACATAATGATTTACATTTTCTTCAAGATGCAGGAAAAAAATACTCATTCTAAAAGATACAGTGTAAGTCATTCCTAAGAAAAATAGAAAAAAAAATGACTATAAATGGGAAATATCGCTTTACTATACAAAACACACTGGTGTGAAACAAGTATTTTGATGAGATGCTTTGGAGAACAAGTGACATTATCCTCTTTTAAGAAATATCTATTCATGGTTTCATGTACTAACTTATTTCTTTCAGAATAGTTAATTTGGCATTGTGATGAGACAAGCTGTGAAATTCAACATATTTAAAATTAAACGATGAGAAAAGGAATGATTGTGCAGTGTGTTTGAAACTGAGGAATATGAGAGTTTAACATATATTGAAAAGTTTTCACAGCACATTTTGGTGTGTACGTTCTAGTGCTTGGCCAGAGAAAGTATAGAAACTCATGTTTGCTCTGTTTTCAAAAAGAATGTTAAAAATAGTTCTATTCTACTGTTTTATGTTGATTTTGTCAACATCTATTGTTTGATTTTTGTTGTGTGGATGTTAAGTTTTTTTAAAGCACATATGATTATTGAGGCATAGCAGAGCATTGACCTAAGTCATATTACTCACATACAGTATTTTAAACATCACATCAGAAAAAAAGTGCAAACAAATCTACTTTTGGTAACTTTTATAAAAAAAAAGCTCTGCTATAATTTTAAAACTTTTATAGGGGTTAAAAATAAAGAAGAGAAAGCTGTCTTTGGAAATTGATGAAGATACTTATAAAGTAAAAATATATAAGAAAAAATATGCTTGGATGGTGAAACAAGGGATGTTTCTGTGAGCCTGAGAGAAAATGTGGTAACATTCTCACATTAGATTCAGTGATATCAGTTTAGCTAAACTTAAGCTCACTCAGTTCCCTTCTATTCTTTCAGTCTGTATTTCTTTAGTTTATTGATACATGGGATTGACATTTGTTTGTTGGCTATTGAATGCTAGGCTGGAAGACAGGATCCAGCCCAGTATTTTGAATTAGATATGACAGCACAACACTGATCAAAAAGCACTGTTGGTGATTTCTAAAAGAAACTTTCAAAGCCAGGTACTACAATATAGTATAAACATAGGTACTATATAAAGGACAAGAAGATAGTGCAAAATTTCTCTTTCTAAACGTGTTTCACAATGTGACTAGTGTCATCCATCTGGATATGGTAAAAAAAATTCAATTGAGTGCCAGGAAGAAGATACATCAACTGAATTTTTAAACAATATCAAAGACCATTAGATAATCTAGAAGCTATGCTCCTCATACAGTTCCAAACACCCTGTGTTCCACCCATTTCCCAGGACTGAACACATAGGAGCATGAGAGAGTCCTTTTGTATTCTAGAGGATACGAGTACTTTCCTGGTGAAGAGCTTTCTTCTTAATACTTGCTACAAGTTTTTAAAATGCTGATCTGGTTATCCTTCATGGTTAAATACTGCCTAATTCCATAAATTTCCTTTTAAATTGCTTACATACAAAAACTAGTAATATGAAATTAAATTAATGAATCAGGTATATATATATATATATATATATATATATATATATATATATATATATATATATATATATATATATATATATATAAGTCCTTCAACAGTAAAATAGAAGAAAAAATGGAAGAAAACATTGGTGGTACATTTCATGATATCAATAATAAAGATTCTATTATAGGGCAAACGGGATGGGGTAGAGGCATATTGCTCCAAAAACAAACAAGCAAACAAAAAACCCACAGTTAGACCAGAACCATCACTGTCTCTCACTGTCCTCTCTTTAGATGATCGTGGAACTTGAAGCAAATTACTTTCTGCCTTCTTGATTATGAGATTCATGTGATCATTACAGTGTTATGTATTTAACTTTCTCTTTGGGTTTTATAACAAGGGAGAGTTGAACTGATATTTGTTTGCAATAGAAAACCCAAATGAAGTCATTTTCCCCAAAAAATAACATTTATCTTTTCTTTTTAAGTTAGGTTTTGAGATAATGAACTTCCAGATTCAGTTGTCTTTGGTCACTGATACTTACAGCCAGAATAGTTTCTTTAGTCCTTGATACACTCTTTAGGTTAGTTAGCTTTCCTTGATGTTAAAAGATGTTTGAAGAAGCAACACAGTATTTCTTCAAAAGCAAAATTCCAAAACACTAAAATTTCAAAAAATTCCAATAAAAGACCTTGTGAAACCTAAGAAAACTGCCCCCAAATAGTGGAGTAGCAAACTTTCTTTGGGTAACATATCCTTGCTTTTTAAAAACAATCATTTTATATGTAATTGCATTGATCTACTTTTAATACTCAAATGCAGTGCTAATAATTATTCATATGATATAAGGAAGAATGTGAGATAAAAAATGGGACATCTCATTGATCTCAAAACACATATGATTTCTAAAAATTAGTGTTTATAAACCAGAAGTCTGAAATCAACTTACATGATTCCTTTAGCTAGAAGACAAAGTTAGTAGCTTTTGTGTGAACTTTATGCAGAATGCTTTTCTTATCAGCTTAGAAGATAAATTAACTGAAATAAATTAACTGAAATAAAGCATTGCTTGCTTAAGAAGCTATATAACTCAATGAATTGACTCAAGAAGATTCTTCAGTTATTCAAAGGTAATTCATTTTCTGACTGTCTTATGTCTAATTGAAGTCTTGATATTGAAAATGGAAATCTATCCTTTATTAATACAGCACTGTTGCATGTATCTATAAGACAATATTAAGAATAAATTTCATATTATTTGATACTTTACAAAATCAACATTTTTACTTGGTTTTGTTTTAAGCTAAAATTCTTTGATGTTTTTGTTCAGCTGTACTCTGAGGTTCAATCTCTTATCAATATAGCTATAACAAATATTTTTATTAATTCAGCTTAAAATACAGTCAGTCAGGGAAATATATTAACCACATACAACTCAAAATAAAGGCATCAAATAATTAAGCAGCCAACTGCCAAAGAGATCACATGATTTTAAGATGGTTGCTTTTGTTATAATTAGAGACCTATGCCAGCAGATTATGTAAATGAAATGTAAGAGTCATTGAAGAATGAAGGAGAGGAGAGATGAATCTATCAAAGTCAGGGGTCCATTCACATTATCAGTGCATTTTGTCATGAACCTCACAACAGCTTTTTGATTTAATGTTTTGGGAAGAATAAGATGTTTCATTTAAGTAAATACATAATGAAACAGACTTCCATTCAGTTGAACCTAATTCCAAAGTGTAGGTACCCTGTGAATTGGTCCAACGCACAGGTACATGATAGCGTGAAGAAGCCAAAGGAGCAGACATCAGGAAAGAGGAAGGCATTACTGAAATATCTGTTTAGTTCTGATCAATTAACTCTTTTGTCTTCCCAATACCAATGAACTTTTTAACATCTCAAAAGTATGTTGGGGAAGTAGAGACTGGAGAATGTTTTCACAACTCGGAGAACAGGCTACATTGCAAATCAATCAAAGAGTTGATTGACAGAAAGAACATGGACATTGTACATAACTAATGTTAGAAAGAATGGTTGCTGATTGTGATTTATAGTTAAACAACAATTTTACTAGTTATCTTCAACAGTGTTTTGATTTAATAATAGTTTATAGTTAAACAACAATTTTACTAGTTATCTTCAACAGTGTTTTGATTTAATAATAGTTTAAGCAGGAACCTAACTTAAAGTTTAATGAACTGATTAGATAGACAGGCCAGAAATAGTACAAGCTAGAGTTTGAATGAGTATTCATTACAGTTAAGTCTTCTTTGAACTAATCACTTCTGTCAGTTAAAGAAAGATGAACTGTGAATGATGGGATTCAAATTACATGAGAGATTAAGTAGGTTAGCTAAGGAGGCTGCAGGAGTAGATTGCAGGTAAGAAGAGATCATTAAAGTTTAGAGCTAAACTAGTGATACTATAAATGTGTAGTAAAAGGATTGGTGAAAATTCAGAAAATGTTCGTTATTCTTTTTGTAGGATAAAATTTTGAAAAAGCAAAAAATTAAGTTGTGTCATATGAAACCCAACTTCACATTAGGCAGTGTAATCATCACTCAAATGAGAAATAAGTGAAGCCATATTCTTCATTAGGAATGTGAATGTTCATGGACTAGTTCAATTTTAATTATTTGGAGCTCTCTTTGCTATCTTTACAGGGATTCTGGGGGTGCTATGAGATTCTATTTTGTAACTTATTTCCTATCTAATCAGGTTGTCTTATTAGCAATGCCCAGAAGTAAACATCACCTGAAGTCTTTAAAACTATATTTAGAAAATGAATAATTCCTGGACCAACCTATTTGGCAAGCAAGCATTTGGCTTGTTTCATTTGATCTTTCTGGCTAAATATGAAAAATCTGACAACCAGTAAGTCAAAAGAAGGAAATAAATGTATACTTCATAAATATTGAGGCTTTACTTCATTCAGATGAAACTAATATCTACTATCTCTATGATTGTAAAATATATAATATATAAAAATGTACTATTATGATTTCCATTCTGTTCTATATAATTTTACAATATAAGTCCAAATTTTATATACCACTTAATATATAAATATACAATAAACTTTCATTATTATTAAATAAAAGAGAAAGCCATTGTTTATATAGTCATGGTATGGGTGAAATATAATGGGTGGAAACGAAAGGTTTAAATATGAGTTTGTTTCAGTGTTTGCCCATGAAAGTTTACTGTCATCATTCACTGATGGGCTTACACATGTCATGCAGTACATTAACTTCCAAGGATGTATTTAATGTATACTGAAGTTCTATACCATTTGTCCACCTCCATTCATTTCACCATATAAGGGTTTTCAGTGCCTTTAAAAACAGTGAAACAGTACTTTGAACATATTAAATGAAATAAAATGCTTTATATCATTATACCACATGAAGAATCAGCAGGGAACATGCTTCATTTTATTTAATTAAATTGTGAAATGTTTAAGTCTACCTGGCAGTTTTTTACTTGCAGGAATCTGAGAAAGTTGCTAATTCAGAGACCTGATAAATGTAATTACTAAAAAGCAGGCAAATTGTTTCTATAACGTGTCATCTAGGAAACTTCTTTTGCTGTACATATTTATTATATGATCTTCCTGTCTACTCACCAAATTAACAAGTGAATGCCCAGACATTCTTGATTGATCAGTTAATTCAGAATAATAGAAAAATTCTGTCTTATATCAGTATTCATAAATCATTTGTTTATTTGTAAATGCCTATTCTGAATAGGCACTGGAAATAAGCCCTAGGAAATATACAGAGATGTGCAATTTCCTAAAGCTCAACAGGACTATTATTACTTTACCAGTATTCACAGCAAAGCAAGTAAGCTACGAAGTGTGAATTAAATCAATATAGGATTGGTGTCTAAACTCTTACTTTATGAGTCTGGGGAACCTCCTGTCATTTTAACTCTTTGATTTCTAAGTCCCTGAAGTTTTAAGGAATATTAAAACACAGTAAATTTGGGTCCTTGACACATACCAGAAAACCTTCTGAATGTTGTTATGTCCATTATATAAGGATAGTAGTTATAGGGCATTATTGTATATTAGGATGTGATGGCAAATTATCTACAAACCATGATGATTGTGAATATCCTTCAAAATATCAGATGGGCAATGATGCCATATTATATTGTCTGTTTTACTAAAATAAAACTTACCCCCCCCTGTTCCACAGGGTCTATAAAAAAATAACATTTGCGTTCCCACAACACCACAACTATTTAAAATTCCCTATGTACCAAATAAATTGCTAAAGCATTAGTGTGCATAGATATGCCTTCCACATCTGCAGGTGAATTCAGATGATCAAATAAATAGGAATGAAATAGTTTCATCAAATTAAATTTGTTGTTCATGTGACTAGTATAATTTTACTTAATGTTATTACCGATTACATAAGATGAAATGACTATACCTAAAGTTAATATTTAATGTTTGTTTACTTTTAATGAAAATATATAAATTTCCTATTAAAAACAAAATAAATATTTTATACCACTAACCTTTTGTAAAGGTAATAAGAAGACCTCATAATTGTCAAATTAAAGTAAGTGTTATTGTTTATAAATTTACAGAGTTCTAGTTGCTAACATTATTAACACTTGATTAAATGTAAAGCACTCATATTAATTTGTCATGATATGTTATAGATGTCAATTGTTAATTAGCATTTAATATTTCTGAGGGACTATTCTGTTTAACTAGGAGCAAATAAAAAGTCATTTTGTTTTAAGGATCTTCTTCAAATATGATAAAAAAAATCTGTCAATATTTTAAAAAGTTAAAATTAATTAACAAAGAGACAGGAAATTATTATATAATTGAAAATTTACCATTTTTATTAATTTGAATATTATTTTTGGTAGTGTTCATTCTCTACTTTTGAACTTTAAAAATATTTAGAGATATGCAAATATTATATATTTTAAATGTATACATATTTATTTATAAATATTGACAAAGGATAATTATTATTGCATATATTTATTTTACATTCTAAGTCAGTGATTGTATAAAATTAACCTTTTACAAACTACTTCTCTTAAATGTACAAGTACCTGGAATGTATATATATTTGTAGGAGAAATTCATTCATTAAATGATGAACTATCTGTTGTTCACATAAATTTAGTCTTTTTTTTTTTTCATCTAAATGGCAATCTCAGAAAATTCATGTGAATGTTATAAGTAATTCCAATTTTGTTAATACCTGGTAAGTCTTAAAAGCTAACACAAATTTTGACATCTTTTTTTTAGAAAAATCCTTTTAATCTAATATTTAGTTATAATGCAGTCATAGATAATGACAGAAGAGATGACTTTCCCACCTCCTATCTAAAACTAAGCAAGCAGTAGTGAAGGTTGATTTTTATCTGAGCTCTAATTAGAAGAAATCTCATCAAAATCCTTCTTACTATTTTTTTTGTTCTCTGAGAAGTAATTATCCTTTAATCAAGTTGACAATTCTAGATGGTTTAATGAAGATCAGAATGACACATTTTAATTTTTAATGTAATTTTTCCTTAAAATTTCATAATTAGACAAGTCTTATCTTTAAAAGTGATGAATTTGCTTTATATTTCAGGATTTAATAAAGACTGTAAGGATAAAAGCCATTATGATTTATGAACATATTGGTAGTTTACATGAATACAAAACAATACTCTAATGAACAGTAAATATAAAAATTATATGTGTGTGTGTGTGCGCATGCATGCCAAACAGCAAAAGTAAAAATTAAACAGGGTTAATCAAATGCTGGCCATATTTATCACTTACTATTCAATTTTTTAAATTAAATACTTCATAGATTTTTTTTTGTATATTGTCATAGTTCTGTTGGGATTGTATTCTAGAAGATTGTGACAAATATTAAATAAATGAATAAATCTCAAAAGGGATAGAAAATCAAAATAGGAATAAGTGATAAAAATAGGGTCAATGATTTAATTAGATAATTAAATACGTTATGGACATCTTAAGGATGGGGGGATATTGGTGTGGTGGGGTATTTTGTAACCATCCTAATCTGTGTAGGTCCATCATGGCTTCTAGTAGCTTAAAGAAGAATGTCAAAGCCCTTTAGCAGCATCTTCAGTGCATTTTAATAGTGAGTAGGGGAAAATGGACACAGCAGGGAAACAGTCACTTGAGTGCCCTTGAGTTTCTCTCCCCCCAATGCGACCCTTTTACCACTGCCCCCAGTCCCAACTGTGTACAATCATAAGGAAGGAAGCAAAACCACAGGGGCTAGTCATAGAGGCTAATGGAAGAAGGGTGTGAAAAACCCTGATAACTCATTTAGCTGCATGGGAATATGAACTACAGAGATTTCTAGATATAAAAAAGTATTACTAAAAGTTGGAGCCTCCTTAGCATAGGGATGGAGAAAACCACTTCAGAAACAGCTGCTTAGCTATTCATTCTAAACTGAGACAAAACCAGGCTGAAGACAAACGACCAACATCCCAAGAAGCCAGAGTCAGATCAATGTCATCAAGAGTCTGTTGGGATGCATCAGACATCAGGCTCACCAATCTGTTCTTCACTGGTTTTAGCAATTACACAGACATATCAGACAAGGCAGGGCAAGTCTGGGGCCAGGGTTAGGGCCAGGAGTACCAAGAAGCAGACCAGCCCTTCAACCCCCAGAAATCTTCTCTGGGTCTGCCCCCTCTTTTCCCCCTCCTGTTGGTACTCTCTTATACTCTCATTCTAGTGCACATGCTTGCTCATGCCCTCTATGCTCCTTTCCCTAGCCCAGGTGTTCATATTTACAATTGGGCATACCCACTGGGCCACACAATCATGGGAAAGACCAAATACCCCAGGTGCTGGAAAGTTCGTGGAGGAAAAAGTCGAACTTATCATAGACGGTCAAATGGACTTTTATTAATATTCCCAGAGTGGATATGCTGATAAGCATCACCATGATTGGGGGAAGCAGAGGTGGGTGTTCTGGAGTCTGTGGAGATCTGCTGTAATTACTTATAGAATGAAGCTAGTTTTGAGTTGTGGGCTTCAATTGCCTCAAGGATAGTAGAGGTTTCTGCCTTTGCCCAAGTTATGTGTCCTTTCTTAACTAAAGAAGAGATACACAATCCTAGAGTCTGCCATTTTCAGGATGAAACAGTCACTTTTGTCCTTTTTATGACCTAGAATGTAGTTTGAGGACCTTCCTTCCGTTGTAGGCTTATCAGTAAACATGTCTTCTCTCACCTTCCTTGTCTCCCTTCCCATGCTTGCCACCTCAGCTCCCTAAAGCTGGATAAATATCCCCATTCTGCTCCATTATTCTTTAGAATTTACTGCCGTGTAAATTCGCTATACATACATTATTGAATTGGTTGTTTTCCTTGTGCTAACCCATCTAATGAGGTTTCGATTACTCATTCAGTCAGAAGTATCCAGAAGGGTAGTGGATGATTTTATTTTTGCATCTTCACAGGCAAGAATAAGATGATTATTTGAAAAGAACAGAGAAAGAAGCCATCAATCACTTCTATTTTTAGAGGCCCTCCACCTGACCATGTTATCATCTGAGTCCTTTCCCTGATCATTTCTTCATCCATTATCTCATTTTTTCCCTTCCTCTTATATAAAACACTGACTTTTGATTCCAGGAGCTTTTTGAGTTTCTTACCTGAATGTATTCTACAAATTGCTCCTCTTTGATTCCAAATAAATGTGCTTTGCCTTACAACTGCCTCCTGAATTGGTAGATTAGCAACACTAAGGCAGAGTATGACTCACACTCTCCTAAGTGCTGAGGTAATACCAGCAGGGTGCGGCATTCAGCCCCAGCCTATATTTTATCCTGGATATGATGCAATGCACCAGAGAGTTGTAGAGGATGGACTGATACCCTCAGGGGAAAAAAAAAATATTCTCATTGCTGTGTGAAGACTGGATTTTAGAATAATAAAATAAAAATATAGACAAAATATTTAGAAATTATTGCAACTGTTCTGTTACTAATACAGGCTTAATTCTGAATTCTAATAGTGAAGATAAAAATCTGGGAGAGCCTTATACTCTCTAACCAATTGTAGCAGCAAGCATCAGGCATCTTACCATTCTGTATATGAAGCTTTTTTGGTTTTAGCAGTCACAAAGACACATCAAGCAAGACAGGGACAGGGCTGAGGGGTTTAGAGGCAGGCAAGCCTCCCATTCCCTGATGAATCTTCACAGTTGTTCTCTGGCCTCTCTCTCTCTCTCTCTCTCTCTCTCTCTCTCTCTCTTTCTCTCTCTCTCTCTCTCTCTCTCTCTCTGGCCTCTCTCTATGTCTCTCTGTCTCTGTCTCTCTGTCTCTGTCTCTCTGTCTCTGTCTCTCTTTCTCCTTTCTCTGTTGTTCCCTTTCCATGTTCTCTTTCCTTTCTCTTTCATGTTCATGCTCCAAGCACCTTTGTATCCCCACTGCTAGGCCCAGGTGTGCACACTTACACATGAACACACCCATAAACACAATCATGGGAAAGATGCAATACTACAGATGCTGCTAATGCATCAAAAACCCTAACACACCTACCCTACAACTTACTATGTAATTTGGAGTTATCATTACTACGATGTCGAAAGATTACCTTTAGAAATAGATAAACTTATTTCTTGGTCTTTGAAGAAAATGGAAAAAAAAAATCTTCTGAATACACAAAACCATTAATGTGAAAGAAAAATTGTGCTCCCATGTTTATGCAATACTATATACAAAAGCCAAGCTCTGAAAACAAACTAAGTGACTAAAACAGATATTTGGATCAAGAAGATATGCTTTATCTCTCTCTCTCTCTCTCATCTATCTGTCTGTCTGTATATCTATTGCAGTACTATACAGTGATCAAAAAAGATAAACTCATGCCTTTTGCGGCAATATTGATGTAACTGGAGGGGATAATGTTAAACCAAACAAGCCAGAGGAGGAAAGATAAATACCAATATCTGATAGTATCATTTTTGTGTGGAATATAAAGGAACAAAACAAAAAGTTGGATAAAGAAAAAATTAAAACCAACCCTTAAAATGTGACCCTGTAACTGGGGTACTAGGGTAGGAGAAAGAGGGTTGAGAATAGGGTGAGAAGAGAGCACAGTTGGCTGGTTGAGGACTATGGGTGTCTTACTAGTGGGTAAGCTATGGTGACCACAACTAGAATAGATTCTATCAAAATACTAACAAGGATATAAACCAATAGTTCTTCAAAGAGAAATATTTATAAGAAAATATTTTAATCTTGATTTCTGTGTAAATGTTGGGTATCCCATAGATTACAAATTGTTAACAATTAGAATGTACAGGAATAAGTTATGACAAAAACTAATGGCGTAAGAGTAAGTAGTGGCAACTGGTTATTAAAGATAAGGTAGAGTGTCAATATCCTATAAAACCCCTAACTATCTTGATTAAAAATCTTTTAAACTTGAGTAATCTCTTTTCCACCCCCCCCCGAGTAATTTTTATTTAATTCCTATTGATTTTTCTATTTAATTTCTGATCTATCACTTTGTCTTTCTTAAATAGACTTGACTCTTTAACCTAAAAAAAAAAAAAAAAGAGAGAGAATCTTTTTAAATTTTCATTGACATGTTATTCAGGGTTCTCCAGAGAAACAAGACCACTTTTAAAATATATCCTTCATTTTTAAAATTTTTACGAAAATATATTACCATTTATTTTAATTTGGTTCAGTTGTTTTTCATCAATCCAAAATAACACATTTTTTCTTCTGCAAAAGTGATTTTTTATTTTTTATTGATTAGGTATTATATATTGTATACATAGAGAGATACACAAGTCTTGCTTTCAAATTGGTAACTAACTAGTGAGGGATCTGGTTGGAATATTCAGCATAGTGTGGCTTTTGCTTGGCAGTGAGATCAAGGTATGCTCATGTTGTTGTCAGAACACGGAAGAGTGTATGGTGATCAAATAGGGAAAGACAATGATGAACTTGGACATTGAGTGACACACAAGGTGAGATTTTAAGGATAAAAGCTTTTTTTTTTTTAAAGCTTAACATGAAGGAAAAGACATAAGAGAGAGTAGGAAGAGTTTTTACCAGAAATTAGATGTCAAAAAGTGTTGTTTATAGGTCAGAAGAGATGGAAAAATTTTAGTAAGAGTTGAACAAAGCCTGATAAATGAAATTGTCATGGTCTTTAACAGGATCACAAAGTCTTTTGTATTATGTGACTTTTTTATAACTTTTCTTTATATTTATCCCATTTTACATTTCTTTTAATTGTATCAAACATCTCATTATTTCTACAGGCATCAATGTGAAAGACATTAGTCTTTGATACTGAACATTTGTTGCAGCTTTTCCTCTTACTCACTGGGAGACCTAGCCAAACAACTTAACCTACCTGAGATTCTGATACTTTATCTGCTAAATGAACATAATTATATATGTAAGTCTGCCAACAGTACATAAAAAAACATTAATTGCAGCTTGCAAAGGTGCTCCAGAGAAATCAAAATGCTACAGAATATTAAATGGATATTATTAACAACGACTAATTTAGTTAGTAATTGCATACTTTTGAAAAACTAGAAATGTTAGCAAATGTAAGAATTAATAGAGTGCAAATAAAACTTTTCATGTCTGTTAAAATAGTATCTAACCTAATGATTGTTTCTTACATTTATTACCAAACCTTTATAAAATTTAAAGGACATATTAGACAACTAGCTTTTTACTTTAAATCATTGTCAAGGTAACCTACTCTTTGGGGTTTGTGGTGGAAAGAACATTTCCAAATTACAGTCATATTCTCCATAACTGCTAGTCAGACTACCACCTGCTACAATATAGCAATATAGATTTGTCTCTTGATTCTGTTTTCTAGAGAGATAATTATAGCCATAATAGTACAGATATATAATATCTAAATACAATAAGATAGCTTTTAACATGGCTTTATTTTAAGTATAGAAAAACAAAACCTTTTCGATTTATATGATAAAAACACAAAAATGTTTACAAAACTAAATATCTTTGAATGTAAACTTGTCTTTGCTACAAAACAGATGCAGGGGGGGGGGTAAAATAGGTGTTGTTGTGACAGATAGTAATTGCAAAGTCTACATCAGTAGTTTGGCAAGATTAACAATTTAGGAGATTTGGTAGTAAATTTCAGGGGTCTCTGGACAAAGAAGTTTCAGAGTTCAATAATTGGATGCTAGTTCTATATTTTTTATATTTTTGAAGATTCTGATTCTGAATTAGAATTTCAGACAATTTATAATTAAATAACAAACTTGTGGCAAGTTTAAAAAATGTTTAAAAAATATTTTAAAAGAGATAAGTAATGGGGTCTTACTAAAAAGTTGGTTCTGATTCCAGGTCTCTTCAACCTGGGGGGTAGTAAATGCAAAGTTCCCCCTCCGGAAAGTGGACAGAAACTACTGAGACTGCAGCACAAAGATTCTGACGTTCCTCTTTGATCATTCCGTTTAGAAACTTGAGTAACCCCCCTTAAATCTGACCTCCATGAGCTCACTATACCTAGTGGAGCATGGTCTCACCAACTTTTCCGTTCACTATGATGCTGAAATGAATTGATTTAACGGAGTTAGCAAAATTATCAATGAAAATATTTGCCCCAGGAATAATTTAACCACAGTGAGCATTTGCCATCTTTCCAGAGCAAAATAGCTATATTTAAAATTAATAGTTTTTTTTTTTTTCTGTCACATGATATCCTGGCGAGAGATAAGCAAGAAATCTTGAGGTTGAGTTTATTTGTAAATTTCAGTGATAGATTTAGCAAATGTGTGTTCCAAGTTCACAGAATAGCTCGAACATGAAAGACAGTATACTCAAATAACAAGAAATGGTAAGAGAGTGAGAAATAATATTTTAGAAACACCTTTAACCCGTGCATTGCCCCACACACCGCGACACTAAGTACTGGTGGAGAACCACACAGCGACACCACGCACATATCAAGCAGAACCTATCTCTGAGGTGTTTTCTCAGAATTGACACAGGGAGGAGGAATGCGTTGCTATAATTCGAAGTGGTACCTGAACATTAAAATGTCGAAGACTAAACGCCAATATAATGCCTTTTTTCAGACTAAATTCCGACATAATTAGTAAGTTCAGCAAATGAGATGAAGTGTACGATCTGTCTATCTTACTAGGTTCACTACAAATCAAGAACTAAGAAAAATCACTTGGTAAATGTGGTATAAATATGGTGATGTAAACTGAATTTTGTACTCTTTCATTCTGTGGGCAATTACAGAATCGTAATTTAGACTTTCTGCCATGGTATCATTTTGTTTGAAGAATTTTCATAGTAAAATCATAAAAAGAAAGGAGACAAGTCACTTTAGTGTCTTAACCAAGTGATAGGTTGGGTAAGTCAGCTTATTAGGGATATGTGTTACTTATACTAAAAAGAGTATCTTATGTGAATGGAGAAAAATCAATTTAAAAAGTTCACATCTGTTCATAATAAAGTTAAACAAATTAAGAATTAAAGCGATTCCCCAGTCTCCTAAGGATAGTTACAGAAACTTATTGTTAACATCATAATTTATGGTTTGTAACAATTTCAAGGTGACTTCTGAAACTCATCTTTAAAAAGTAGCAATCTTAAACTTACAGATGTTTTCTCTGTAATTATATCATTCATAATGGAAATGCTTTTCTTGTAAAAACAATCAGGCAATTTTCTTCCTAATCTTGCATCTAAAAAAATCACTACAAAATTGAGAGTATTATGCAGGCAATAGTTAGTGTGCTGTCCTTCCTAAAGAATTGGAGATTCTTTTTTGTTCAAATCCTTCAATAGCATATTATTATTTAAAAATAATCATCTAAATGTACCAGAGATTCAGTTGAAGGCTGTGGTTGCTTAATTATTCTATATTAGTTGTATTTTAGAGGTTGATAAATTTGCCATTGATCCAATATTTATGTGTACCTCCATAGGCTGTGTACTGTTTCTTGAATAACTTTCAGTATATTTGGATTTTTCTCATTTTCAAATTAATTGCAACAGGATATTTTTAAATATCTCGATTTAGGTTTCTGATTTCCAATGGCCAATGTTTCTATTTAAAAATTACATATCTGCAGTTAGGTTAATCAATATAAATATAAAAAATTACACTAAAATGCCCTCCAAAAATGTTTTTTTGTTGTCTTCTAAGGATATCACAGAAATGCAAATGATACTATGAGTTAAGTTGCATTTTTCTTTATTCAAAAGAAGTTTTCAGTATTACATTACAGAGTGAATGGTTTTTGCTTATTCAGTTAATAAAACACAAAATATTAATAATGTCATAAATTCTTACACACACTATGGATTAAGTTTCCTTTATAACCTCCTACTTCCTCTACAATGTACCTTGTCCATTTGTTGGTAATAAACTTTACATTTAAACATATTAAACCATGGTACACATCACAGTGTGTTAATCATCAGCAGAGGTAAATTATAGAAAAGATGATTACAGTGTGGAAGTCCTAAATTTGGATTTGGCTATCAAAAGTGCTGAAACTTTATGCTGCTCCTTTAAGAATAAAAAGGTTTGTATTTGACAAAGGTCAAATTTCATGTATTTGCAGGATAATGATATTCCCTAGGAAGCAATGTTTCCTTTAATGGGAGATACCCAAAAGGACAGCATAGAGAAAACATTTGCTTAGTATTTGTGTTTTCTTTATATTTTTGCGGACTATTCATCTCCTAAAATTAACAGAGAAAGAATGGGAAAGTCAAGTCTCCAGTGATTCCAGGAAGCAAAGTAAATACATAAGCCAGAACCTCAGCCAAAGAGACAGTCCTGCATGGACTTTCAAGTCTCTAGGCCCATTAGGAACAAAGGGATTTACTCCTATTCATCTGTTTACTCCAAAGATAAAATAAGGAGACACATTCAATGTATGGCATTACTCCCAGAGAAGAGGGCTTGCAAACAAATAGAATTTAGAAAAATGAAGTAAGATTTCAAAGATCTATGTACTTGCTCAAGCAATCAATGCTAAATATCAAAGTATACTAATTGAAGGATTGAGTTTGAAATAAAAATGCCTGTGGCAGGAGGCTCTTCATAACAAATGCTTGGCTAGTAAGTGTGAATTCTATTTCCACAATCATTTTTGCTTCTTATACTTGCCTTCACATAAAGTTCAGGGATCTGGCAAGCTTTTAAAATCGTATTAACTCTTTCAACTTGATTACTTTTCAAAGTTGGTTATATTAAAATACATATTTCCCAATGTTGTTCATGATGATGAGAGATATAGGATATGCTTAGCAAAAGCAGATAACTGCTGAGAGTTTTCCTTATGTGAAGCAAAGTAGGGAGGCTCCCAGATAGTGTTTTGGGTGGCCATGGGCACTTTGCTCACCTGTTTGAGTACAAGTCAGAAAAGGAATAAGCAAAGATAGCTTGATAAGGCAATGACTCGATGTGGATTGATAGATTTATATCCATTACTAGTCATTTCCTCATTGGGTCCTTCCTTCCATGAATAACTTGATTAAACTGCAAAATATCTCTGAAAGGAGCAAGGGTAGGTAATCAACATAGAACAAAGTCAAAGACTACCATTTGCTTTGTGACTTAGAATTTGTTCAAATGAAACTGAAATATTGAAAATTTTTGGAATTACAGTAAAAGTGATTTTTATACCATGGTATAAGTTCCAAGTGAGTAACTGAATATGGAATGGTGCACATACATTATGATTCATTAAGTAGGATTATTATTAAAATATAGATTATGTGCATGTAAAGTCAAATTGAGAGAAATCATGAGTTATTATTATAATAAAATGCAATTTACAATTAGAAAGTATTGAGCATTGAGCTTTAAATTACATATGCTATTATTTTTATTCATACAGAAAATGTTCTCATTACCCATTAATAAAATAAGGAACTGAATCTTTTTTTTAAGTTATCAGAATTAAAACAATAGCTAGACTAAAAAACTTTAAAAGATAAAGTTTCAGAACTGTATTTGTAATAAAAATTCTAAGAAGGAATGATTTTATCTGTTCGATTTGGTTTTATGTCTCACCCACATATCACTAAAAGAGAATTACCAAATTGCTTAAAATTCTTTATTTCCGTATCCAGACATAAAAATTTTCTTTATTAATTCTGTCATTAAGATCAGAAAATCACTACAAAAAAAATTTGATTCTTAAATTTTTATTTCATGATTTTTGACTTTCACTAAAACAGTAAGAAAACAGTCATAAAGTACAGTATATGAATATAAAACTTACTAAAACAAAAAGTAGTTCTCTATTTAAATGATTTCAACATGGTACAATCACTGCATTAGATTATGCAGTAAAATAGAACCTTGACCTGTGATGGGGTAATTTTTTATGAAGCAAGATCTTGCACAAAGAGTGAATGTGTGTGATTGTATGTGTGTGTGTGTGTGTGTGTGTGTGTGTATGGATGTGTGTATAGAAAACATTGTGCAATACTAATTTGAGGCATCTCAAAAATGAGTGGGAAAAAATTATGACTAAAATCTAAGCAGGATTTATTAAAGAGTAAACAAGCACTAGCAGGCAGAGGTTTTTTTTTCCCAAAGGTAAGTGCTAATCTTGTCAATGAACTCAAAATTGGCAACCAATAAAGAGGATCATTTTCTTGCAACAAGTAGAACAAGAACCAATCAAAATGGTCTTTAATCTAGAAGTTTTCTCTGTATCTTCTAAAAAGAATCACAAATCTTTTCCAGAAGCAACATTATTGATTTATGCTCCCAGATTTTTAATAGACTGAAAGAAATGAAAGTAGGAAACAAACAAACAAAAACAACAAAATAACAATAAACAAAAAAAGTAGTCCCCAAAGCAGATTGACACTAAAGCTCAAGGCTCAAGGTGACCAGCTCCCGACATGCTGTCCACAAGAGTTGGGAGAGGTATTTTGGTCACTCCCCAGGATCCTGAGCCAGAACTTTATCCTCACTCTCCTCTACTCCGAGATGCTACTAGTGAAGGCCATTGGTACCTTTGGAGGCCATTGGTACAAAAAAATGCAATGAACAGGAGTTGGTCAGTTGTCTTTACATGGCTGTTACATAATGCTGCTGCAGACTGGGTGACTTAAGAGAAATTAATGTCGTGCAGTTCTGGAGAGTGGAAGCTTAAAATTAGGATACCAGAATATTCTGGTGAGAGACTTTTTTCTGCCATTCTGCTCATACACACACATATCTATTTATGTATATGTACATATACATATATATGTATGTGTACATACAAACATATGCGTATATATACAAAATATATGCACATATATGAATACATTTATACAAATATATACATATATAACTATACAAAATATATGAAATAGAGAGATAGGTGCAAAGTGGGACGGAGAAGAGGAAGAAGAGAGAGATTATGAGAGCATAAACTCACAAACTCACATTACACTAATCCCTTTATTAGGGTACAAATTGCATTGCTTATTTCCTCCCAAAGACTCTACCCATTGAATGTCATCATATTGGAAATTAGGCCCTCTTACAAATGAACTATGTGAGAATATAAGCATTGAGTCAAGAACATCATATTTCCTGCAGATATTCAGGTAGTAACTTTTGTTTTTACAGGCCACAAACTCACTATACAGCTATACAACTGTGGTTGGAGGATACACACACAGAGAGAAAAATATTCAAACTGATAGTAGTTCTGTGTTCCAATAAAATGGTATTTTCTATTTTTAAGTTCATCCATTTTATGGGGGGGGTAACATTGGCTTACAACAATGAACATGACTTAGGAGTACAGGTATGTTCAGTTTTTATTGATGAAAAGTATTTTATTGTGAGTATAATTTTTAGACATGTATAGGAGAAATAAAGCACAACCTGTTCATAAACCTTTTAAGTGGTATCCTTGGCTCACACAAAAATAAATATTAAAATCAGATATATCAAAAGTGACAGGACAAGAAGTAAACATAGGGCCACACTGGGATTTGGTGGTTAAGTGCAGGGACAATTGCTAAAAAAAAAAAAAATCCTAAAAAAAACCTTTCACTAATCCAATATTCTTACTTTTACTTTAGTTTCTTGATAAGTTTTGATGTATAAATATGCAGTTTGATATTATGGAAAGCAAATTGAGTTTGTTTCCAATCTCATTGTTCAGATTGCTATTATTCTTTTTTAAAATAATTCATTTATATACATATACATATATAATTATTTCACATCCTTCTAATCCCCAGAGCTCTCTCCTCCCTGATCATCCCTCCCATCACCAGACTATTGCCCCCCTCCCCCCACCCAGTGTGTACTTCAGTTTGGTTTTTAGTTTGTTTTGACTTTTCCTTCTGGCCATATATTAGTGAAACCATTTAGATTCTGTCTTTCTCGTTCTGATTTGTTTCTGCTAATATGATTTCTTCTAAGTTCATCCATGTTATCATAAATTCTCCAATTTGTCATTTTTAGTTGATGAGTAATATTCCGTTGTGTATATATACCACATCTTTTTCATCCATCCATCTGTTCTGGGACATTTGGGTTGCTTTCAATTCCTTGCAATTATAAATAGTGCTGCCATAAACACCTGAGTACAGGTGTCTCTTTGTATAAGCATTGAAGTCTCCTTTGGGTAGATTCCCAGAAAAGTGATTCCTAGGTCAAATGGTAGTTCCATTTCCATTAGTTTGAGGGTCCTCCACACAGCTTTCCATAGTAGCTGGATAAGTTTGCATTCCCACCAGCAGTGTAAGAGTGTTCCTTTCTCTCCACATCCTCACCAGCACTTGTTGTTGCCTGATATTTGGATATGGGTCATTCTCACTGGTGTAAGGTGGTATCTCATTGTGGTTTTGATTTGCATTTCCCTGATTGCCAGTGACAGTGTGCAGTTTTTCATGTGCCTGTTGGCCATTTTTATTTCCTCTTTGGAGAAGTATCTTTTTAGTTCTCCACATTTTTTGACTGGGCTTATTGTTTTGTTTTTGCTAAGTCAAGTGAGTTCTTATGGATCTTTGTTATCAATCTCTTATCACTTTTGTGGAGGGCATAAAGAATTTTCTCCCTCTCAGTTGGGTTCTTTTTGGTTAGTCTGTGTCTCTTTCTCTGTATGGAAGCTCTTTAGTTTGATGTAGTCCCCATAAACAGATTGTTATTTCTCTAAATGTGGTCCTTGGTCCAGAGTATAATATCAACTGAGGACACATTAGAGTGTATGGAATGCTTGGATTTCACCCCAGAAGTAATTAACCAAAATATTGGGTTAATTTTTAGTTTAATCACATCATGTTTTTAATTAATCTATGATTACCCAGTTAGGACAGAGAATAATTAATATTTTAATCCAGAGTCTAACTCTTCAGACCAGATGTTTTTATATTATATTATGGTAGATACCATTTAATTGGTTTAACTGACTCTGGGTTTTGTTATACATAAAATGTGGTGATATAGGGAAAAACTGTCACTATCTCTGAATCACAGCAAAAGAGCAGACTAAGCAAAAAGTGTCAGCTTCTTTTTACTTCCTTTATTATATATACCTTTTATGAATTTGTCAATGAGCACATATTTTCTACATTTTTTTCTATATCTACAGTGATTTCATTGCATACAGAATATCTTAAGCATCAGATATGTTTTAAATTGACTCAGAAATGTGCTTTGAAATTCACTAAACACTAGCTTGCTACAAAGAAAAACAAGACTTTATTGCTTCTTTTTATGACTAGAACTAACTTATAATTGGGCTAGCCCTATAGGAATTCTAAACAAAAACAAGAAAATGAGACTCTCAGTAGGAGCTCATTAAGGATTTCTATACTCAAAAAGAGTAGTCAATTGTTTTCCAAACAGTTTTTGAAAATTAAGCTAATGTTTTGCTAACTAGAGCCCTGACACAGCCAACTTGACAGTACTGTAATAGAGGACTCTTACCCAAGCTTGAGAAAGTTGAAGTCACACTTTCCTATCATTCTGACAGCTCCACTCTTGTTAGGTTTCAATGGAGAGATGAAGATCCATAGAAAGGGACAAAGGCAGGAAGGGATATTAGAGATAAAGTCCTAGAATCACTTGAAGATATCTCAGTAGTGACAAAAGGAACTGGTGACATTAAAAAAACAAAACTGACTTTGCAGAACCCTGGTGTTTTTCTCCCTTTTTCTCAAAATATCTACTGAAACAAATCTTTTGCTAACATGTCTTTGCATCCTCATCTTTGCTAGTGGTTGACATTTATTAAGAAGTTTTATGTTTCTCAAACAAAAAGTCCTGACTCCCTGTAGTTTTCAGAGTAGGTTGGTTTTGAGAGCTCTCCTTTTCCTCTTTTTGGTTTTTTTTTAAGGTTTGAGATGTGGTTCTTCTTCTGACTTTCTTTCTGAGGTATATTTTACAGAAACTATAGAAGTTAGATCCTTGGTTTGAAAACCAACAGTGTAATCACTACTGTTTTAGTCATTATTTGTTTAGGTATAATTCTTAATAAATATATTAAAATATACAAAATATAAGAGATATCAAATAAATTAAAAATAAGATATGTTAAAATATCATGTAGCAAGATGCAAATAACTCAAATAAATCAGAAGAGTTGCAGTTGACATGTTTTCAAGAGAACGTTCTTAGTCATTCCTGTTCATATTTAGAAAAATGGATATTAGGTGAGGAATCATGTAATTTTCTCAACTCATTGAGTTACCAAATGTACTACTAGGTGAGGGCGTACATAATTGTTGACTGTAGATGTAATACTGCCCAGATCTTATTCATCTAATTATATTAAAATTTATAGTGGTCATATTCTAATTTTCATGGTAATAATTCTGTTCTTTATTCATCCCCCTAGGATCTTAGATAGACATGGTACTTACTGTATATTTATGCTTTATAGTTATCTTTTTGTGACTTACTAATTCTATGATATGAATATAGACAAAGCAATGTGCTGTCCATACATCCCAAGACTGGACCGTCCTGAGAAATAAGTTATGGAGATATTTATATGGATTAAAACAGCAGCTTTTGCACAGAAAATATTGATCAGTATACTTAGATTTGTGGCCAAAATATTTGCAAACTGTCCCTCTCCAAGACCTCTAACACACACACAAAAAAAATCTTACCTTGGAGAATTGGCAATCATTAGTATTGGTGCATTTACAAATGATAAAGTGGAAATGGGGGAAAACAATAGCATGAGTGATACACTAGTGTTAAATTTATAAATTTTTTTCTGCTCTACAGAGAAGTGTGAGCCAAAGGGAATTATTCACCTACATTAGTAAAGGCATGATGAAGAGTAGAAATTTCCTCTAGTATTCCTCCACATTAAAAGAGGAGTCCTTATACACAGAATGGACACTTCAAGGAATTTCTAAAACATGTCTATGAAATCAATCCTATATTATTTCTAGATTCAACAGTAGTAACCTTAAAATTACATTTCCCTTCATCAAAAACAAAAATATCTGATTGTTTTTAGACATTTATCTCTGATGAAAACTAATTTTTCAAAGCATATCAGATTCAGATATATATCTTGTTTTCTCCATTCTCTGCTTCCTTCTTTGAGAGATTAGTTAAAAAAACATAAGTGAGACACACAGTTACTGGCTAGTTTGCACCACCTCTGGGATTATGCTTTTGCTTCAAATACTCTTTCTTTTCTAATCCAGAATTAGTGATTAAGACTACTCATTTTTGTTCTTTCTTCAAAAGGAAGTAACTCCTTGCACCCTACTTTGAGGAACATGTACCCTTTGAGCTATGTAGAAAGAAAACATGCCAATAAAATTAAGGATACTTCAAAGATAAAGCATTTCCCTCAAAAAGCCTTGTTTTCTAGTATGAGCAGAGTATTGTCAGTTGTTTTTATTTAATTTTTAATTGATTGCACATATACAAATACATCATCATCTACTGTGAGGTTCTCCCACTACTTTATCATCCGTGAACCATTTAACCTCTTGAGCCTAACCCTCCCCAGATTTCACCCCCTCCTTTTCTCTTGCTTTATGCTTTCATCTGTTAACAGGTTTAAATTTTCCTTGTCCCTTTGTTTGTTTTTCCTATATTCCACATAAAGATGAGATCATTCAGTTGTTGCCTTTATCTTTCTGGCTTATTTCTGCTAGCTCCATCCATGTTATCACAAATGCATAAAATTTGTTTTTTTGATTAATGAATAATTTTCCATTATGTACAGTCACTTTTAATGAACATTGGAATCATTTCATTAAATGAGTGAGAACGCTAGGTCCTAATTTATATTTTTAAAAGCACTTGAACATCTTATTATAAGCTCTATTTATCTTTTGTCATATAGTAGTTATGATTTATTTTTGGAGAAGAAAACAAGAACAAGAAAATGTTTAATGGTTTATTTATAACCAGGGAGTCAAAAGGGGAAAAATTAGGACTCTAACTAAGGCCATATGAATCCACAGATCCAATTTTAGAAAGTTATGCTTTAAAATGCTATGCTTCTGTCTTCCTTATCCCATGTTCTCTCTGTACATATGCATATATATATATATATATATATATATATATATATATATATATATATATATA